>JANPWX010000599.1:788880-855835 GCA_024734555.1 Trochalopteron elliotii | reverse complement strand
GCAGTTAGTGTCGTTACGCTCGCTCCGGCCGGCTCCTCCCGGCTGCCCGTTGCCGCCTCGCCCCTTCCCGGCGGGGCCGCGCCGGGGAAGGCAGCGCTCCGCCGCCGGCTCGGGCACCGTCCGTGCGCCCCAAAGCATTGTTACCGTCGGGGGCTTGCGACCCCCGGGCCGGCCATGAGAGCGGACTAGGACAGACCTCCCCGGGCGCCTTTTTTCCCCTAGCCCTGGTGGGAAGTGGGAGCAGGTTGATTTGGGGTCCGCGGGGCTCAAAACCCCCCGTGGCAAAGCCCGTCCCCTCTCCCATCCCTCTCCGGGAGCGTTGGAGGAGCTGGGCGGGCTGTGCTGGGCTGGGGTTTGCTCTGAATGACCGAGCTCTCCCATTCAAGACCTCGCAATCTCGAAGCGGGCGAGAGGGCTTTTTTTTCTTTTTCTTTTTTTTTTCTTTTTTTTTTTTCCCTGTCTTGTCTTTTTTTCCCCTCTTCCTTTTTTTTACCCTGCTGCTTCTCTGATTTAGAAGCAAATCTCGGGGGCCGCAGAGAGAATTCGTTTTTCTGCCATCGTCATCGTCGCTATTATTATTATTTTTTTTAATCTTCCTCCTTTTCCCGTTTTGGATCTTAACCCTTTGATCTGTTTCCTTTAAAAGACTCTGATTCCCAACTCCCATCAGGGGGAGAGGGAGGAGATATACAGGGAAGGAAAAAAAAGCCCGAGCGAGTCGCTGCCCTCAGCTGTTGGCCAGGTTTGGTGGGGGACAAAAGTCCCTTTAAAATATTGAATGTCAGTTGCAAACCTAAGAAAAGAAAAATCTGATCTGGAGTGCTAAATTTAGGAGCTTTATATGGAACTTGGACTCTGCTGCTGGATTTTGTATGGATTTTTTTCAACCTTTGGTAAGTTTCAGTTCACCTTCTGGGGCAAAAAGGAGCAAATGGCTTTTAGGGGTGGTTAGGACTTTGGGCTGTGTGTCCAACAGGATCACATTGGGGTTTTTTTAACCGTTTGTGTTGTTTTTTTAACAAAGCGATGGGTACGTTGCGTTTTCTTGCCGGATATTCCTAGAGTGCTGCTCTGTGGTTTATTTTATCCCCGATTTTAAAATCTGCTGCGGTTTTTTATTTATGGCGCGTGCTGCGGGGAGGGGGGAGCCCATCCGTTCACCCTCAGCCTTCCCCTTTCAGGGAGGACAGACCCCGGCGTCCGCCCCTAGACCGCACTGAGCGACCGAAGCGGCTGGGGGGAAACGTCGACAGAGCTGCCGGCAGAGATGGCCGAGAATTGGAAGAACTGCTTCGAAGAGGAGCTCATCTGCCCCATTTGCCTGCACGTCTTTGTGGAGCCGGTCCAGCTGCCCTGCAAGCACAACTTCTGCCGGGGCTGCATCGGGGAGGCGTGGGCCAAGGAGTCGGGCTTGGTGCGGTGCCCGGAGTGCAACCAGGCCTACAACCAGAAGCCCAACCTGGAGAAGAACCTGAAGCTCACCAACATCGTGGAGAAGTTCAACTCCCTCAACCTGGAGAAGCCCCCCTCGGTCCTGCACTGCGTCTTCTGCCGCCGGGGCCCGCCGCTGCCCGCCCAGAAGATCTGTTTGAGGTGCGAGGCTCCGTGCTGCCAGTCCCACGTCCAGACCCATCTGCAGCAGCCCTCCACGGCCCGGGGGCATCTCCTGGTGGAGGCAGAGGACGTGCGGGCCTGGAGCTGCCCCCAGCACAACGCCTACCGCCTGTACCACTGCGAGGCCGAGCAGGTGGCCGTCTGCCAGTTCTGCTGCTACTACAGCGGGGCCCACCAGGGACACTCGGTCTGCGACGTGGAGATCCGCCGCAATGAGATCCGGGTGAGTCCAACTGCGTCCTGGACACCTGGGCTTGCCCAGCCTGGGGACCACCCAGCCACCCTCTGCCCTGCCATGTCTGTTCCCCTGTGTTTGTGTAGGACCTACACAAAATCCATCCTGGCATTGCTCCTCCTTCTGCCCGGGGTCCCCCTGTGGCAGACATGTTGGGTGGCCTCCCAGCCAAGCAGTGACGGAGCCCGTGGGTGCCAGGGGGGCTCCCCAGGGAAGGTGTCTGTGCTGGGAGGCCTTTGTAGCTGTTGAGCTGTGGGACCTATGGCTCCTTGGGTGTGCGCTCTGCAGGGAAGGGTTGAGGTCTTGGGCCAGGGGTGTTTGGAGGGACCGTGTGCCAGGTTTGGGCCGGGCTATGCAGCTGTTGGGAGGAAGGCAGAAGAGCTGCCTGCATCTGAGGTCGAGTCACCCCAAAACTGGGCTTCCTTGGAGGACAAAGCAGCTGCAAGAGCGGACCCTGTCCATTGCAAGGCCTGTGAATGTCAAACTGCCTGCTCTTCCCACTGCCTCCCACTGGGGCCAGTGGCCGCCATCCTCTTCCCCCCAGCAATGGAAGAGGTTCGTGTCAGAGACCCATGACGTGTCAGAGACCCATGACGTCTCGCTGGTGGGGATTCAGTCTTGGGCTTTGGCCAAATAATGTGATTTTTATTAGGGGGCACAGGGCTGCCCCTCTGCTTAGAGCAGCTTGGGCTGTTGTTCTGGATTCGAGGGAAAGCGGGTCTGTATTTTGCTCTTGGCCAGGCCATCTGGCAGGAGCTTTCACCTCTGGCTCCCCACCCTCCAGTTCCTGGCGGGCATTTACCAGCCCTGCGGCCAGCCCTGCCATGACCCTTCTGCCACCTTCCCCCTTTTCAGGGCTGCCCCTCCGCTCCCCCTCCGACCCTTCGAAAGAGGCTCGGCGCTTGTCTGCCGAATAAATATTTAACAATGAATTGAATGGTGATTACTGTAAAATGGGGATGATTTCCTGTGTATTTTAATGTTGCCAAAATGAGTCACCATTTAGCAATAAAAAAAAAAAAAAAGAAAAGAAGTCATAAATAAAAATTGCAGTATAATTACTTTCCAATTGGATGGCCAGGCCTGGGAGTGGGGCGGGGGGGGGTGTGCAGCTCTGTGTAGAGAGGAGCCAGCCTCAGCTCACAGGAAGGTTATTTTCTTCTCCAGGTTTTTTGGGGGAAAACCAGGGACCTCCGCAGAGGTGCCAGCAGCTCTGCCACACACGCTGGAAGGGGAAAGACCCAGTCAGTCTTTTGGAGAGGCGCTTTTCTGCTTCTATTTATAGGGAGTCATTTTGGTTTCCCTCTAGCCAGGGTGGGGAGCCACCTCGGGAGGGCTGTGCGGGGCTGGGATGGGGCTCGCATGTGCATCTCCCAGGAGCCTTAGCCAGGGACCAAAACTATTTTTCCAGGTCCTCTTCCAGGACACTTTGATCTCATTTATTCTCGCTCTTGCTGCGTGTTTTTTTTGTTCTTGCTGCCGTTGTTATGGCTGGATGTTCGCCGCTTCTTGCGGATGCACGCTGCTAATGACCTGGCAGAAATCTGCCACCGGCTAGGCTGGATTTTGGCCCTGGCTTGAAATTTTAGGATATGTGGCCAGACACCAAAAGTGTTAGACGGCTGTATTGTAGAGCCACGGAATTATTTTGTGACCTTGGCCAAATCCCTCGGTACCTCCATCGCCGCGTTATTTTAATTTCCTTTCTCTGTGATGATAAGCTTGTCTCTTCCCGCTGGGCACGTGGCTCAGTTGGGTGCACAGAGTCTGGGTCAATGAAGGACAGCCCCAAGCTGGGGGACGGTGTGCCCAAAGGATCCCCCCTATAGTTGAAGCAGTTCTTCCATGAAGTGGCTGGGGTAGGGATGAGGCCCTGGGAAAAGCACCCAGCAGGTTGCCAGCCCTTGTTCCATGGCCGTGGCTAGGTCTCTGGCTGAAAGCTGCCCGTGGCCAGCCAGCAAGGAAGGTGGCCTCGTCGGCTCCCGAATTAGGGTGCATGAGCTCAGCTGGTGACGCGGGAAGCCGGGCCCGGGATTCCTGGCTGCTTGCTCACCCTGCAGCGGTGGTGAGCCGCACTTGGAGCATCCCGGGAAAGATGGGCTGGGACTGGGGGGCAGATGAGTAATGCTGGGCTTGGGAGGTCCGGGCTGGGGGGGGGCCATTGTGAGAGGTTTGTTCCATGTGTGGCTTGTGTTCAGAAAGCCGTTAATTGAGAAATGAGTCAAAGTTGGGAGGATCAGAGCCCTGACCTTGGTGCGGGGGACTCGCAAGTGTGGGGGTTGCGACATCAACTCACTGTGGAGGGGGTGGCCCCCATGGCCCAGAGGAGGGACTGGAGCCTGCAAACATGCTCCCCATAAACTCTGCTTTTCTAGCATTTATTCCTCTGGCTGTGCTGCCAACCCACCTCGAAGGGCACCTTACCCCTGGTTACACAGTGGTTTGAAGGGGAAAAGGGGCTCAAAACAGTGCCAGTGCTTTGTCAGCTGAGCTGGCAGTTGGGGCAGAAGTGCTCTGGCTGGCTGAAGGAGGCTGGAGGTAGGTGTCTGCTGGAGGAAAGAAGGCGTCTGTGCAGGGTTTGCCTGAAGTGGAACATGTGCCTGGTGAGTTTGGGGGAAGGACCCCGCTCAGCATTAGGTGCTGCACAAACCCGCAGAGCCCTGGCTCAGAATTAGTTGAACTCCACAGTGCAACTGTAATACAAACAGTAAATAAAATATGTGGTTAATCTTTCTTTCGTGGGCGTATAAAGCGCTTACCTCCCCTTCCCCCCGTGAGATGTTTTCTCCTTTGTTTCCTGTTTTTGTAGCACTTAAAGAGGAGAGGGGGGGAAGAAAAGCCAACAAGGCACCCTCTTTTCTCCTTTTTCTTTTTTTTTCTTCTTGTTTTTTTCTTTCTTTTTTCTTTTTTTCTTCTTGTCATTTTGTTTGTGTCAAGGTCTCAAAATGAAACATTTTTTCTTCCATCTTTGCCTTTGCTTTCCCAGCCACGTGCCTCCCGCCTGCATGGGGGAACCTACTTCTAAGGCTGAAAAAGAAAGTTGCTCCAGAGCGAGGTTGATGTGTTGCTTTTTATTTTCTCTCCATCAGAAAGGGAAAAATACATTGGGATTGGAGTATGGGTAAGAAGTCAGCAGTGAGAGAAAGAGACTCACTTGTGGGGTATTACTGTGGTTGCCCTGTCTTTGTGTGGGACATGGTTGATTGAGGCCAGGTACATCTGAGCTTGCTCAGAGGTTTCCCAGCTGTCTGTCCTCAGCTGGAGGTGCCACCAGTGAAAAAGGGCTTGGGTAGAGAGGCTCTGCTTCTGTTTTGTTTTGGGGGAAGGAGATAGATTTTCCCCCTGTCCTAGCTTCCTAGAAATCCCTTCACCTTCTGAAGATTTCTGGTGGCTTTGAAAATTAAGTGCAAGAAAATGCGTTGTGGTGCTGAGACATGGAGGAAAACATTGGGAATCCTCCTGCACGTGTGTAGGAGCAGCATCCAGCACTGTCCATGGAGCAAATCCAGGGGGACAGGGACCGGGCTGCTGAGTCCATCTGCAACTCAGTGGGTTTGGGCTTTCTTTATTGGCAGCACCCCACATAAGGCCAAGTCGTGTGCTTTCTAAATTATGAGAACAAAGAAAGGTGAGTGGTTGGTAGGAGCACAGGAAGAGATGGATCTCAAGTCTGTACCAGAAACTCTGGTTCTTTGCCAGTTTTGGCCACCACCAAGTCCCACGTGGCATCCCCATGCTGCCATCTGTGCCAGGGATGTTTTGCTGGGACCAAGGGAGTCCCACCGGTGGGGAAGCTTGGTATCAGCTTCACTGCCAGGCTTCTGGCATGAGCTGCTCTAGGCTGTTTTACTCTGAAACAGGTTTGGTAACTTGTGATGGACTGGATTTTTACAGGCTTACTTATTTTCCAGATGACTTGTTTATGAGGAGCACGGCATGCAGCTCACTGCAGGCATTGTGAGTGCAAGTGCCCAAGCGCTTGAGTGCTAATTTAGCTCTCGTGGCTGTAGGTGGTGTGGCTGGTGCCTGGCAGGTGTTTGCTGTGGCACTCTTTGAACATACCTGGTCCCCAGACAACTTTTGCAGCAGGTCTTACAAAGCAGGAGTTGTGCAGCTTCTCTCTGCGCCCTCCATCTGAACTTCCACCAGCACCCCAGAGCTGAACTGCCAGCCCAGCCCAAGGGTTAGGTCAGCCTAACCCAGATCTCTCCTTCTCTGGCTTTGCTTATGCCCTAATTCCTGCCCAGGAGCCTCAGGAATCTGGCACTGTGCACCTAAATGTGGCTGATCATTGTGCCCTAGGATGCTGTCAGTTGGTCAAGCTGCCATGATGAGCACTGACTTCTTGGGCCTTGGGCAGTGGCAGAAATCCCAGCACCCACCTAGCCTGGCTTCATAGCTCTGTGCCACTCACCACATCGATCTGTCAGGCTTTGCTGCTCTGTGTTGTCAGGGGCACAGATTGCAGTTCAGGCTGTAGCAGCCCAAGCTGCCCTAGAGAGGTCTGGGGGGTGCTGAGCCACCCTGCTGCAAACCCCTCTGGGTTTGCTGGCCAAGCAGCAGTGGGTATCTTGGCAGTCCCAGATCTTTGGCTGAACTGGAGCAATCTCCTGCCTCCACAGGGTTTGGATTAAGAGCTTTTCCCTGCTGCTTTCCTGCTAAGCTTGAGCATTTTCTTTGCCCTTAGCCCATCAGGTTGCCAGTGGTTGGTTGCTTCAGACCTGCAGCTGCAAGTCTTTTGTGTAGAGTCAATCCCAGAAGTGACAGCAGAGATGGAGGATGCTGGGAGGCAGCTGGTGGGTTGGGTGGGAGGAAGAAGACTTGTGTGGGTGGGAGGAAGAAGACTTGTGTGGGGGGGACAGCCTTGCTAGGGGAGGACAGGGACTGATGTGGAGAATGCTCTCTTCCCACAGGAGACAATGCAGTGTGGATGGCAGCTCTTGGAGAGTGAGGTGGAAAAAGGAGAAATAGATAAGGAAAGGTTCACCTGAAGACCTTGAGCTGCTTTGCAAGGAATAGCAACAGAATGTAGCCCAGGCTTACACCCATGCTCACCAGACTGCCCTTGCCTACCTAGAGCTTCCCACTTTGAAGCCCTCCCTCAGCAGTGACTTCAAATGAGCCCCTGAGACAGAGGTGTTGTGGTCTGGTTTGTGAACTAGGAGGTCTAAGCCCAGCTTTGTCTGGTGATGAGGGCATAATGAACTTAGCTAGACCCATGTTTAATCTAAATCTATCTTCTGATACTTATGTGAGCATCATGTGTCTGCTGGCATGGAGGTGGTCAGTGTGCTGTTCTCCTCAAACCCATGAGCATGATGGAGAGGGAGAAGTAGGAGAGACATGAACTGCAGTGGGACACCCTGGACTTCTCTCCACCCCTCAGCCTCGTGCCTCACACGTGGGAGTCTGGGTGAACCCTTCAAGGAATGCACAAGTCCCAGGACTGTCCTTCCCTTCTTCTCCCCTCCCCTTGCTCCAACAAAGCACTGTTCTCGAGGTCTCCCGCGTGCTCATCCGGGCCTGGTCCTGCCAGAGGGGCATCCATAGCCTTTCTGCTGCTTTGGTCTTTTCCTCTGGAGCCAAGGAGTTGCCTCTGTCCCCATCTGAGCGGGAGGAGCAGAAGAGGGGCTGGCAAAGGGGGTGGGAGGAGAAGGCAGATTTCCATGTCTCACAAAGGGCGCAAGCGATCAGATTCATGCAACTGCCCAAGAATAAAGAGGCTCTTACAGTGCTGGCTGCCCTGACCTCTCTCCTCTCTGCTCCAGAGGACAGCGTGTGACCACACAGGGATTTCTTAGCTGTACTTGGGAGGCGGGCAGCGGGTTTTCTATACCCAGATCTGTCTGCAGCTTGCCTTGCAGCATATTGGCCTATTTTTGGCTCGTTACCTATCTGTTTACTGGAAATCTTGGTACATGGTGGTAATTTCTTCTTTTCTTCTCTTTAATTTCATGTAATTGTTTTGGGGGTTTTTTTCAATCTGACACTGAAATGGGGCTGAGAGCAGCAGTGCTTCCAGAGCAGGGACAAAAGTAACCAGGAAACACAGGGCAAGAGAGGAGGGATCGACACCGAAACAATGAAATAGCCAAGCAGGGAAAGACTGAATGCTCAATAGCACAAGCCTTTGCAGAAATGCCTGGCTAGTGCAGCATTTTATAATCAGCTTCTGTGCAGGGCTGGCCTGCAACAGTAGTGTGATGGGGGAGGAATGCTTTGAATTAGCTGGATGCCAGAATTAATTCTGTCAGAATTCAAATGTACATGTATGTACGGATTTATAAATAAACACTTGGAGCAGGATTCTGCTTTGCCACGCAGGCTCCGGGCAGAATCTGGTCTGGCCTGGCTTTTTTGCTTTTAAAAAAATTGCTATGGATCTGGGCTAGGTTCTGGTGACTTTGTCAACTTCTTGCATTTATCAACAGCCTGTAGGCTGAGGAGATGCTGGTTGGGTTGAAGTAAGGAGGGTGGCACAGAGGACTCAGAGCTGCTGAGTTTGCTTGCAGCGATAGCCAGTTTTCTGCAATGAAAAGAGAAGGTGAGGCAGATGCTGGGGGACTGGTGGGGAGGTGTGAAATGTGCAGGACCAGGGGTATCCTGCCCTTTCCTCCCCTCTTTTTCCTGGGAGAGCTACATCCAGCATACTTGGGAATGGGAGGAAGAGATGTCTGGCCCCAAATACGGAGGGAGGGATGGTTATTCACAGGCATGAGACTCTGGATGCACGCAAAAGTTTTTACATATGTGCCCCAGATGAACTCAGGAAAGAGGTTCCCAGTCCCGGATCCTTTCTGATAAGGAGAGCTTTAGCCTGTTCTCACCAGGGCATTGTGGCTGTCCCTCTCCTGTCTTGTGATTCTCTTGTGATGGTAGCATGAGCAGAAGTTCCCAGCGCAGTGCCCTGCAGTCTGCAGCAGAGCTGTTGCACTCCAAGCACACTCCAAGTCATCTGTTTGCTGGGATGATGTACCAGAACGGTTAAAAAAAACAATAAACATGAATTAATTTAATTTCTCTGTTTCTTCTCTTCCCCCTACCTGTCCTGTTTCAGTTTCTTGCTGTGTGGATGCTTTGGTGGGGGGGCTGTCTCTGGAGTGGGCTGGGAAGAGCTGAGCTGTGGATGGCTCCAGATGAGGCAGTTGGCAGGGAGTGATGTTCCGGATGGCTGTGTCTCTCTGAAATATGAGTAAACATTGTCAGAGCAGCTGACTGTATGATCTGGGGCTTCAGGAGGGCTGATCTGTCTTTCCTTCCCTCCACCCATCTCTCCCTGTTTCAGGATCACCCATTTGCTCGCCATCACCCAGTTCTCCTCTCTCTGCCTGGGTGATCTGGAGGCTTCATCCTAGAGCTGTAGCTTTGGAGAAAGGGAAAGAAAATCCCGCATGTCCTAATGGAGGCAGTGTTTTCCCTTGCCACACGACAGCTTAATCTAAACCCTCATTTGAGCCAGTTATTGTGTGGCTTTAAAACCCCATCCCCTGGAAACTAGTCTCCCACCCCCTTCCCTCCCAGTCAATCCTGGTCAGTGGAGCCGAGCTCCAGGGTTTGGTGCTGGGCCACACGCAGACACAGATCGATCACACTGGGGGTGGGTTGGTATTTCTGTGGCAATGGTTTTTATTGCTGGTTGCGGCTGTTGGGTTGTTGGTAAGTCAGGGGGGTTGGTGTGCACTGTAATGGGCTTGTGCGTGTGGCAAGGGGAGAGAGAGGGTAATGTGATTGCATCCTTCTGCTCATTATCCTCTTGCTAGAAGGGGGGGCCGCATCCCTCTCCCCATCTGAATCCATGTGGAGCTGCCGCCTCTGCGGTGGGAGCAGGTTTTCCCTGCAGGTGAACTCCTCTGCGCTCAGACAAAGGGCTGGGGGTGCCGGTGCCTCCCTTTGTTCTTTTCCTGTCCTGGTGCACCCGCCTCTGACGGCAGAAAGCCCCTTGAAGCGTGCCTCTCAAATGGATGGAGCGGAATAAATGTGCTGCGAGGTCTCTGTCCCCCTCACAGACCCTTTGGGGACAGTGCGGGCGGGGGGGGATGCTGTACTCCCCCTTCCCTCTGGTATTGTGCTAGCCCCTTAGTGATGGGGGTGGCCAGATCCAGGAGGGAATTACTGCAGCTCTCCTGCCACAGCTGCACTGTTGTGGCTGGGTGACTGAGGCCTGCGAGCTCTGGTTTGGTCAGAGGTAGTTTGGTTGTAGGGGGTGGGGACGGAGCCTGACCCCATCAAGGGAGTGGGAGCACATCTGGGGGTTGTTTTCCTGCCTCTGCATGCTGGCATTCTGCACAACAGGGCAACTGGGCAGGGAACTGGAAATAGTGCCTGCTGTGAAGACCACCCCTTTCCAAATGTGTCTCCTGAGCATGTAAGCCTAGCAGGTAAAACCAAGGCCTGTTCTCCAGCTAAGGAATTTGTAGCTTTCTACTTAGAACAGCAGAGAAAAAGGTCATTTTAATCTCTGCACCCACCTAATGTCTGTATGGGGAAGTCAGGGTATTACCCTAAATTAGAGGTAAGCAGAGATGGGGAGACATGCTTGGAGTCAGGAAGTCCATGGCAGTGTGGGGAGGCAATCCTAGAGACTGGAGCTTTCTTTCCTGATGGTGGTACCTTGCAGAACATGGACCCTGCTAGCTGCCCCCATCCAGGCACTTCCTGCCCTGGTTCCTTCCAGGGGCTGGCTCCCGCTGCAATCTATGAATGCACATGGTATTAATCTCCATTTACCAGGGTGCTTTTCAGCAATATGATAAACGATAACAAGGGAAGAACAAAAACTAAACCTTCCTCTATGTATTAAAACTGCTCACTGGAGCCTTCCTCAGGAAGTACTCCTCCTTCCCAAAACACAAGGCCTGGCTTCACAGGAGAGAGAGACAGGAGGCATCTGAAAAGACAGCCTTCATGTATGCGCTGCATCCAGTAACTGTTGACAAAGGCATTTGAGGAAAACCTTGTGCTTCTCAAGCAGTGGAGGCTGGAGCGTCTGTCAGTTTGGGTGGGGGATGGAGGTATCCAGGGGAGAGGGAACCTGTCAGCCCATCTCTTCTGGGTCTCGTGGGGGGAGCAGGCATTGATGTTTTGAAGGTCAAGCAGAAGTCATGAGCTGGCCCTGTGGCAGCTGTGCTGGCTGGCAGGTAAGGGGAAGCCACCACAAAAAACCACAATAGCCACCTGGTTTTTTTGTGGGCACAATCTCACTAGGGAATGAGGAGGCACCGTTGTTGGTCCTTTCTGCTCTAGAAGATGGCAGTGGGTCACAGCTAGAAATGGCTTCTCTGGTTGTGCACTGACTGCTGGTGCTGCTACTGCAGTCCCTGTGCAGTTCTCAGCACATCCCATAACATTTGAGTCTCCACCGCATCCTCTTTGAAAGAGGATAATGAAACTGAAAGGGGGAAGCAGGGCACACTAGAGGCACCTTGGACTGCCAAGCTTGAGAAAGCAGTGCTGGTCTGCCAGAGACCTGAGGAGCTGGACTTTTGAGTCAAAAATGAAATGCCAGGTAGGCAGAGAGTGAAAGACACTGTATGTGAGGACGGAAACTGAGCGTCAAACATGGCTCACGTGAATCAGCAGGACTGGAGTTGTGCAGGGCAGCTCCCCTGGCTCCCTGGGAAGATGGAGCTGACTGGGGTCTGAGCTGTCAAGCTCTGATGGCCAAGTCAAACCTGGAAGATAAATGATACTTCAGGGGCCTGAGATCAATAATGTCAAAGGCTGGTCCGTAATTGGGTGAGATTAAAAACCAATGACAGGCCTTCTCCTAGGAGCAGAAGTCAGCCCATTGAAGGAGAGCAGCAGGGTTTGCTCCTTTACAGTTATTCCCTGGCGGTGCCCACATCCAAAATCCACCTTCCCTGGCTGCCCTCTGCAATATCAGTGATTTCCCTTTTCAATCAACATCGACCGCATCCTGCAGGTCCCCTACAGCCCAGCCCTCTTCACTGGTCCCTGTGCAGCTGGTCCAGAGTGCTCCTGTCCTTGAGAGAGTGGCTGAGTTGGAGACAAAAGCAATGTAGTCTGGTGCTGGCCACCATCCTCTTTCACTGCCTGGGGGGGAGCTGGGACTGCAGGAGGTAGAGGAAGAGAGGAGATGCTGAAGCAGGAGGTCATATTGATGCTCTGGGTACCATGATATGCCATGTTTTGCAATGATGCTTGGCTTTGGGGGGCATACTGGGGAGAGGAGTTTAGGACAGGAGGGCTGCCAATTACTCTTGCCTTTGGTCCTCAATACATTATTTTTATCTGTATTTGTCAATTAATGGGTACCATGAGTATTTAGCCACCCATGAGCAGGAGACAGGTGGGGTGCATGTTTATGTTCATTTTGGGGGTGCTGATGTTAGATCTTGTCATTGAAGTGGGTTTTCTCCTGGTTGAGTGCTAAGCAGGGAGCTGTGTCCCCTGGTTGGCAACAGCCACAGCCTGGCATGGAGAAAATAGAACTGATTTATTTGCAGAAGCAAATTAAAATAAACTGTAGTCCCTTCTTTTCAGTGCATTCTTAAAGGGGTGCGCAGGGTGCAGGGCAGGGCCATGCTGTGGCTCCTGTGAAAGGCACTAGGAAATACAATATTGCCTCTCTTTCCCGGGTGCAAAGGCAAGTGAAGTAAAGGGGCCATGTTGTCTCCTGCTGCTGCCCCTTTTGCACACACAAGGAGCTGTAGATGCCGTTTGCCTTTGCCCCGGGCTCCTCTTCCCCTTCCTCCCCACTCCCCCACCCCTTCCCCGCCAGGAAGCCTGGCCTTTGTGTGAAGTGATGCCTCCTGACATCAGCCGGGTGCACGATTTCCTCCGCAGCAGGGAGGGTGAGCGGGCAAGGAGAGGGGTGCCACGTTCCCCAGGGGATGACGTATAGTCTGGTCTTGCTGGAGCACAGGGTGACAGCACTCCTGGGGTGGCTGTGTGCCCATCTGGGATGCTGTGGGATGGTGGCTGTCCCCAGCCTTACTGGTATGGTGATTCAGTGGAGCTTTGCCTGCTTGTTCTGTTCTGCCTGAAAACACCACACCAGTGTGATGCTTTTTGCTGCCTAAGACTCTGATTGCTTCCACAGTATCTTTATGGGATCCCTCAAGGGATGCATTGTTGGGCTTTATGTAGCTGAAGTTTGACCAGCACTGGATGCAGGGCCTTGCTCTGGGGTTGGCATCACAGTGCCTTGGAGCAGAGGTGGAGGGGCTCAACAGCAAGGCAGGAGCAGGGCTGATGTCTCCTGTGGGCCAGGGCTGC
The DNA here is from genome assembly GCA_024734555.1 of Trochalopteron elliotii. Classification (NCBI taxonomy): domain Eukaryota; kingdom Metazoa; phylum Chordata; class Aves; order Passeriformes; family Leiothrichidae; genus Trochalopteron; species Trochalopteron elliotii. The sequence goes on along the minus strand of JANPWX010000599.1, from coordinate 842,748 downwards.
ACCAGAGCTCTGGGAGCATCCTGCTGTCCATGCAGACACGTTGCTTCAGAAAGGGCAGGTTGCAGGTCACCTGTGAGGGGGGTTGTGGTGTGTGGGCTCTTGGCTTCTCCTTGGAAAAGGGCTAGTGCAGCATATGGGAATTGGCCAAGTGCCTGCCAACAAGAAGCCATGGCTGGCACCTTGCCAGGACTTTGGGGGCCTTGAATCACTTTAATTTGAGATGTGTTTACTGGGGGATGGCATTTTGCAGCTGGCTGGCTGGAAACTACAGGTCCCAGCATGCTCCCTCACATGTCACCCAGAGGGAGTATGGTACCACAGGGATTGTAGTCTCGGTGCTTGCCACTTTGGGGTTTTGCTGTAACTGGGAAGGGCTCTGATTCAGCATCACTGGGCAGAGCCAGGCTGCAAGACATGGGACTGGTCTCTGCCTCCTGTTTTCCTATCCTTCTGCCACCCACTTCCTCAATGCAAGACCAGGTTGGCCTTTTTATGTCACCAGGCTGGGGAGGGGATCTGGTCCTATTCTTACTCATTTGCAACGTAAATATTTTGGTCCCGAGTACGTTGCTGGGAGCTGGGTGTCACGTTGAAGAGCATGATTCATTCATGCTGTTGCTGCTCGGAGCACAATGAGGCAGCCTTGGGACCGGTCCCAAAGATTTCCTGTGATCGCGGCTGGTGGGGAATTTGGGACGTCACGTTCGAGTAAGTCGGAGCCCTTTTTGCACAATTCCTGCAAGCCAGGAGTACAGTGCCATGCCTTGTGTATTTGGGAGTTGCCATCCCCAAAATGTGGTCGTTTTGAGTGGCTTGCATTTCCAGAGGCAGAAATAATGAAGAGCAAGGCTGATCCCCGGTTCTTGCCTTCTCCAGCTGCTGGTGTGCGGAAAAGGTTGCAGGGTGTAAGGCTTTGTGCCTGGTCCCAGCCAGCCTAAGAAATAAAGGTACAAAGCAATGCAGATTGAAAACCTGCTTCAGATCAAGGAGATTCAGGCAGAGTTTCTCCAGTGGGGTCAGAGCCACTGTGTGTTTTAGTGGGATGTGGGACAGCCTGAGGTGAGACTCTGGGCAGATGGGCCGGAGCAGTGGAAGACGCCCCTCCATCCAGTGCTTCCACTGGTGATGCTGTGCTGCCAGAAGGGACCTTTCCTGTCACACTTTGGTCACTGGTGTAGGAGGGGCTGCACCCTCTACCCCAGGGCTGGTTCCCTCCATCCCCCCATGTGTCACTTGGTCCTCTCCATGCCGCTGAGAGTCAGGTGTGGGCAGCGCCCAGATTCGTTCTGGCATCCTTCGTTAGACGGTGTTTGTTCATGCTGCATTTTTCTTTTTGCTGGCTTGTTTGGACACGCACTGGTACATTCACGGCACTCAGGCAGTAACGTGAGTCTCTTTCCCATTAGGAAAGGGGCCAGGATTTGGGGGGGCTGGGAGGGTGGCTTAAGCAGTAGTTTTTGAGATATTTCCTTCTGCTGCCACACCCTGCGTGAAAGAGCAATATCCGCGGCTTCAGCTGCTATCACAAGGCTCTGAACGTCTCTCTTTTAATATAGATTGGTATCATTTTGCATTTTAAAGTAAAAACACGCTGCAAGCTGCAGACAGCTGTCGGTTGGCAGCTTTGTTTGAACATCTGGTATTGCTGGGCTGCTGTTCAGCGTGATCTAACTATGGGATTCATAAAGATTATAATCCGGGCTTTCAGATTCTCAACAGCCACCTCACCAAAAAAAAAAAAAAAAAATTGGGAAGAGAAAAAACCTAGCAGGGAGGCAGTGGAGGGTCCTTGGTGTTCTGCAGACTGTGGTCATGGTCACTGGGGTGGATGGACTTGCTGTAGGTTTCCTTGGCTGCCTGCAGGTGCTGACAAGCTGCTTCCAGCCTGCAAAATGCCAGGCACTGGGGAGCTGTAGAAGTGCGAAGTCTTTTCCCCCCTTCTGTTTTTTCCAGCTTGTGTGCTGAATCTGGTCTCATACTCCTCTGGGTGGTGTCTGGCGCTGGTGAGCTGAAGCAGCAGATTCTGCTGTGGCTTTCAGTAGATGTTTGTAACAGTTGTCTGCAGCAACAGGACTTGGTTTCTTTTTCTTTAAAGTAAGTGATGGAGGAGCCAAGGCTCACAGTAAACATCTTGGCATATCAAAACCTCATTTCCAAGAGAAATTGAGTCCACTTTTCTTGAAGCAACTGAAAGGTTGAGATAGCCACCTCTGTAAGCCCCATCCATCCTTCTGTGAGTCAGGCACTTTCCTTGGCACCTTTGAGAATTAAGTGACCTCTAAGCCCCTAACGAGTTTTATAAATCTTGTTAGTTGATCTGCATTTTTGCAAAGCTCTTTGAATCCAGCCTATTGGTGCATAAGTCACCTTGACTTTCCTCAAGGCTTTGACTCCCAATTCACTTTCAGGCTCCATTTGTCAGTTGGAGGTGCACAAAAACGTCCCCCTTATCTTTATTAGAGAAAAAAAAAAGCTGCCTGGAGAAATGTAGCTGCACTCTAGTTGGTGCAGGCCAGTAATAGAGATGCATATAAACCTGTTCTGCCCTTGTTTGTGTTGATTTAACTTACCAGTACAAATTAAAATAGCCTTGAGCGGTTGGAAGTTTAACTAGATCAGTTGGGAGGAAAAAAATAAAATCATGCCCTTTAAATCAAAGGAGGGTTTTCTTTCTAGTGCTGCCTGAATCTGGAGAGGCATTTTGTGCAGCTGGATGCCTTGTCTTTGGCTCACCAAATGAGACACTGATGGGGCATGTGGCTGCAGGTCATTGCCAGTGGTCTCATGGCTGGGACGTGGGTACACGTGGGTGTCGCTGCTCCTGTTCTTCTCCTCAGAGGTATCTGAGCTCCCCACAAAACCTGCTTATGCTTCCAGATCCTCGTGCCAGGCTCCCTCCAGAGCAGAAACTAGAAATCAGGGGGGTAGGAATCCAGAGGGGCTGTTGTTCAGAGCTCATGGCTTCCCATAGCAGGACTCAGCCTGGCAGGTGCAGAGTGGAGGTCTTTGGGCAGGGGAGAGGCTGCTCAGCCTGCAGTGAGAGCAACGGTGGAAGGGGCTGGCTGTGTTTCACCCCTGCAGGGAGAAGGCTCTGAGATCACACAGGCCAGCTGGATCCTGAATCCAAGATGTTTGTTTGGAAGAGGGAGTGAGGGTTTCTCAATTTTGCAGGGCCTGCAGATGGAGGTGGGTTTGCTGCCAAGCAATAGGATGGGTCTTTGCAGGATGGCTCCTTCGTAAGGCAAGCCATTCCCCCAGCCATAGTTGGGGGACAACTGGCTGAGACCCTGAGATTTTGTCACATTGGGAAGATACTGGAATTCAACAGAGCGAGACAAGACTGGGACAGCAGCAGATCAAGGCAAGATTGGGGGTGCTGCCAAAAGCCTGTTGAATTTTTTATGGGGGTTATGGGAGGAGCTACTGAGAAATGATATGTCAGAGCAATAGGGTTTGTGTGAGGAGCAGGACTATGTGATTCAGCTGGGTTTCAGCACTGAGTGATCTCCCTTTGCTGCCCAGATTGCCACCACTGGAGCTGGCAGAACACTTCTGAGAGCCAGCTGGGGGAGATGATCCCACCAAAGACAGACCGCTCTTTTTTTCTGGATGAATTTTTTATCTGTATCTCTGGTTGGGAAGGGGCGGAGTATGAAAACAGACATGAGGGAGAAAAGGATGGTAGGGCCCCCCTAATGTCCATATAAATTGATTGAAGCATTTGAGACACCACAAGCACAGAGTGTGCTGAAGGCAGAAAGGGCAGGACTTATTACATGATCTTTTAGGCTCTGAAAAACTGTGAAATCTGGTGAATCCCACTCAATACAGCTACAGGCTCCACATTTTTTTTTCTGGCATGGCGGGGATGAAGCACAAGGCAACACTGGTCATGGGGACCAGTTGTGCTCCAGGTGTTGGTGTCAGTCTGAGCTCCCAAGTGGCTGGAAACAGTTGCTCAAGGCACTCAGGTCTGAGTGTCTGAAACTTTGTGGATGTCACAAACCACTGCACTTTCCCTGCAGTGTCCCAGTGCTGGTGCTCCTGAGTTGGTTACTCAAAGGCCATTTGGTGCTGGGCAGGGCAGGTTTGTGCCGGGGCCTGCAGCCAGGGCCCTTTGCTGGAGATGGCTCAGCAGCAGGGTGAATTCTGGCACTAATTTATAAGCAGCCCTAAACCTGTACATTTTCCCCCTAAAACTGAAAGAGGTGGGGGAAGGAGCTCCTCCCCTGCATCCGTGATGGCGAAGAAGACACAGACCTTGTCCTTCATAAACACAGAGCTGAACCCTGTGACTCTTCTGGCTCTCCTCACTGCCAGGAGAAGGTGGCCTGTACTGTCCTCCTGCTGAAAGCTGGCTGGGGTGGACTGTTGGCCAGTGGTCACACCCAGGCCTGGGTGGGGATCTCTTCTCCCTCCCTTCACAGCAGAAAGAAAAGAAATTTCTTGAGTTCCTTGCTGCCCTGAGGGCCTGGTTGTGCCTGTGGCCACAGCCCCAGCCCTCAGAGATGGTCTTCCCATCTTGCTCCTGCACCATCCAAATATATCTGCTGTCCCTGTGACATTGGGACACAGTGTGGGAGCATTTTTCCTGATGGGATGCTGTCCCTTCTGGCAGATACAGGGCAGGAAGTGGCTCTACTGGCCAAAGGCACGGTCACTAGTGAGGTTCCCCAAGGCTCAGTTTGGGGATCAGTCTTGTTTAATACTAGGAGGGCTCTACAGAGAGATCTGGATAGGCTGAGTCAATGGGCCAAGGTTAGCTGTATGAGATTCAACAAAGTGAAGTGCTGGATCCTGAGCTTGGATCACAACAACCCCACACAGTGCTGCAGGCTGGGGGGCAGAGTGGCTGGAAAGCTGCCCAGCAGAAACAGACCTGGGGATCATGAGCCAGCAGTTGCCCAGGTGGCCAAGAAGACCAGTGGCATCCTGGCTTGTATAGGAGTACTGTGGCCAGCAGGACCAGGACTCTGATCATCCCCCTGTACTCAGTACACGGTACTTTAAATCCCATGTTCAATTTTGGATCCCTCTCTACGAGAAGAATATTGAGGTAATGGAGCAAGTCCAGAGAAGGGCAGTGGAGCTGGTGAAGGGTCTGGAGCACAGGTCATATGAGGAGTGGCTGAGGGAGCTGGGGGTGTTTAGCCTGGAGAAAAGGAGGCTCAGAGGAGACCTTATCACTCTCTACAACTTCCTGAGAAGAGGGTGTAGCAAGGTGGGGGTGGGCCACTTCTTCCAGACAAGTGACAAGACGAGGACAAGCCGCAGGCTGCGCTAGGGAGGGTTCATGTTGGGCATCAGGAAAAATTTCTTCACTGAGAGGGAGGTTAAGCATTGAAATGGACTGCCCAGGGAGGTTGTGGAGTCACAATCCCTGGAAGCATTCAAGAAATGACTGGACATGGCCATTAGTGCTAATGGCTTAGTTGACAAGGTGGTGTTCAGTCAAAGGTTGAACTCAATGATCTTGGAGGTGTTTTCCAATCTTAATGATTTTATGATTCTATGATTCTATCACCAAGGCTCATCTTTGTCCTGTGGAGCCAGTAGCATCAGTCATGGCTCGCCTGGCTGCATGCCCGGCATGCAAAGTAGCTTCTTGTCCTGGTATTCGTCTTCCTGGTGCATTTCCAGCTCCTTTTTTCCTCTTCTGCACATGGTGTGAGTGAGTCTTGAGCCCCAGGTCTGGCAGAGGCAGTTTTCCCTGCCTCTTGTTGTGCTTTGTATGGAGGGAGCCTCTGTTTTGAGGGGTACATCACTCATACTGGACACCCAATATGAGGAAGGCTCTTTCCTCCAGAACTTGCAGGGCTGCTGGTAGAAATGTGATGTGTCTCCAGCCACTGGCCTCGTCTCTCTGCTCCTTAATCTCCCTTATTCTCCTTTTCTTCTCGAAGCAAATCTTTATCTCTACTCCAAGGATACTGACAGCAGTGGCAGCTGGGCTGTGGCTTGAAGTGGGGGTCCAAAAACTATAGGCAGAACCCCAGCCTCTTTCCCCATTTGTGTGAGAACCACAGCATGAAGTAACCCCTGCGGCCACGATGAGCAGGGGGAAACAGAGAGGCCCAAGAAGGTGGATTAGCATCCTCAATATCCTCCTGAGGGTTGCTTTCTGACAGAGAATAGGTCACCATTTCCTGCCCTCCAGAAATCCTGCTGCTGGCCCCATGCAACACAATGCCTTGTATTTTCTCCTTATTAGCAAGTTCTTCCTTTCTGCTGGGTGTAAACAAGGGAAAGAGTTGTCCCAGGCTGCAGCACAGCCCTGTGATGGCCCAGGATCTGCTCTGGTACAGGGATGTGCAGAGAAGTGAGGTCTGCCACGTGCACTGTCCTGGGATGCTCCAGGAGCCAGGTCTGACCTGGTTCTGTTGAGCAGTCATGAGTCATGGCTGCATGCAGCATCCAGCTGCTGTGTGCCAGTTGTGCTGCAGGGATGCCCTGAGCTGGGGTGGGCACAGGAGGTGGGACATGGGGCTGTGCCTGTAGGGTAGCCAGTGGAGATGGGACATGGGTCTAAGCCTGATGGTTTCTTCTTCAGGGAAAGCTCAGAGGCCAGGCAGCATCTCACAGGGTGATGTGGACAAGCAGGAGGCATCTTCACCCACTCCAGCATGAGAACAGGGTGGAGAGCTGCTGTTGCAAGAAGCACTGTACATCCTGTTCCCCTAAGCTGGTGTTGACTTTTTGGCCTTCAGCCCTTTCCTACAAAGCATCAGCTCTCCTGGTGCTCAGGGGTCCCTCAGTGCTGGGAAAGGGGGTCTCTTTGGTGCCTGTTCACTACATGGCTGCTGCTTCCATCCCTTCCTAGCAAGGGCAGCTATTAATATCTCAGGCTGTTCCCCTCCCCTCTTCCTTCCCCTGTTGAGGATAAACCAGCCTGATCTCTGCACAGGGAGCACCGTGAGAAAAGCCAAAGCCTGGAGCACTGTGTGTGCTCTGGGCTGGCCAGGGGAGGCAAGACGTCGTGCTCTGGCTGGAGACCTTCCCTTCTGCCTGGTGCTTACTGTAAATGTGTGCAAGATGAAACCCCAACCAGAAAGCATTTCCTTCCTGCCCCTTTAAATGGATCAGCCTCCTGCAAGTGCTGTGAGGGTTGTGGGGAGTTTGAAAGAGCTGGTTTTGCCTGGGTCTGGTCAGCAGGAGGCCACCAGCAGGGTGGGAGGGATGCTCCAGGGGGTTTGGGCTGTGTCAGTGCGCAGTGCATGATCTCATGATTTGAGATCCTGGTTTTGGGGGCACTGGGGTGCTGCACCCCAGATGTGCACAGTGTCAAGGTTCTGATGTGTTAGCAGGTGGGGTGACACTTTCAGGAGGGATGAAAATAGCTCATTGCGGGGGTTTTTCTCAGAAAACAGTCCAGCTGACAGTGGAGCGGGGCTGGGGAGGGGGAAGCCTGTGTGTGGGAGGCCTGGGGAGGCAAAAGGTTGCGCTCGCCTCCTTGGTCCAGGGCTTTTGGTGCATTAAAATTCAGTCACTGTGACTTCAGGCCCGTCTCCAGCAACGTGCTGGGACATGTGTCTCAATGGGGGCTCTTGATCCCGGTCCCTGGGCTGAGCTGCAGGTGTCTGGAGCCATTCCCACAACAGGCATCTGCCCTTTGCAGCTTCCTCGCTCCAGTTCCACCTTCCTCCTCCTCCTCCTCCTCACCCTTCCTGCCCCTCATGCCCCAAGCTGCTCCCTCCGTTCTGGCTTTCCGGTGACTGCAAACAATGTCCTTATTCACTCAGTGGCTGGGATTTGGCGGCGAGGGGAAGGCCTGGGTGCAGAGGAGGAGGAAGGAGAGGCAGAGAAGTGAGTGTGCCTGTCCTGGGCCAGCTCTCCAGCTGTGGTTAAAGGTGCACTGTGGGGCAGTCTGGCTCCCTGCTCCCCCAGTTTCCTATGGGAATGAGGGCTGTGCACTCCTGTGGTTTGTCCACCTGCCCTGCTGTAGTACCCTCCAAACCCACAGACAGTTTCAGCAGAGTTTATTGGGAATTAGCATCCTGCAAGCATCCCATAGGTCAGTGTGTGGGCACTCGGCTGCTCTTGCAAGGTGAACGGCCCTGAAGGATGCACAGTGCTTATTAGACATCAGAGAAGCTGCACGGGCCCCATTTGCCCTATGAACACAGTAAGGCTTTTCACTGCTCCAGCTCTTGTTTAAAACCACAGCAGCTCAGCAGGTCATAGGGCACCACTCTGCCTCTGGTGAAGCTGCCAGGCTCCTTCCTGATTCCGCTGGCAGTTGGGCAGGGGCTGGTGAGCACTTGAGCCCTCAGGGAAGGGGTGCCAGAGGCTCTCTCCTGCCAGCTCTTCCTGGGAGGCATACAAGGGCCCTGACCAGCCTCAGAGAACACAAAACCTTGGGGCATGTCATGGTATTTTGCTGCCCCAATGCTGGCCCCTGGGCAATGGGCTTCTGGGGACTGCAAAGGGGGGATGAGGGGAATACTGGGCCTCAGGCAGGGCAGGGCCATAATCCACCCTTACTCTGGGCTCAGCAGTGATCACAGGCTTAGCTCTGCCCTTTGGGATAGGACAGTGTTGAAACCAGCCGTAGACCAAGTCAGGGGAGACATCTTGCCCACAGATTGCTCCCTGCCTGGGAGGTCTTGGGTGGGTGTGAGCTCCTTCCTACACCCCAGTGCCCCGATTTACAGTGGGGGTTTTCCCAGCTGGTTCAGCTGGACCTGTGTGTGTAACGTATCTGAGGCTTCTGGTACTGCAGCCATGCAGTGCCTCTTGGATGAGAAGCAAAGGTACCCTGTACCATCAGAGCTGTTAAACTCTTCATTGCTATCTTCCTGTCTTGTGGCTGCAGGCATTTAATGGTGCAGAAGTTCTCTGTTGGGACTGCCTGGCAGGGTGCATGTGTCCCATGCTGGGGCAGCCACTGGGAGCTGGGCTCAGCACATAGTCTGTGGGGACTGACCAGGAGGTGCAGTAAGGTGCAGGCAGGGCAAATGTGGTTTCCCTGGTGGTGGTTTCCTCCCAGCAAGTGCCTTCCCCCGGCACAATCCCACGGGGACCAGCTGTGTGCATCCTCCCTGCTACGAGACCTTGCAGTGCTTGCTTTGCTTCCTGAAGAGATGTCCCTCCAAGCAGTGTTTCACTCCCAGTGCATGACCTTGGTACCCCAAACACATCTGACTTGCCACAATGGCTGCTCAGGAGTCCCCCTCCTCTGCCTGCATGGGAGGAGTGCACCCTCTCTCCCAAAGGCAAGTCAACAATAACATCCCCTCCTTTGTCCTTCCACCCTTTGTCCTTCCACCTTTGGTGGCCCAGCTCCCTTGCAGGGTTGATGCCCATGGTGTGTTTGCAAGCTCCCTGTATGGGCTCAGCCCTTTTGTACCCATGCTTCATTTTTTTCCATGAGGAGGGGGGAGATTGTGTTCATCTCCTGCAGAATAAGCTGGTGTGCATGAACTAGCCCTGTCTCACTGGGGCCTACAGGGTCATGGTGGACCAGCCACTTACCCCAGCCACTGATGAATTTATTAATTAATGAGATGAATTCACTCTCAGCTGATGTTGGAATAAGAAGCATTTTTAGCATGCGCTTCGCAAACTGGCGACGTGTCTCAGAAAAGACAAACTGGGATCAGAGTTGCTCACAGGCTGGGAAGGGTGCCTGTACAGAGGGAGCCTTGGTTCTCCCAGCATCAAGGTCATGCATGAAATATGAGAAATTACCCCGAGAAATTCTGATCCTGGAGGAGGAGGAGTTCATGACTTCAGAAATGCCAGATTTGGGAGGGGATGGAAGGGGAAGGGATATATTTTCCTTTTCAAAATACCTAAGGAATTCAGCCTGTGCTGCATAGACAATGAGATTTTGCCCCTCAGTGCCAGAAGGGGTAGTTCATACCCTCGTGTCTTGTTAAAGTTTTGTTGCTGTGGGTGAAAAGCTCTCCCATTCCACTGCAATCCCAGGCATGTACAGTTTTTAAATCACCCTAAAATCAAGAGACTGGCTCAAATATGAGTTTAAAAGAAAGCACTGCATGTCCTCTATTCTCTCTGATTTCTATGGCTTTAGGTTGGATTTTGGTCACTTTTTCCAGCTTCGAGGGGATATTAAATTAACTTGTATGTATAAAAAGTTATTTTTACATATGTTTATATGTATATTTGTGATTTCACATAATTGCATGATTTCTGGAGTGGAGCAATCTGAGGTTTGTTACAAAACACAAAGGTTGGCAGCTCTGCCACGGCAGCTGCAGGGCGATGGTACGTGCGTGTCCGGGGCTGTTTGGTGCCTCCCTCGGGGGTCCCTGACACCAGTGGGGCTGGCAGGGTGGCCTCTGCCCGCCTGGCATCTGCCAGTGATAGGAAACCCTGCTTTTCCCTGCAGGAGCATCCTGGCAGCATCGGGGGGGAAGGGCAGTGGCTGCCTCGGGTATGTCACATACCTGATGGGTACGGCAGAGTGGGCTGGGGTTTGGCCTCTGTGCCCAGCAAGCTGTCAGCCTCGGATCCTGTCCTGTGTTTTTCACCCACTCCTGTCCCAGCTGGCAGACAGGGAAGTCGGGCAGAGGACTGGGCTGCTCCTGGGGGCCTGGCTAGACTTGGCCATCCTCCTGGTGAGCTGGTGTGGGATGGGTCTGGCTGTCCCTGGTGGAGAGGGCGAATCTGTGGCGGGGAGGGAGGTGTAGGGAAGGGCTCAGTGTGCAAACCTCGCTGTGTCCTTTGGCTGCCCAGCATGGGGCGTGAGCAGCTCAGCCTGCGCTGCACGACCTGCCCAACTCCCACATTCAACTGGCCTCCTGCAAGCAGGGATGTTGGAAGGCATCTCTTTCTCTGGAGCCCAGGAGCAGGCTTGTTGCCTGCCACTTCTCAATCCGCCTGCATGGGGCTGTTGTCCACCTGCTTCACAGTTCTGCCTGGTGCTTGACCCAAAACCCTGTCTGAGCCCCTAGAGAAGCCCCCAGCAGCTCCACACTCAGGCCTGGCTGCTGGCACAGGACCTAGGACAGGGTTCCTTGCCTGCACCCTTGGTTCTCCAAGGTTCAAGCAAGTGGTGTTGCACTCACTCTCCAGAGCTCTGTTCCCACCGTGTTAAACCTGGGAGTGGCCTGCAGCCTCCTGATGCTGCAGCAGCACAAATAACAACCATTTTACAATGAAAAAAAGGAGGTTTTTAATACATGCCTCAAATCTTTCTCCGTGTGGATGCCCTTGGATGCTGCAGGCCCCTGTGTTTCTGTACGCATGCGCAGCAGATGTCCCCCCGTGGGCTGGGGATCTGCCTTGCTGTGACTGCCCCCCAGCCCTGTTTCAGTGGATGTGCTGTCTGTGTGTCTGTCTGCATGTGCCTGGGTGGGTGCACATGCGTGGGCCCCGGGAATGCATGTGGAGTGTGCCTGTGAGTGGGAAGCTGGGTTTTTTTAGCTCCTCGTTATTATTAGTGGTAGGAGCCCAGTGACAGTAAGGCTGGAGGTGCCCGAGACCTTAAGAAAAACAACAGGAGGGAGGAGGCTTCGCATTCCTGCTCCTGAATTGAGTCGGAGGTGACAGCCTTTCCCTGCAATGCAATTAATCCCGGCAGCGCCTCTGCCACCCTCCCCCTCCCGCCTCGTCCAGGAATTAATTACTTGATTATAAATTCCCGAGTGGCAGTTTATAATAGCAATAATCCCCTCGAAATTCATTCTTGCTGCCGGTTTCTTTCCATCTCGCCCCCGTCGTTGAGTCTCTAACGCCACATCTCTGTGCCAGGCGAAACCCTTCTCCTCTCCCCGCTTGTGTCCTGGCTTTTCCCCCAGCAAACATGAAGGGTGAATATTTGGAGTTGATTTTGATGGGTGTTCTGGGAAGCCCTGCTCCTGCTCACAGGGATGCAGCCCTTCTCTCATGGGTTTCTCCTGGCTGGGAAGCATGCAGGAGCGAGGCGCTCATGCTGATAGCTGGGGATAAGGTTTGTCCCAGTTATTCGGCGGATGGCCCAGGCCCAGCCCCAAGGAGTGGGCTGGGGGCTGGCAGTGTGGCGGGGGGAGGCCCTGTTCCTCCTCACTGTGTCCCTCCAGATTACGCTGACGCTGGCTCTGGGGCTTGTCAAGGAGGCGGGGAAGGGAGAAAGGATTTGGCGTGGCGTACGGGAGCACGAGGGAGGTGGTGGTGTCTCGCAGGAGCCTGCTGGCGATGGGTGATGGGCCTCAAAATGGTACTGCCTTAGTGGGGGATGAGCCTCTCTGTGTCCCCCCCACAGTCCCCAGGGCTTGGCCCTGACCCAGCCCCACCGACTGGGCTGCAGAAAGTTACCTGAGGTGGTGCCCCCATCCAGAGGACCCAATCCAGGCAGTAACACAGTCCAGCACAGGCAGCCCCTCTGTCGTTTCTGCCATTGAAATAACCAGGTTACCAGCTCCACAAGCTCCACAAGTGGGGGCTTTCAGCCTGGCAGTGGCATCCTGCTGGGAAAAAGCACCATCCCTCCTGAACCACGTGGGCAGAGCCGGTGTGGGCAGCACTAGTGTTCACTGGCACATGTGGCTGCTGGGCTCTGATGATGCTGCTTTCCCCCATCTCTGCAGAAGATGCTGATGAAGCAGCAGGACCGCCTGGAGGAGCGGGAGCAGGACATCGAGGAGCAGCTCTACAAGCTGGAATCGGACAAGCGGCTGGTCGAGGTAACCAGTGCTTCACCCTGCCACAGCCAGTCCTGGGGAATGTCACCCTGTGGCACAGTGGGGACAAGCTCCTGGGACACAGGGGCCAGGTGGGCAGGAGGGAAGGTAGACATGCAGGGGAGGAGCAGCTGGATAGACTTCCTGCCTCCATTTCTGTGTTGTCAGTCATCATTTTGAAGGCAAAATGTGTTTGGAGCTGCTCTGCAGCTGGGTCCTGGATTGAGTTGGGAGGTGAGGAACAAGGCTGTCCTTAAATATCAGATGGCCCTTCCCTTCCTGGCTCTGCACAGCTTTTCTCAGGAAGGGAGTGCTTGTGGTTCCTAAAGCCCCTCGGCCTCCCAGAGCATGAAGGGAAAGGCTCTGGAGCATGAAGTGTCTCCAGCCTGGGGTGGGGCTGGGGATGAAGATGGGAAAGGGTATGCAAGCGGGGAGGGGTGGGATTTTTCAAGGGAGCACACTTCCATTGGTGGTTCAGCAGGTTGTTCCTTGGCATTGGGTCTCTGGAGCTGATCCCCACACAGACCCCAGGAAGTATGTCCAGGAATCTGCTGAACCAATCAAACCTTCACAGTGTCCCTGTCGGGTCTCTGGCACATAGAAGTCCCATGTGGCAGTTGACAGCAGGGTTTGAGCTGTCTGGGTGTTGCTGGAGAGCAGAGCTGGGGTGCAGCTTTCAGGTTGCATTCTCCACTGCTGAGAAAGGACCCAGGTGTCCTGAGACATTCATGGAAGAGGTTGAAGGGCATAGAGGGCCTGACCCTACTCCTCCCCCCAGGAGAAGGTGAGCCAGCTGAAGGACGAGGTGCGCCTGCAGTACGAGAAGATGCACCAGATCTTGGATGAGGACTTGCGAAAGACCATGGAGATCCTGGACAAGGCCCAGGCCAAGTTCTGCAATGAGAATGCAGCCCAGGTTCTGCACCTCAATGAGCGCATGCAGGAGGCCAAGAAGCTCCTCAGTTCTGTCCAGGTCATGTTCGACAAAACTGAGGACATCAACTTCATGAAGGTAAGACAAGCTGCCCATGCCATGGGACGGGGCCTGTGGAGAGGTTTGGTTGTGTGGGAAGAATTGGGTAGGTGTGGGGTGTGGTGGGGAGCAGGATGGGGACATTAGCAGGATTGGCTGATGCCTCCAGAGTGCTCAGCAGTGGAAGAAGTCAAGGAGAAGTGGGGCAGGCTCAATGCTGGCCTCAAATGAGGAGATGCTACAACTGGAGATGAGGCTGGAGCAGCCCATGCAGGGGAAGGGGGGCTCAGTGCCCATGGTCAGACTGTCCTGTCCCCTCCTGGGGGGCCATGGAAGCTGACACTGAAAGGGGGCATGGCCGCCATGGCAGGGATTGGCCTTACTGACCAGAGCTTCTCCTTCCACTTCTAGAACACCAAGTCTGTGAAAATCTTAATGGACAGGTAAGCACAGTGGGACAGACATATCTGGGGGAAAGGATGTGTTCATGTACACAGGGGTGGCAGTAGCACAATATCCAGAGAAAGACCAGGGCCAGGGATGCCACAGGGTTTGGGAGAGGCCTGTGCCATGCTCAGCTTCCCTCTCTGGGAAGATGAAAAAATCCCCTCGTGCAGCCATTGAATCAGGTCCTCCCCATGGACTAGGGGAGACTCAGTGTTGTTCTTGTGGAAGAGCAGAGGATGGGACCAGCCGGGTTGGGGTGCAGGGCTCTGTCCAGCTCCACTGGGCAGAGACAGGGCATGGGGTTAAAACCAGCACGAGCGGGGCAGAGGTGAGCTGGGGTGGCCATGCAGTGGGGACACGGACTGCAGGAGGTGTGCCCTGGCAGAGGACATTCAAGCTAAACTGGACAGGGAAGGTCCTGCCTGCCAGAGACAGCCAGCTCTCTTCTGTCCTCTACCCTACGGTGGGGTTTGGCTCCAGGAGGGTGTGGGCGGAGGAGCTGTCCCTCTGCTGAGTCTACCTTGTAACTCATGCCACTCTGCCTGCCATCCCCAACAGGACTCAGAACTGTACAGGTGGCAGCCTGCCCCCACCCAAAATTGGCCACCTCAACTCCAAGCTCTTCCTCAATGAGATCGCCAAGAAGGAGAAGCAGCTGAGGAAGTTGCTGGAAGGTGGGTGAAACCTGAGGGGTGCAGGGGCATGGGACCTCACTACCTCCTGTATCCATAGCCCTCCAGATCCCAGTACAAAAGGGTGGGGAGAGCTCTTTGGGGCAGGGACCCCTTGGAGCCCCTCTGCAGTCAGCAGGGACGTGGAGAGTCACAAAGCCATTTCCTGACTCTCCCCAGGGCATTTTCCTTGTCTTCTGAAATGGCTGTGTTCTGGCGTTACACAAAGCCCTGAAATACAGAGCTTTTGAGGGGTTGACCATTGCCAGAAACAGTCAGTAGAAAGATGGCGGTCAGTATGTGGGCAGGGAAGCCATGGGCTGGCGTGGTCCCACAGCCCCCAGCTAGTGCCTGGGAGCAGACCACGTCCTGTGGAGGCTTCCCAGTCCCCTCCTTGGGGGATTCATGTTTACCCCCCAGGCTATCCCACTCTGCTCCTGTTAGGGACTGTGTTCATCAGCTGTTTGCAGAGCAGTGCCTGGGACTGCCCCAAACCTGCTGGCAAGGGCTCAGAACTGAATCTGCAAGTCCACCTGCACAGGGCTGTGTGTGTGATTTGCCACTGGTGGGGCGGGCTGGGGGATCCTCTGCACACGTGGGGGTGGCATGCGGGTCGTGGGGCTCCACTGCAGCTTCGGATAAGCAACCAGAGCACCCCGGAGCTGTGCCACGCTGTGCTTAATACAATCCCCCTCTCGTGTTCCCCTCCGCAGGTCCTCTGAGCACCCCCGTCCCCTTCCTGCAGAGCATCCCCATGTACCCCTGCACCGTCAGCAACTCTGGCGCGGAGAAGCGCAAGCACTCCACCGCCTTTCCCGAGGGCAGCTTCCTCGAGCCATCGTCCGGGACTGTGGCAAGCCAGTACATGAGCCAGGGCGCTTCGGCTGGCGAGGGGCAGTCCGCACAAGCCATGGTGCCTTGTAGCTCCACGCAGCACATAGTTGGACTTCCTAGCGGCCCGCAGCCGGTGCACTCGGGCTCCGTCTTCAACCCATCTCACTACCCCAACACCACGTCATCTCAGCAGTCCGTGCTCTCCCAGTACGGCGGGCGCAAAATCCTGGTCTGCTCCGTGGATAACTGTTACTGTTCCTCGGTGTCCAACCACAGCGGGCACCAGCCCTACCCGCGGTCGGGGCACTTCCCCTGGACAGTGTCGTCGCAGGAGTACTCCCACCCGCTGCCGCCCGCCCCCGCCGTCCCCCAGTCACTCCCGGGACTTGCCGTGAGGGAATGGATTGACGCCTCCCAGCAGCACGGGCGGCAGGATTTCTATAGGGTCTACGGCCAGCCATCGGCCAAACACTACGTCACCAGTTAACCGTCACACTCTCCGGAGAGTCGCGCTCGATGACGTGTTCAGAGAGAAAAGTCTGGTTTGGTTTGGCTTTTCTTTTTTTTTTTTTTTCTTCCCCCCTTCTTAAATCAAACCCGATTTTTTCCCTGCCTCACGCCCCTCCAGGATTTTGGGGAGGGTTGTTCTGTCATATCTCTTTTTTTTTTTTTTAATCCTTTAAAAATGAAATAATAATTTTTTTTCATTTTAATGCCTTTTTTTAATTTAATTTTGGAAGTCCTTCCTGCCCCTCGCTGGGTAAACACGAGGGAGAAATTACCGAGAAGAAATTGATGGGGATTTCAGTCGGACATCTGGGTCTGTGCGTTGTGCTCTTCCTCGCTCCTCTCTGCCTTTGGAAAACTTCAGAAGGGACAATGGCACCTTCTCTCTTTCTATTTCTCCGAGTTTATTTCTTCTGGTTTGGTTCAGTTTTTCCCCTTTCCCCACCCCTTTCTTTCCCTTTTTAAAAAGAAAAAAAAAGAAAAAATCTATCATTGATTCAGTATGAAATGATACTTGTAGATTTTGGGTTTGTTACTTTTTTTTTTTAAAGGCTGGTATTTTTTTTGTGTTACAAGGCCACTTCTCATGCATATTGGCATTTTTTTTCCTTCTTTCAGAGATTTGTAAATACACAATGGCAGGAAATTTAATGCACAAAAGAAAAAGGGAAAAGAAACTTTACAAAAAACCACAAATAAATAAATAAAAAAAAATCTGTTCTAGTTTTCAGGAGGGGAAGCGTGACCGAAACGCACTCCCCTCCTGCATATCGCTGATGCAACTTCCTGTAACAAGCACTTTGTATAAAAAAAAAGTGGACTTCCTGCTATAAGGCACAGGTATTTATTCTGTAACCGATTTTAGACACACACACACACACACACACACACACACACACGCAAAATATTCAAATAAATGTGATCACTTAGTGCAAATGCCTCGCTCTGCTGCAGCTCTTCCCCCGGGATCGCCAGCTCCGGCGGGAGGCTCCAACCTGCTTTGGGAAGGAAACGCTCCCCAGTCCCGCAGGGGCCGGACGATGATGGGGGGTTTTCCTGAGGGGTTGTTTGGGAGGGAGCAGCTCAGCAATGGGGTGGCAGTGGGTTCCAGATGCAGAGGGGGTCCCCAGCAATGCCCATCCCATGTCCCAGCCCCGTGGGAAGGTGTGCTGGAGATGTGGCTCTCCACCAGCTCCCTCCCAGGCGGCGAGGATGTGAGTCAGGCCCGGAGCCGGCCAGGCCGCATCCTGCCCATGGGCTCCAGAACAATCCCCATTGTGGGATGGGGACTGGGTCGGGGACAACAGCTTTCCTGGCTCTGCCAGCATCCACCATTCCAGCCATGCTGCTGCCCTGGCACCCAGCCCTTGAGCCTTCATCCCCACCTAAAGCCCCACTGGGGCTTTGTGGGTGCTGGCAGCACCCACGGCTGGTTTGGGGACCCTCTGTGCTCAGCCAAGGCTGGGAAGGGTGAGGAAAAACCCTTTGTCCAGGACGTGCAGTGGGGCCATGGACTGGCCTGGCTGAGGGTGATCTTTCTCTGGGGAAATGAGGCTGACTTCATAAAGCAGAGCAGTGCCCTAGAGGCAGGAGGGGTTTTCCATTGCTCTCTTTGGGTTCAGCTTGCTTTATTTCTTTATTGGTTGCAAAACACCCCTGGTTTAGTTCCGGTTTGGATTCTCCCTGTGCTGCTTTGATAGGAACTGGGAAGGGGAGAAAGTCTCAGCGAGCTGAAACAGGGGAACAGTGGGTTCGAGGGAGGGGGACCCTCTCACTAACTCCCCCCATTCCATTCCAACAGAGGTGGCAGCACAACCCTGGACAACTTCCCCAGGCAGTGTTGGGTTGGGGAGCCAGCACCTCCTGCCCCTGAGTGTTCTTGTACACACAGGCGGCAGAGCCTGGCAGCTCAGCCCTGTCCTCCTGCTGGATTCTTCCCAACCCTGTCCTCCTCGGGCACCCAGTCCATTGGAATATTTGGCAGTTTGCTTCTCAGTCAAAAGCAAAGCACTCAAGGGAGGCAGGAGGGAGCAGGATGCTCTCAGCCTCCACAGGGATCCCATGATGTCTCCCCTCCATGTTCATGGGGCCGGCTGCTTGGGGGTAAAGAAGAGCCCCGGGGTGATGGGGATACAGGCAAGATGAGTGACATCCTTCCCTGTGGAGGAGGGTCCCCTATGCACAGCCGGGGCCACCCCCCACCCGAGGGTACTCCCCAGCCATGGCCCCTAGGCTTGGTGCCTCTAGGTTTGACTGCCCAGCTGTCCTCATCATCATCCTCTTCCTCCTTGGTACAGCTGCTTCCTCCTGTGATTGCAGCAGCTGCCAGCCCAGGCATTAAAGCACCTGTCACCTACTGATGGGGGGACACAGGCACAGCTCCCACCCTGCAGGATGACCCCCAAAGATTAGGAGTCTCCCTGCCATGGGCCACTCTCATCCCATGCCTTCACTGGAGGGACCAGCCCCAAAAGAGTGGGTGCCCATGCAGAGAAGAGGGACCACAACCTCTCTCTTGTTCCCCCATCCAGGAAGAGTCCCCTGGTGTCCTGGGTGCCCCAGCTTCCAGGACCATCAGTGCCATCAAGCCCCATGTGCTGCTGGTGGTGAGGAGGAAAGCAATGGCTCCATGGGATCCCCCCACGGAGCAGGAGGAGGAATGTGTGCCCGTGGCCCTGCTGGGATATTGGTGTCCTGAGAGGGGAAGTGCTGATGCTTGGGTGCACAGCGGGGTTTTATTGATGGATGGCTCTGTCCAGGGGGTGGGGAGAGCAGGGGGAGCAGAGGCACATCCATAAACAGCTCGAGTTGTGAATGGAAAGAGACGGATTAGGAGCCAGGTGAAAACATGTCACACGGCGGAAAGAAAAATGAGCAGCTGGGCCAGACCAAATTGGTGTCTGATGAAGGACATGGGGCCTGGTGGAAAAAGGATCCCAGGGCTGGCGGTGCTGCACGGGGGAGGCTGATGGGGAACAGCTGGAGCTGGACACGCACATCTGGTGAAGCAGAGTGAGGGGAGAGGCAATGGCTGCTGTAACCACCGTGCCACCGGCCACCACACTCGGGGCACGGGGCTGCGGCTCAGCCCTAGGGTCGGCACAGTGAGAGGGGCTGGTGCTTCACTTTCACAGTGATGCTGGGAAGGGGGCACGGGCCCATGGCCCAGCGCTCAGCAGGGATTTACCCAGTGGGGTTCAGGCTCTCCTGTGCCAAGGGGTCCCCAGGTGGAGGAGCCACTGCCTCTTCCTCCATTTGCATACATATAAATAAGCAATCAAACATAATGAGGGCGAATGCAAACCTGGCTTTCAGTTTGCAACCAAATCCTATTTTTAACCTTGGAAAAGGGTTTCAGTGGGAAGCTGCAGACCCTGCCCTGGTACCCATCACTACATCCAGCCATGTGGGTGCTCACACTTACCCTTCACCCCAAAACACCGCTGACCCCATGACCACCAGGGTCAGTGCCTGTTGAGCTCTGTTCCCGTTACCAAAGCAAACAGAAATCCCACATCTTTGTGGAAAGATGGACCACACAACATCACACCCTGCCTTGCAGGAGCCTTTTCGGGCAGCTCTCCCACCCACTGAGCCCCAGGTCCTGCTTCCAGCCAGGGTGTGCGTCCCAGGAATGCCCTCGGCGCCTTGGGAGTGAAAGCCCCATGCTTAAACATGAGAGTATATTTAGACAGTGTCAATTTAACTTTGCACATCAACCTTATAAATATGAAAGCCCATCTCCATGAGATGTTTAAGATACCTCATCAGCCCTTGGAAAATATGCAGGAATATTAATTAGCCAGATTTGGGTATTATCTCATAATGAATAAATGAAGAGACTCACTGCCTAAGATGAACCACTGGTGTTTCATTGGGGTTTGTTGCTTTCTTTCAAGAAAAGTGTGTTTCTAAGGTAATTCACACATTTTAACCCAGGCTGGCACAGGGGCTCAGAGGATGCAGCAATGCCAGGGCCAACAAGGGTGGGACATAGTAGACTACTCCTTAACTGATGGGACCCTAAAAGCTGGTGTTTTACACCACCTGATTTGGCCCCAGCTGGCAGCACTGCCTCTGAAAACAGAGGGACAGGGACAGGGTTGGAACCCTGTCCCAGCTGCAGCAGTCGTGGACCCAAGACGGAGGCAGAAAATGCAGCCCCACTTCTCAAAAAATGTATTTTTTGCTTCTTCCCTTCCTGCCCTCAACCGTCGCCTTCTGCCCTCCTGCTCTGTTCTCCTGGCTGCTTCACTCCCTCCAGCTGGGCCAGGATAGGAACTTCCCAGTTGCTGTAGAAACCCAGATGAAGGACACACTTCAAACAAAAATGCCAAACAAGAAATGGCTTTGTGTGAGCCCGGATGGCCGCTTTTCCTTGCCAGGATGCGGTGGCTTTGAGGCCCTTCTTTGGGGCAGCCTGTGTGGATGGGGAGGGCTGTAGGGACAGGAGAGGCTCCCTCGCAGCCCCAAAAATTTGTGTTAAGCAGCAAGCAGAGGCTGGGGGTCACTGGAGAATGCACTTTAAAGGTGTCCATCACCCATGGGATGCTGCACTGCAGCCACTGGGGTTTTGACATCCCTGCCAACTCTGGCACCATCTCCCCCTCTGGTCTTACAGCTAAGCCACCCCTGGCACCCCAAGGGGCATCACCACCTGATTTGCAAGATTTTGAGGTGGTGGAACATTTTCCAGCTGGTGGGAACAGGCTCAGGGCTGAGCAGGGGACATCTGGGCAGAGGGTGGAGACACCAGCACAAGCCTCAAGGTCCAGGTTGGATGGCCTAGGTGGTGGGCCAGGTGGCAGAGCCACGTCCCGTGGGCACAGGGAAGTGGCATCAGAGGAGCTGGGTGGGGATGGACCAGCCAGCAGCCGCAGTGGGCCGGAGCCGTGCGGGCGCCCCCCCGGCGCGTGGCGGCTGGCGGGGCCGGGGCGGCGCGTGGGTGCGGGGCGCTGCCGGCTGCCGGAGCTGCCATTGTTTGCCTTCAATCAAGATGTTTCAGGCAGAATCAAAAGCACCAACTGGGGAAATCATCATCACAAAAAATCTTGCGCCTGCAAAATAGGTCAAGTAAGACTCCAAAGAGAGAGAGCGTCTGATCTGCATTGCAAGGAAGAATAGCAACAGCTGTGATCTCCAGTATATATGGATGGGCTGGGGGGGGATAAATATATATATCCATGCATATGTATAACCGCTTACAGCTGTTGGGCCGTATGTTCATTAGGGCCAACTGTTTTGGAGGCAGAGGGATCAGCGCTAATCGGGAAAGGGAGTTTATCATCACATTCAGAGGCAAAAGTGTCAGGAGCAACTGCGGCCCCCCCGCCCCGCAGCCCACACCAGCTGTGCCGCGCTGAATGCACCCAATTCAGGGCCCCTCCCAACCCCCCCGGGCTCTGAGAGCTGCGGCTCCTGCCCCAGCTCCAAAAGCAGCCATCAGCCAGGCCTAGCTCTCTGCCCAGTCCCAGACTCAAGCAGTGTCCCCAGGTGCAGAGAGGTTGCCATGCCTGTTTCCCCATTCCCTAGGCCAGCTCTCCATGCCCATGCCACCGACCCAGCCCCTCACAGTAAGGCCCCTTTGCTTATCCCTTCCTGGCTCTGGCCTCACAGGTGCCAGCTATAAAAATGAACCCAAAATACATATAAATCCTCCTGTCTGACATCAGGGAGGGTGATGGAGCTGGGGCAGGACAGCTGGCTCAGCCACCCCAAGACATTGTGCTTTGTCTGGTCAGTTGGGATCCAGCTGTCACAGGCTGGGGACGGCACAGTGTCCCAGGCCACAGTGATGCTCTCGGCAGGAGGGACTCGCTGTCCCCAACAGTGTCCCCCTCGCCACCCCAAGCTCCTGTCAGACCAAGAAACATTAAATCTTGCAGGGTGTGGCTCTCATTGGTAGCATAAATGTTGCAAAGCCAAGCAGCAAGGACAACTTCTATTTAAAAACATCTCTCATCCAGGTGATTTACTCACAGAGTGTTCCTGCCAGCTTCTAATGCAGCTCAGACTTGGGGCCTAACCCACCTGCCAGCCCCCCTTCCCCCTTGGGTTATTTACTCGGGGCTGCGTTTGGCTGCCTGGCTGTGCCGCCCAGAAGGCTGAAGCTCAGAGGCCTGTGGTCACAGCACGTTGCAAGCACAGGGGCTCCTTCCAGCCCTTCCTCTTCTGAATGTGATTTTTTTTTTTTCTTTTTCCCATTAAAAATGATACAGATATTCATCTCGGTCAGACAACTACATAGGAAATGCAGAAGGGGCACCCCCCACCCCATGCTGCTTCCAGAAAACCTTCGACAGCGTCCCCCAGCACGGGCACAGCCTGACCACAGCTTTACAAGAGTTTTGCTTCCAATCAGTGCTGGGAGGGGAAATAACTGAACAGATTGCAATAAAAAATCCAACAAGCCCAAATTCAGCCAACTGAGCCCGAAGCTGCCATTTCAGCAGGAGCCAATCACGAGGCTGTGGTGCGAGCTTGTTTCCACTTAAACAAAACAAAATAAAATGAAAAAAGCTTCAGCCAGCGCCTGGGTGGGTGCCTGGGTGGGTGGGCTGGAGCACGGCCGTGGCCATGGGTCCAGCTGCCCTGCTCAGAGGTGTCCCAGCAGAGCAGGCCCGGGCTGGGGGATGCCAACACGGCGAGAACGCGGAGGCTGAAATATCCGGGCTCCGCGGCCACAGACCACTTCTCTGCTCTGATAAAGGCAGGCGTCAGGGGGTGCGAGGCCGTAAACAGGGAAATACTGGTCAAAGAGGAACAAAAATCTCAGTGTTTTTTTCTCCTGCAGGCAGCAGATTATTATTTTCTTTTTTTTCCTCCTCCCCACACCCAACCCGCTCGGTTCCTCGTCCTTTCGGGAGCACTAAATTCATCATGTGGATGTAAAGCAGGGATTGTGCAGGGAAGGGACCCGTGGTTTGCTGGAGCAGACGCATGCAAGGTCACACGCAGCCTCCCCATAAATTACCGCGCCCCACCGTAAACAGCAACAGGCGAGGGGAAGCACAGCGGCTTCGGGGCCGGGGGCCGCGGGGGCTGATACATAACATTGTGACAAGTCAAACAACTCTCAGGGTGTTCACTTGCCAGAGAAATATTTTTCACATCCAATCCATTAGGCAAACAAGATGAAAAAGTATTTCCTACTTCACTGAAAAAATACCAGGACTGAGTATAAAGCATGCCTTAAAAAAAAGAGAAAAGAAATTAAGTGTGACCATCTTTTATGTTTTTTTTGCAGTGGCTCTGACAGCCTTCCAGGCATCCTGACTGTGCAGGGAGGGAGCTGATGCTTTAAAGAGTTCTAACAGTTTCTCACTTTTTGGCCCATCTGGGTGTTGCAGGAACAGTAATGAGTCAGATTAGTTGGAAAGCAACAGATTTACTTCCCTCCCTCCTAACCCCCTCCCAGCTCCATTTCACTGAACTAAACCTAAATAGTTTGCTGCTTTCCTTTTTCCCCTTCCCGTTTCCTGCCAGGTCAGTGGAGAACATGTTTCATGACATGCTTTTTTTAACCTACAACACGATTTTTGAAAAAAGAAGATGCTCCCAGAGTTTCCCTTTTTCACTGGCTGCCTTCTCTGATAGTTTTGGAATAGTGAAAATCCAAAGGAAAAAGGCTTCTTCAACAGTTTTGATCACTTTTAGTACCAGCAACCATTTCTGGTGGGGTGACAGGAGCAATGGAAGAGCAGCTTTCTGGCCTGACTGGGGGCTCCTTGGGAAGAGACAATCCTCTCAGAAGATGAACCTGCTAAAGAAAAAAGGATCATTCCCAAACACCAGTTGTCTTTCTACTAAATTTTAATTTATTTCTTTTTTTGTTGTTTTTTTTTTTTGACAAAGACATCTAAATTTTACACTGAGTAACAACATGACCAGATATTGCAAATATCCCTTTTTAGTGAAATACAAAAAGGGAACATAAAAGAAAGAGCTTGTGTGGACCCGGCCGGCCCAGGGAATGCAACAGCCACCACCTTTTGCTTTTGGAGAAGAGTGAGAATGTTGGAGTGGGCTGGTCTCATCCCAGTACACTTCATAAAAAGAGTCTGGTGACCAGTTATGGTCAGAGAGAGAAGTCATTAATGTGCAAGAAACATTATAGGTAGTGGGAAAAATGGGAGAAGGTTTTGGCAAGCATTCTCCAAGGGCAGGAGAGACATTCTCCAGCGAAGCTGCAGTGGAGGACACGGCCACAGCTGGGGGAGGACACGAGTCCCCACACCCACCACTCATGGTCAGAGCAGTAGTGTGGGGACTCAGGTTTTCTCACATGCCCTTGGAGAATTTCACTTCTCCAGCACCTCTCCCCTCCAGGGAACACAATGGGGCAGGAGCAGGATAGGCTTCTTCTACAGACGCAAAGGTAGAACCAGATTTAATGATGTGAAAGTGAAGCACGGGAGGGGAATTAACCCCTGTGACAAACATCCCGAGGTCTGTCAGTCACTCGGAGCCTTTAAATCATGGCCGGGTTTCTTCCTACCAGAGGGGCTCTGTTTCAGCCGTGAGTCACCACGGCTGGGTGGGGTTTAACGGGCTGTGTTATGCGGGAGGTCAGGAAAGAGGAACACGACGGTCCCTTCTGGCTTTAAAAATCCAAAAATTGATGCGACCTGTGGCAGAGCTCCACCCATACCAATGAGACACTTGGTTCCCCCAGCCTCATTTTAAAGGAGGGTGAAGCTGACAGCGCTGGAAGGAAGGAGCCTGCCCATAAACCTGGGCGGGGCTGGAGGGCTGGCAGAGGGGCAGGGGCTGCATTGATCGGGGGCAGGCGTTTCTGGCTGGCCCCAGACAGTTGTCCAGGTGGTTTTTAGCCAGGTGCTGCCCAGGGCAGAGGGCCCTGCAGAGGCCATAGCAGATGTAAATACATTCAGATAAAGAGCAGCAAGTGAACAGAGCCTCAAATCCTTAGACATTTTCACCAGGTTGCACAGAGAAACGTTTACAATACAATGAACATTTACAGCCATCACTGCAGGATGATATACTTAAGACGGTCATTTTAACCTCCCATCTCCATCCTCCCAGCACAGCTCACTCTATCACGGTCTTCCTCTCTTACCACCTGGCACCAAATTAACTACTGGGTTACAGGTGACACTTTGCCAGGTACAGATGCACACAACCAATACATGTGGCTACAAGCAAACATAATGAATGAGCCAGCAAATGTTTCTGGATCCTGAGCTCAATAGGGCAATTTTTCCTTCCCAACTAAAGTGATAGGAAAATTACTACATATTTATTTTACACACATTTCCAAGTTTAACCAACATGAGACTTAAAAAAAAGCACATTACCCTCCTGGATGCTTTTCTGCCCCAGGAAGCCAACTGTGGCAGTAGCGGGCTGTTACAGACTAAGTTTGCCACTGCTGAAAGAGTAGGGAGCAGGAAAGCATCAACTCAAGTCCCTTGCAAGTGTGAAAGATCAATGCCTGAGCCCCAAAGAGTGCTTTGCCCTGCCCTGCCTGGGCCAGTCGAGAGATACACAAGTATTTCCCCCTGCATTTGGTAAGCAATGTGGGCAAATTCAAAGCTTGGGGACTATGTGTCACAAAGCTCTGCCACTCAGCCAGCACAAGCCTGCCCACAGGAAAGGGCTGCAATTCTTTACATTGCTTGCATCAGGCAAATGCACTATTTGCAAGGAAAAGCTGATGCTGGGATGAATTTCTCCTCCTTGGACTGACCCAGGAACATGCCATGCTCAAATATGCAGCGTTCTCGATAAGCCTGCGCAGCTGGGGAGTTACCGAGCAAGCTGCATTTAAATGAACATCTCATCTTATGACTCCTTACTCAATCCATGCAAAGCTGGAGCTGTGTCACTTTGTGTCATTAGTGATTGCTTAACAGCTCACTTGAGCCCGCTCTTCCCCCCCCCAGTCCGCTCCCCAGTCGTCTGGTTTTTAAAGCAAGGCTCTGCTACTCCGGCATGCGTGTCCTGCCTCCCTGCTGGAGACAGATGCACTAGGAGGGTGCTGACTCACGGACGCAGGCAGATTAAAGTTGGATTGCTAAAGCAGTTGCTGTCCCAGCTGTCCCTGTGCCCCCAGCCACAGCAAAGACAGCTGAACTACACACGGATCATCCCCGAACTGCTACTGTACATCCTGATGTATGGGGGAACATGGAATGAGCCCCAGATGATTTTAATATGCCAAGCTGTAACACGTAGGCGGCCAGGGGCTGCTTCACGTACAGTGCAGATGTTTGTGCCGTGAGGTGGAGATGTCCAGGGGAAGGGAGGAAAAAAGAGCTGGGAGCTCCAGGGGTGTCAGCCGTCTGCCTGGCTCCATGAGTCAACTCGCTGACGCGTGGTAAAGCCACATGCTTTAGTACATGCAGCTTTCCCCATCCTGCGCGACCGTCCGTCTCCAGGAGGTGGAAGGGGTAATGCAGTCCCCAGTCATTCTCTGGCCTTTCGCAGGCAGGCAGCAAACAAAGCTGGCAAGCAGGGCAGTGGGATTATTTTACCATCTGTGCATTAGAAACTGGCCCAGGAGTCACCAAGCTCGCTTCATGCAGGACATGGCTACTTTGGCGTGCTAATCGCTCCCGCTCCCTTGTCAGTCTGGGGCTAGATTTGAATTGGGGAGGAGGAGGTGGAAATCACATTTTCTTTCCTATTTCAGCAACTGTGTCCTTTTAAAGGGAAGCCAGCCCAGGGAAGAATGAATGCTCGTTTTACTGAGCACTTCCCATCTGCCGTTCACCAGGGTCCTCACCCTCCACCCGGGCAATCCACAGCCGGCACCAGGGTGGGGGACCACAGGTCTTGGGACAGCCAGCCTGCCGTGTGGCAGTCCCCCAAGTCCCTGGCAAGGCAGGGAAGGCATGCTGTGCCTGGGGTGGTGGGGTAGGAGAATACATTTTGCACATTTCAAAGAAGGAAACCTGGGACCTGATATCTCATTCTAGAAAGTAATCATGGACTTAATTGCATTTTCCTGCAGAGTTGCCTTAACATCAAGGGAAAATCAACAGGGATTGTTCAACATCAAGACTAATCTCACATATGGAACTTATTGAACGGAGGAACAACGTTTTTGCTGGCTCAAGGTGAAATGCTGGGCTAAATTCTCCTTCAGCTGCGAGAAAAGCCCTAGGCACGCTCATCCTGCATTATTCCAACTGTAAAGAGCTTCAATTATACACATATAACCCTTCTCTCCCTTCTGCAGCGGTGTCGCAATGCAACAGTGCCTCGTTATCATCAAACTCCTCTTTTATGGCTATAGGAATACGTGGAAGTCTTCTACCCTTGTTACACAAATGACTCCTTAGCAGCTTTATTTTAAGAAACTACCCACAACTGGTAACACAACTGCATTTTATCTGTCACTGAGGGGAAGCTGTGACTGACGCCCGAGTGTGTCCTCAGCAACCGTGCGTATTAGGGCAGCTCCTATGCATCTAAGCCACTACAGTAACTCACCACTCCCTCTGCTCCACACTGAATCAGTCTTGCTTCTGCTTACAAACGTGCTTGCTAATCAGACATTTAATACTATTTATGCATAGGGAGGAAATATGTAATTCCTTTATTGGGATAAAAAAAAAGATACTAAAGAGCAGGTCAAGTTCCAAATCCAGCAGTAGGTATAAACCGATGTTGCTCCCTTTTTTCTCTCTCTGTTTTTTTTTTTCTTTTAACAGCTGTAGCTGTGCACAGATGGAAAAACATTTGGTCAGAAAGCAGCAAATTAGTGTTTTCAGGCTAGAATTCTGCTCCCACCGCTCCTCCATTTCCATGCAGCTCAGAACGCTTTACTTCTTCTTAGCACTGACATTTTTGCACACCCAGTTCATGCCGTCCTTCAGACAGAGAAAGGTAATGTTAGTCAAGCGATGGGAGGAGGAATCCCCCAAGCCCACCCTGCCACCATTCTGCAAGCACCATGTTCTGCCTCCTCATCGACCCCCTGCCTGCCCTTCTGTCCCCAAAACCACTGTGGGTTAAAAAAATAAGTGCTTCCTTGCCTGGTAGATGTTGTCACACAGAGGTTATTAAATCTTTCATCTGACCATAAAAAAGTATCATCATCTCATCACGTTGCTATGTGTAGGTCCTTCGAGGAAGGATCACTTTGCAGTCAAGGTACGTCAGTGGCAGATGAAGGCTCAGTTCCAGGTTCAGCTACAGATGATTTGTGTAACCTCAGGCAAGTCATCTTATCTTTGAGACTGGATTTTAGGGGACTGTTTGTTATACAGTCAGCCCCCTGTTAAGAAAACAGCTCTAATTCTCTGCTCATCTGCAAGCCTTGAAATCCAGATCTCATGGATCATTGCAATAACCAGACCTGGACCCTGCTCCCTGCTCCTCAGGGCCCCCACAGAAAATGGGCCCTCAGGAATCCCACAGGGGTTTGGTGAGAAACTATGTGGTCATGTTTTAAGAGGCCGATATACTCTTTAAGGTATCTCTGTAAAAATGTGTGGGTGACTTCTCTGGCCAGTGCAAGCAGGACGGCAACACTTGTGCCGTGAATACCCGATTTGTGAGTTTATTGCAGAGATCCCAGACTGGCATATGCTACTGAAAGCCAAAGCAACACTTCATCTGCTCCTGTCACTTATCCGTTAGGAGACATGCACAACGGAGCGCAAGATGCACAGTCTCCTCATATTTGTGTCCCATCAAACCCCTTACCTCTATCCTGCCTACAAGGTGTCTCTGCGGACAGGGAGGCTGAAGGCAAAAGGTAGGGTTTTGGGGATGAGAAGGGAGCAAAACATCTTTGTGTCTGGAAGTCAGGCAAGTGTCACCTCAGAGTTCAGAGTGAAGGGATTTCACTGTATTATGTTCAGTGGTCACTTTTGTATCATTACAACAGCAATCTCAGTTAGACCCTAGGAAAGGGCAGAGCTTTTGGGCAAATATCACTGGTAGCCCCAAGGTAGCAGTGTTGCTGCTTTCTTCCACCCTTGTTCCTGCACTGCCAAAAGGCTGCCAAGGACCTCAACTTCTCCAAGGACATGTAGCCCAAAGCAGAGTGTGACAGGCCCTTCGGGTGAGCTGACCCTCACTGCCGTGCCTCTGTGTTGTCCCTCAGCCACAAAGATGGTGGCCATGTCAGAGGGGAGCTAAAGAGTTAAGAGAGAAGAGAGGGAGTCCTCAGGGCTTAATCAGAAGCAGAGAGGTTCTCACTTGAAAATACCAATTCACCTTGATAACTGTGCTATGTGACACTTCTTATCTGAAAGGGAGCAGCAACTTTTGTTGTTGTGTTAAATAAAGAATAAGTGAGCCCAGTTTGTGCTGGGGTGCACACGAGGCCCTACACTAATAACACTTCTAACTCTAACCTTGGGGAGGGTTGGTGTCTCCAGTTTCATTTATTTATCTCCCCAGCAGAGATCTGTGTAAAACAAATTGTCTGAAATCCTCAGAGCAAATGGGAAAAGATGAGTGGTAGATTCATTTTAAGGCCCGGTAGCTTTGTGTCTTCCCCTTTCAATAACACTGATAACCTAGGTGTAAAACATGTAATGCCTTAAGCAATCAATAGCATGGTTTAAAGCTTATCACTTTAGAGAGAGAGGGAGTGAGTGATTCCCAGCATGAGGAATGCCAGGGCTTAACAATAGGGCTAGAAGGAGAGGTGTCAAGCCTTTGACTTGATTGTGTGCTTTAGAAATCTGCATGATTGCCTGCAAAGAGTAAAAATAAATAAATAACTAAAAATGCTCCCACAATGATTTCAGCTTCCCCTGCCTCGGAAGCAATAATCACATTTGCACACATCATGGCATACAAGGCAAGTAGAGCTCCTCATTCATTTTGAATGTAGGTTTATTTGCTGAACCAGAACAGCTGAGACAGCTTAAAGTAATAAATATCAGCTGACACCCTCTGCTATTCAGCACAGTAATCCCAGAAACAATACATCACTGCAAAACAACAAACATGCATCCTATCTTCTACCTAATCTGACCACAACCTGAATTCACAGTGATTAAAACTCTGCCTGCTGCCATTGGGGAGCTCGGCAAGGGGAAAGGCAGACCACTGCAGCACCAGCGCAGCGAGGGCTGTAAAGCAGAGTTTATGATGGGATTTACCATGGCTGGGAGCCTGGCTGCATGAAGCATTTAACGAGGGCAAAAGAATGACATAGCAAAATGCAAGAGGAAAGGTGAACTCCAAACACGCTTGAAATACGTAAGTAGGTCACCAAACTTTTAAAGCAAGAACAGATTTTAAAAACTCTCTTCTGGCATGAGTTAATTGACAGGAAAAATCACATTTAATTGTAAACATCCCCCTGCCTGACAGTGATAAAGGGAAAATTAATGTGTTCAGCTGTATCAGAAAGATGTATGTAAGATGCCTTCCTCAGCTATGTCTGCAGCTTCTGGTGCAACTTTTTTTTTGAGGGGGGCATTGTTCTGCAGTGTCCCCAGATGCTTTGGAGAATACCAAATGCAATGGAAAGCAAAAATTCTAAAAGGTACATTTACAATTTTTCTACCTAAGGTGTGAAGCAGGACAGAGCATTGGTAAGATACAGAAATCCAGGGAAGCTGCTACAAACACAAAGAGCTGCTATGGGAAAGGCACATGGGAAGGAGGAAACAGTGCTTGAAAGAATCAAGTCCTCAAGGAGTCAACTGTTGTCATCCTTTGTCCCTGCACACTCTGTCCCTATATCTGCATGTTTAAAAAATGGTTCTGTGAAGAAAGTATAATCCCTACAGTAACATTTAGATCTTGATAGATGCCCTTGTGCTGCTTTGTTGAGACACAGAGACATTGGCAGGTACTCTGAGGATCGAGGCGGATACAACATTAGTATTCCAGCCTCAAGTCAACCCTGGGAAAACTTAGCCAGGGAAAGATTTCAGATCTTTCAGCTTTGCCTCTCTTAGCTCCTTAACAAGCAGCTAGTAAACTTTACCAAAGCAAAGAGAGAGAACCCCAGGGAAGAGGATAATGCTCCTTGCAGAGAAATGCTGCTCACACAACCCTGCCTTGCTGCAGTCCCATCTGCTATTGTGCCAAGGGAGTTGTACTCCAACGCCCTTTGGGAAAGTACTGGTAGAGCCTTCCCTGGGAGAAATAAAAAGTCCTGCTTAAGATTAGCCCACTGCTTGCTTATTCTCTGCATTATCAGCTTTGCGGCTACGGGAGTGAAGTAATCTGACTTCAAACACAGCAACTAGTCCTTTCCAC
The DNA here is from genome assembly GCA_024734555.1 of Trochalopteron elliotii. Taxonomy (NCBI): domain Eukaryota; kingdom Metazoa; phylum Chordata; class Aves; order Passeriformes; family Leiothrichidae; genus Trochalopteron; species Trochalopteron elliotii. The sequence goes on along the minus strand of JANPWX010000599.1, from coordinate 811,495 downwards.
CCCACAAAAAGCCTCGCGATTTCTGCTCCCCTGCAAGCCCGGGATCAGGCAAGGCCACAAACTTGTGACCCCTAATTTGACCTTAAGGACAGAAAAGCTTAATCCTTTCATGTAATCCTCTGTCTGCCATAACAAATTGGGTCAGGCAAGTGCAAAATTCTCAATCTCTAGCATTTTTGGTATGCGTTATTTTAACTGTCACTTTCTTCTCCCTCTGCACAGGCAGGACTGTGCCTTCATTATCTGTCATTTCCTTGCACCTCCAGTGACCATACAGGCTGGCTCTTACAGGCTCCTGCCAGTACATTATCCATTGGTTTTTGCCTGGGTGAAAGCTTATTTTCTCATCCTCTGAGACCTTGTATCCCTGATGCAGTACTGTAGACTCCCTCCTTACCCTACTTAAAAATCAGAAGACACTGCCCTGTAATCTGGAAATATGGTTGCTTTTCCTCAAGGTGCACAGGCTCTGCCAGCCCCAGGAGAGCTGCTGTCATCAAGACTGGTTTTAAATCACATTTACAAGTAGCTCTGGAACCTTGTTAAGATGTGGAAGATCCCCATCCAGCCTGTCCTGGCTAAGACTAAACCTAAGCTCTGCAGATACCGCATTGCCAGGGATGGAGAACCATGGTTCTCCTCTGGATCTTGCCCTCTTGCAATTCAATGAAAGTATTGAATTGCAGCATAGACAGAACTTAGGTCTTGGGCTTCATTCGCAACTGGGTTGAAACAGCCAGGGAGGAGAGAGAGGCTCAGCCCTTCCCACAGTCCTTTGGGCCAGATGGGCATAAATTGGAAAAGTTTAGTGGCTACTCTCAGATTCACTGACTTTTAATGGTCTCTAGAGGGTCATTATATTTGGGAGACTCTGGACACAATACACTGCATCATCATTCTGGAGAACAGTTCCTCGGGGCAGGCTGAACTCCCACTGCCTTGATTGGAGAATCTTGCCTCAGATAAGAAACAAGCTGCAGAGTGCACATCGGTCCCAAGCCTTGAGTCATATTTAATATCACACCCTGGCCCTTAAATAACACCTCAGCAAGAGAGGAGACAGCAAAAGCAGAGGGGTCCTGTTTGCTTTCACACCACCCTGGCTGGCCATGGTGGAATGTACACAACTTTTGCACCAAGGGCTATAGCTTGAGATCTGGTCACAAATATAACCCCAAGAGAGATTATGTGACACCAGAGCATCGCTGTGAGGCAACAGTTGCCTTATGCTCCTCTGCTGTCATCAGTAATCACCTCCCTCACTTGCTGTACCCTGTGCTAGGGTCTCGGTGTAGGCTGCTCAGGACTCTGTTCCAGAAGCAGAGCCCAGATGGGTGTGGCAAGGAGAAAAGACTTTCCTGCTTCTTAACTGGGGTTGAGGATAAGATCAGACCCAAGCAGACATTTTGCTTGAAAAAGCCTTGATGGCACCATGAAGTCTGATTAACAAGACAAGTGCTGCCCACGGTTGCCGTCAGGAGGTAATGAAGTCTTCAGCTGGCATAACAGGGGCTGCCAGCTGGCACCCAGAGATACCACATGGAGTTTCCAGTTAACCCAGTCACCTCTCTTCTGAGCCTCCTCAGGACACTGTTAGGCCCCTTTTCCAGAGTCCCTAATGGTTAATTTTAAAAGAGAAGATGACTATGTGGATTCCCCCCTTAATTAACAGTTTTATTAAATAACCCATTTCAAATAATAGTTAAATTCTCTAAATTTATATCATTCTATTAACCATAATCTAATCTCATTAACCTTGAAATCCCCAGTCTTAACTACCCAGTTCTATACATGATGGTGATAGCTGCTAAACTAATTAAATGACCTTCAAACTATTTCTCCTTCATGTAGCAGCATTATTTATCTTTGCTCATTGCTCTTCTTTCAAGCTATCACAAACATCTTCCCATATGAACTCTGTTCCTGCATGTGCTCAGCACAAGATATGCCACCACTCTTCCTTGCAAAATCCACCAGCAATGTCTCCAGCTCTACTCTAGCTAATACATTCCATCACCTGTGATGGTTGGCGTGCTCGTTCCTTGGCTTTCATTCTGAACACCTGATGCTTCCCCATCTCCATTTATTTTGCTGCCATTCATTGTCATTTCTCAAAGAAGTCCTTGAACCAGTGACCTGAGATTTAACCACACATGGAGAGCTTCTGTTCTGAGCCTCTGGTACCTGTGGCCCTGGTGTACCACAATCCTCCAAAACATCTTTCCTAATCTCACTCTTTAAACAAGTTCTTTGATTCTCCTAAAGCTTGACCTCTCCTTAATGTCCCAAGACTGAAGACACCATTTTTTCCTAGGCTGATCTGGGTTTAGTTAAAAGGCATCTCCCCAGACATTTTGTTCAGTTTGCAAGGAAAGGGTGTGCTTGACATTCTTGCTATCTGATCTGACAGGGTTGAAGTTATGGTTGAAGAGAAATGTAGGGGCTCTTCTTCTATAAGCTATAGAGAGTTTGCAACTTTCCTGACTTTTCTGCAATAATCATTTATGGAATAAGCTACAGTATTTAGGGCAATGAGACTGACTACAACAAAGTGGGATGTTACCTGGCCTGCATCTAAACTAATTTGTCTAGATAAGCATGATTAACAAAATACACAGGCCTACAAATACTTTTATTTAGTTCTGGTCTTCTATTTTCTGGAAGTGAATGCAGAAGCAGATTTCACTTCCCTGGCAGAGGATATTTGGCTGAATATTTTACACTACTGGATGATTAGGGATGTGCTGTGCTTCAGGGAGGAGACACAGTAAGAAGGTGCTGTCAAAGGGGAAGTGTGCAGCCCACTCCAGAGAGCCCACAAATCTGCCTGAGAAGGAAGCACATTTCAAAGCTCAGGAACAGAAAGTGACACTGTGTATCGTACTTTTTCCACATCCAATGCACATCTCAGAATTTCATCTATCTCTTTACTGCCCCTTTGCAGCTGGAGAGCTCCCTTGGACTTCCATAAGCTAGAAAAGGGCCTAAAGGGGGGAGGAGGGTGACCTATGTTTGTGTGAAACCCTGTCAACTGCAGCCTGGTTCTCCTGGTCAGATTTCATTGGACTGGAAACTTCAGAACAAAGATTAGTGCTGAAGCCCTTCACAACACCGGCTACAACATAGCTGAATTTGTAGCTTAGCTAACTAAAGGCCCTTTAGTGAACACCACCTACTACTTTCAGGTCTAAAAATCAGGTTGAGAATTTTAAATCAGAACAGCTGTACTGAGTCAGACCAATGGTTCATCAGGCCAGCATCCTCTTTCTGGATGCCAGGGGAAAGACCACGTAGGAACAGGATCTGCCTTACTCTGTTCTTCCCTCCCAGTTCATAGCCCAAGCTGTTCCTCAGTCAAAAGTGGCCTTCAGATCTTAGACGTCAGTGACTGCCTGCACATCCCTTCTTCAGAAGTTCACTTAAGTATTTTTCTGATACCTTTTTTTTTTTCTGATACCTTTGGTCTCCCCAACATCCTGTGCCAATGAGATCCAGAATTAAATCATGCAACTTGCAAAGAAGCACTTATTTTTATTTCATTTAAACCGTTTTCTGATTATTTCATTAGGAACACTCTTCCTCTAGCAGTGTAAAAAATAGCATACAGTCTATCTGACATTTTTATACCTTATTTTATAAATCCTGAAGATGTTCACATTCTCTGTCCTCTCTCTTCCAAACTGCTAGTCCTAATTTATTTATTATGCCTGTATACAGATGCCACTCTTTGCTGCTGATCATTCCTGATGGAGGATCCTCAAATCTCCCCTAATTCTAAGCAGATATATGGACCATATTTTTTCTGATTAGGGTACTTAAGAACCTAGAAGAGGTTACCTAGAGAGGATGTGGAATTTACATGCTTAGAGGTACTTATAACTTGACAAGACTCTCAGTAACCTCCTCTAGACTCACAACTATCCCTGCTTTAAACATGAAGTTGGTCTAAAGATCTTCTGAAGACCCTTCTGCCCAAATTTTTGTTGGACTTTATGATTCTACTATTACTACTAAAATCTTTTTAAATGTGGCAGAGACAGAAATTGAGGTCATATTCAAGGTATGGGCTCACAATGACTTTAAACTGGTAGAAAAGATGTTTCTTGTTTGCTTTCTTGTAATTGTCCAGCATGTGAATTTTCCTCTCTGGGCTTTGACAAGCTCTGTTCCCAAAGATCGGCTTCTGAGTAATGGCAGCTAATTTTGAGTCCATCATCGTATGTGTATAATTAGGATAGTTGTTTCTCATGTGCATTATTTTGCACTTGTCAACACTGAATTTCATCTGCCATTTTACTGCCCACTCAGTGTGGAGGGCTGCTTCTGTGACTCTACATACTCAGCTTGAGATCTGACTATCCTGAACTGCTCTGTAGCATCTGCAAATAAGGTTTTACTGAAACTGCAGTGAAGATAAATGTCTTCACCATTCTGTTTCTTTAAATATCAGTGAAGGGAGTACTCAGATTTCAAGCTCTGCAAATACTTCATTAATTCAGGAAAGCCTAAGAGTGAAATAAACAAACCTAGGTCCCATTTACATTACAAAGAGCTACTATACTGCAGGAACTGACTACAGCACAGGAGCCCAAGACACAACTATTACAGTTCAGCACAGGGACACAGTGAAGGCCCCTCAGTGTGTTTTTGCTACCCCACGTGCTGACATTAGAAGTGGTCATTGCTTCATGTGCAACTCTTGCATTTCTCTGCATCAGAAAAATTGATCAGTTTTTCTCCCTGGTGCCTGGTAAAACACCAAATGACATCAGTAGCGAAGGTAAATCAGATTTCTAGAGTGCATGCTTGTACCAGTCAAAGGGTTAATAGTAAAAGACAATTTGTTTTGTGAGAATGATTAACCTGACAGCAGTCTCTTTAAAAGAAATCAATGTTTTCATCTGGGCCAGCTAAGGGCTCCTTAGCTAGGAGGGGGCTCTCCCCCTTTACCAGGGATGGAGAGATCCTAAGGGCCCACAGCTCTCCCTTCCCTTTGCACAGGACCCAAGACACGCACTCCCAGCATTTTGCACTGCCAGGCTTCGGCTGTGCTGACCCTCATTGGTGAGGCAGCCGGTCCAGCCCCACCCTGCAGATCAACAATCTCTTACAGATGGCCTGCTGGCACAGCAAGCCTTCTGCAGAGCCTCACCTGTACTCCCTCTCCTGAAAGAGCTGAACAAGACTGGATCTGCCAGACTCTGTCCCGGATTGTGTGTAGGTTCAGTCCCTCGGCAATCTCCGAAGCAGGGGCAGCCGTCAGCAAATCCTGCTTGTTAGCGAATATGAGCACGGGGACTCCACTAAGCTTTTCTTCATCCAAAAGCTCAGCCAGCTCCTGTATCATTTACAAGAGAGTGGGGTGGGGGGAAGATGGTGAGAGGGAAGGGAAGAAAATCTTCAACCACCAGTGCTTGTCTCTAATTAGAAATATATTTAGGGCAAATGCTAGAAGAATGTGTTCCAGCGAAATCTAGATCTTATTATAAGAGAGCAAAAATGTATACAATCATCTCTGCCCAAGGTTCAAAATTTCTTCCAATTACAGGTTAGAAAAATCTTCATTTTGGTCTGAAATTAGCAGTTGCCTTAAAGGCTACAACTCTGTGTTTTACCAGTCTCTGATCCCAGGAGACCAAAACTGATGAAACAGCAAAAAAACCCCATGTAAATTGGCAGTATGAGGAATCTGTCTTAAGTTATTGCCTGACTGACATTTGTACCTGAGCAACTGTTGACACTGGCCCTAATATCTTTGTAATCATGAGTTTCAAGGGGTTGTTCAAAGTTTTAATCACTGCAATTTGAACAGGAGTGGACGTCCCCACCCTCACCACCCCCCACACCAAAATGGAAATCTCCCCCCTACAGGAAAGTGCTGATGCTTTTGAAGGCATTGGTTAGTTGAAGACAAGCTAGATCAGCCTCAATAGCTGGATTCTGGCTTCATAACAGCACACATTAGGTGGCATCTTAAAAAATGTGTTTGTTCATTCAAAACTGGTTGACTGAAAAATATTTTTTGAATAGCTCAAATCTGAATCTGCAGTGGATCAATGGTGGCTGAAATACTTCATGTCTAGGTTGTGCAATGGTCTCATGTGAAACCGGCACTCAGCCTCAAGTCACTTCCCTATGGGAACATATGACAAACTCAGCAGAACATGAACCTGTAGGGACTGCTGGCATTGCAGACAGATGAGTATAGGAGATTTTTGTGGCTTCCTTATTTAGCTGGAAAGGTCTTGTGCTCTCATATAATGTTCTAACATCTTTTATCCACTGAATGGAAACTTCTGGATTAAACAAGTGCGTCGGGGAGATGCTAAACTGCAGTGGAAATACAACTCCATACCCCCAAGAGCAATGTTTGGTTTGGAAGCCAGGATGAGAGGATGGAGTTATAAACAGAACTGGCTGGGAATTTTTTAACAAAATAGGTCTTTCATCTGACATGGCTGATTTATTGAAACCAAAAGTGTCTGCAGAAATATGAGGAGGGGTCTAGGCTGGCTCCGCCTGACTCAAGCAAGTGATCTGAGCTGCTGCTTCCTTTCCATCTCTTTTGCCCAGTGAAGATTTAATTACTGATATAAAATGAAATAGCTCCAGCAGGGGAAAGATTCTCCCAGCCCTAGAACAGCCAACAGTTCTGCTGTTGGGGTGTGTCCGTGAGACTTGAGAGGCAAAAGATCACATATCTCCTTCAAATCAGGCAAAACACAAGGCTTTAATCTACATCTCCCATTTCTGTGGTGTAGATGTATTGCAAGCTATTTTGGGACACTGTTACTTTCCTAATTTTACACAACAAAGTTTAAAAGTCCTATTTTTGTTCCAATCTAAAACAAAAAATGTTACAAAACATCAGAACTTTGCAAAACAGAAATCTTATTTTCTGGCCAGTATTAGTTAGAAAGTTCCTAGCTTTTTTTCAATTACATCCAAAAGACAATCAAGTCAATATGATTTCCATTTCAGCTTTGTAAATACGAAAATAGGATTCCTCGGGGTCTTGGTTTGGCAAGGTTTAAAGGACTTAAAGAAGTTTGTGCTTTCAGTATTAGACTCCATTTGCTATTATTGTATAACTTTAATGAACACTGTTCTATTTAAACAGAATTAGGCTACCTATTTTCCTTGTTTCACATCTACCAAAATAATCTGTATTGATGTTGAAAGGCAAGTCTCTTGAAATGCAAATTTCCTTCATAAACAACAAAATCCTCTTCCTAACTTTTGTGAGCAAGGGGCACTCAGGAGCACTGAGTTACTTCAAAGGAAGCTGGGCATAAGTAACTTACCTGACCTGTTTCTTCAAACCTCTTCCTATCTGCACTGTCAATGACATAGATCTGAAAAAAAGAAATTACAGGAAAAGTTACTCTTCCCAGAAGACGCTCTTCCACAGTAGCATGTGCTTAAGTGAGCTGAACCTACTAATTATGCTTTTGGGCACAAAGATCCTTGCTCTTATTTGCAGCAAATGTTGACAAAACTTCATAATGTTCTGAAAGGAGAGGAACCACCTCTTTCAATGCTGGGGGAGTGGACAACCACGTGGGTAGAATCAGAAAGGAGCTGGCAGCAGTACTGGGGATGCTGTCACCATCTCCATAGCACACATATCTGAAGAGAACAGGAGACTGCTGGTATTGTTTCAAACTTATTGTTACAAGCTGCAGCTGAGCATAGGAGGGCAAAACCTGGGGAGCCAGACATGGCCTTTCACCCCAGCAAAGTGTACAAACACTGGCCTGGTGTGACTGTGCCGTGCTGCCCTCTAGCATCACCTCTGCAATAAGCCACCAAGGCACACAATGGCAATCAGGGGACACATGAATGTGTTGGGGACACTGAGTTAGTCGCCATCAGGCAATCCTACTGCAGCCTCCTGGAGAGGGTGGTTGGGTATGAGGGCTGGATTCAGCCTGCAAGACTCCATCTTCAGCTACCATCTAAAAAAATGTGGAACCTCAGTACAACATGCAGGCAAGAAAAGACTGGTATCCCTTTTTCATTGCTTGATGTGTGAAGGTTTCTGAAGAAGGATGCTGGGACAGCAAACAGGGACAGGACTGGTGACAAACACTGAGCATTTTGCTTCCAGTCACTGCCATTCCCCATCAGTAGTGATTGAAGCTGCTAGCATGTCATCTGCATGCTCTTTGGTGGCTTACAGGGAACAAGTGTCAGCCTGGTTTTCAGGGAATAGATGAGCACAGCACCCCGCCATCAAGATAAATGGCATCCTTGCAGGCAGTCTCAGCATAAGACTCTATGCTTCCAGGATAATTTCGACCAAATAGTAGGGGGAGGGAAGAGCTCTAGCAGCAATATCTATTAAACTATAGGCACTCCCTTAATGAGCGGCATTTGAGTTGTTTGAAAAGGGACCAAACACGCAGCAGGAGAATCTGTATCCGAGGGCTGAGGAGGTAACCCAGCAACCTCCCAGCGGCTCTGCAGATCACTCGGGGGCTGATGTGCACTGACAGAGGCTGGGGGACACGCGGCAGGGCTGGACGCAGCTGCGTGGGGACGCATCAGCAGAGCACGCACCCGGTGCCACGTGATGGGGACCAGCTCGTGGGCACAGCGTGACACGCAGGCCTCTCCCTGCAATGTCCCTCCCAAGCACGTGCACCAATACTGGATCAGCTACGCACATCCTCCCCGCCCCTACCAAGCATCCACCTCTATGCGTCCCATTTAGGGTAGGAAACACAGACCAAAAGAAAGGAAGGAGCTGCAGGGCTGGCAGTTATGTTCTGGGGTGAGACTGGACTGTCATCTGTCCTCCCTCGGGACGTCTCTGGGGAAGTCCACAACACATGAAGGCAATGGTCGAGTGCTGCTTGTGAACTGGAAAGCAGCACCTTTCCATATTATGGTGCTTCTCCAACGGGGAAGGAATAGCTCTGGGTCCCATCCAGCCAGGCTTTCTCCTGCACCACTCATTCCTCACTAGGGAGCTGTTTTGCAAGATGGGAACGAGAGACAACAGTGCTTGGGGCAAAAGCCACAAAAGCACAGCACAGAGAAAGTAAAGTATGTGCCGAGTGCCTACTTCCAAACCAGCAAGCACCATGCCAAATAGCTGCAGGTGCCTGTCTGAATATGCAATCAGCCAGATATCCACACCTTATTTGCCTGCGTTAAGCTTCCAAATATCACAGGTGTGTGATGCAACACCAAGCTCTCATTCAAAGGCACCTGCATGGATTTGAATTTGTAATTACTTCCTGCTTTTTAATACTCTTTAGAGGGTCCTTTCTGTTTCATGCAGTGCAGTTTAGGAGAAGAGAGAAGCATGGGGTCCTGGGAACTGTAGTGTATCTCACATCCAACTTCCTTTCATGGCCAAGGCCACACAAGAGGCTGTTTTTGGCTGGGGTGCTTGGTAACATAGTTTGCCAATTTGAACACCATGTTGGAGAATGGAGATTTGAGAAAGAAATTCCTGTAAATCTGGGTACCTCCTTTAAGAAACAAGCCAAAACACAACCTGGAGTAAATGGGTTGGGCAGAAATTGCAAGTGGTGGGACTAGGTGAAGAAATAGCATGAGGGATAAGTTGGCTCAATTTATAAATCTGCACCAGGATTGTTAGAGGGTAAAATTATTGACTAGAACAGGGGTGAGGACTGGCAAAAGACAGTGCGCCATCAACATATACATGATCCCAGTTTTGGTGTGTATGGAAATAGCAAAGCACTGCCCCAACATGCCAACATCTCCCAGTTTGGGACTGGGTGTCAGCATGAAGTGCAGCTAGGGGAATTCAAGTCCATCTGTGCACCAGCTATTTCTCTGAATTCACACTGCTGCTTCCCCCAAACTGATTCTGCTTCTATCCACCCATTTTCTTACTCATATGAAAAGAAGAGGTTTCTCTGTACATTCCTTTAGCTGGGGTGAGAGAGGGGCAGGGAAAACAACTGCTTTCATCTCCTTCAGTCTTCAAATTCACCTTTATTTCTGCGCCTCCCATGCAGCATGCACTGGGAAGGGTGGAAGCCCACAGGCCAGTGTAGCTCATTGTCTTTGCCAGCAGAGTCTTCCAGATATTGTTTTGTGGTTGCAAAGCCTCTGCAGTCTGAGCACCTGCCACAGCAGGCAGAGATCCCAACGCTGCTGCTTTGCAGGGCTGACCTTAATCTGCACACTTACTGCCTCTCCACCACACACAGCACCAGAGCCTGGGCTCAGTGGGCACAGTCATCTCACAGCCACACCATGTCTCTGTCCTCAACAGCCACAGAGGAAGAGAGTGTGTGTCCTGCTCGTTTCTCAAACCCAGATCTTATCCTATGGAAAACTCCACAGTTCCTCTTTGCAAAAGCAATCAACTGGGTTTATGCAGTGGTGGCTGTCCTCAAACTTAAGATTCCAAATTAAGGCTCAAAAACAAAGATTGGCAAAAGAGAGTATCAAGGGTTTATTAGTCACATTTAAATAACAGCTTCATTTGGACAATGTTTTCTAAGCCTGCAGGCACTGCCAGGCCTTTCAGCAACTGGACACGAGCCTTGGTGAGCAGAGTCCTATTCCTAGTTGCACTGATCCTTCCGTGCAAGTGCACTGAAGCTCCTGACACATTACTGAGTGCGTGTGACAGGAGGGAGGAATGGCATCTTTCTGAGAGCTTCCCACTTTCCCATGGGAGCCTGCAGACCTTGGCTTTTCTCTGTTCCCACAGGCAATATTGCTTGGGGCAGAGAGAGGTCTGCAGCCCCCAGTCTGCCTTCATCCTGGCATATGTGGCTGCATGCTAGAGGTGATCTTTGAAACTAGCCAAGACAGCACCGGGAGGGTCCCAGGGCAATGTGCTCTGGCATGGAAAAACAAAGGTCCTGTGCTGTAAATATAATTGTGGTCATCTGTAGCTAATTGTAAGGTAATTACAGCTAAGTTGTCAAAACCATTAAAAGACAGTCTTACGATTAAAGGAGCAAAAGAAAAGAGAAGAGGTGTCTATGTATCCCTCAGTCAGAAGCTTTCCTATCTGATGCCAGACAGAGCATTTAATTCTTATGCCTCAGTTTCCCCACCTATAAAACAAGGGCACCATACTGACCTACCTCTACACATGATGCTTAAGTCACTAATGCCCACGACAGGCCTCAGAGTCTCCAGTGAAAGGAGCTATAGATGGGTAAAGTACACGTTATTAATGTTCTTTCATTTGAAAGAGACTGAGATGAGAGGAAAGGAACTGGCTATAAGCAGCACCATCCTGTGAAAGTAAAAACACGCAACTGAATGATTTCTGCAAACATAACTGTATTTTTCTTACTGCACTCAACCAATCTTGCCATTTAGCTCAGAATAACTCCTGCTACAATGGCAATGGTGTTGCTGAGGGCTGGGACATTACATTACTTGTTTCTGAATTTCTGGCTGAGGCCTTGGAAAGCCATTGCATGAACACAGCATTCAGCTGCAGCCAATACTCACAAGGATATCAGTGTTTTCAAAATAGTTCCTCCAGTATGGTCTGATCTTCCTCTGTCCGCCTATGTCCCATACGTTCAGTTTGAAGCCTTGAGACTGTACACTTTTGATGTTGAAACCCTGGAAAGAGCAGAAACAAAGCCAAGTAGAGCATAAACCTGAATGGCTGGAGCATGTTCGTAGCCAGACATTAACACCTTATATATCCCATGCTTGCAACGTGCAGTGAGATGGGCTGTGCAGCCACAGAGATGGATCAGCTGTAGGAGAGGCACCAGCAAAAGCAACCACTAAACCATCAGTTTGTCACTGTTCTTGGGTCAAGGGTTGATGCTGTCATGGCTATGGAGACGTATGATGCAGTTAGTGCCCTGAGAGGGCTCAGCAGGGTGGGTGCAGGAAGAAGTGGGAGGGCTGCAGATAAGGAGAAAACAAGGGCACTGTGAGAAGCAGGACTGAGCTTGTGAAAGCTGAGTAGACAGTCACAACTAATATGAAGCCAGAGGTCTCAGCTCAATTCGACACGACACAGCTAATGCTGGGCTTAAAAGAGCAACAGCTGCACGTCTGAAGGGTCCATTTCATCAATTAGAGCACCAACTGAAAGTGCATTCAAGTAGAAAAACAGGATGTGGCGTGGGCTGGCAATGTGCTGCCACACCACCCAGGGGACCAAGGCTTGGAATTGGGGTGCCAGGGCTGGGAGCTTTGGGAGGCAGCTACAGGGTGGGGGGAAGCATCTCCCATAGCTCTCTAGCAACCTCCTCTGGAGCAATGCTGCAGTGCTTCTGATGGGAGCCATGCCTCTCCTCCAACCCCAAAGCTCAACAAAAAGGCATGAGAGACATTAGGGAGGAACCCTAATGTCCTTGGAGAAGAACATTAGGGCTCCTTGGAACCCTTGAAGCTGGTTGGGTGAAAGATGCAAAGGGACAAGGGTTTGTCCAGTGCTGCAGCATCTAGTCTACATGTCCCCTGTTTGGCAAGGACAACAGGAACAAAGTCTCATCCATGCAACCCTAGCATGACTCAAAAGCCTTTTGCAGAACTCCACAGCACTCATCCACTTTTGCACTACCTGACCAATCTGGCCTGAAGCTCTCTGGCTCCTTCAGGAAGCCTCCTCTTAGGCAGAACAGACACAAACTTAATGGTGCACCAGGCTCCAGTTGCTCCCCTTTTTACTGAAAGACTCTGATGAATCATTAGTGCTTTGTGTAACATGGCAGGTGGGACCACAGTAACTGCCTCAAGAAGCAAAGGCCTTCCTCACCTGTGTTGGGGTGATATGGCTGATGTCCTCTGATGCCAGCTGTTTCAGGAGTGTGGTCTTGCCTGCATTATCCAGTCCCAAGAGGAGGATTCTCACCTCCTGGTCTGGGGTGCTTTTTAGTTTGCGCAGGATTGACAGTAAACCCTAAATGCACAAGAGAGACCATAGCTGTTATTTCCCCACCCCAACTCTCACCCCCCCCCTATGTCATGCCCTCATCCCTTGAAAAGGATTCTGCCTGGTGGTGGGTACCAAAACACCTTGAATACCTTTCTGCAGTCCCTACTCCCATTCAATTTCCTGCTCCTCCTTTTGCCCCTATTTTCTTCCATCTCAGAATATCAACAAGGTCTCAGACAGCACAAATGTCACACAGTGGGGTGCCCTGCTGGCTGCACTGCTCTTGTCACACAGCTGTTTGGCATTCACTGTGCCAGGGAGACAGTGCTTATGCACACCCTCTGCAGAAGCTGCAGACCAAGTCCTTGCAAGCCCCTTTATCAGAGGGAAAACCACATTAATTTGATTTGCCTCCTAGGTAACTACAGGTTACTATGTACCTGACATTGGTTCTCCTCATAGCAACTCCCTGGTCATCTCAAACTCCCTTTATCTGTCTAAAACATGCTGAACCCATGAGGCACGTGCAGTTCTGATTCTCAGGATGTAGCACTTAACAACTATCTCAGATCACCACACATCCTCGCTAAGAAAAGCACAGTGGATTCCAGTCATTAGCCAGGCTCAGCTCTCTGAGCTGACAGTATCACTCAGGATTAGGAAACAGAATATGCAGGTCAGCTCATTTACAAGCATGAACCTTACAGCAGCACACCCAAGCTTTTGTCAGTGCCACCAGTCAGAGACCAGCACCTCTCTAAAATGGCTGGAAAAATATTCTGGATCCTGGCATGTAACAAAGAGATGCAAATCACCCCACTTCCACCTGCCTCTCACTGCCCAGCTCACACCACAGGAGAGGGACAGTTGCAGCCAAGGTCACAGGAGCAGGCTGTGACACCAGGAATGCCTGGGTGTCTCTGGGCACACTGCCACGCTGCTCTGCAGCCCCTGCGTGTCAGGGACCCCTCCTCAAAGCCCAAGCAGCACACGTCACACTGAGACCCTGCCTGCAGACACAGGTGCTCTTGCTACTAATTTGCCTGAGAAAATCCAGGACAGAAATACACCTACAGCCCCTTCTGTAGCCCTCAGCATTCCTGTTCCATCTCTCTCAGACAATTCCCTTGTTGAAGCCCACTAAGACCAAGAGCCAGGAAGAAAGTTCAAATATCAGCAGAAAACTGAGCCCATGGGGCCCATATTTCAAGCCTTTTTGTTCTCCCAGTAGCAAAATGGAGACAGTGCTTCTTGTCGACCTGCAAGGGTGTAATCAGTTAAATGTCTTGAAGTGCTTTGTTGCTATGAGGAACTAAACCCTCTAAATATTCCTGCTGAGAGCCAAGGACTATTTGAGCCTTGAAGGTTGCTCCTGATCTCCTCCAGATCGCGGATATCAGAAACTTGTCCTCAAGATAAAGAGCTGCACGTTGCAGTACAACTGTCACCACTGCAACGTGTCCCCCGTCCCCAGCAGTGTCCTTCTGCCCACTCCCAACCTCAGCCATTCAGCAAATGCTGCTTCCAACTGCTCACCTCACTGCTCCCAGGTGGGAGTGCTTTGGAAAGGACTCAGCACTACAGGTCGTGATGCTAAAGCTTTTAGTAACGCTGAGATTCAAATGCATGTGACATCTGATCCACCCCTGTAAGCATTTTCGATTTCAGAGTAATTTATTGGGTTTCTGTTAAATTACCAGCTACAGCTCAAAATACATGTGCGATGTGACAGGGAGGAGACAAGGAACTTAGTAAAACTTGGGTTTGAAAGGTATCTGTAGAAAGCTGCAGGATTGCCACTGTTGCTGGGCTTTTAAAAACCACTGTGGAAAGCTGAGGTTCAGAAAATCCAGAGCTTGTGCTAGCAACAGCAGAACTGCAGTCTTACTGCCCAATGAGCAGGCTCAAGGTATCACCTATTTCACAGGTGATAGGCAGGTAAAAAACTGGGAATCCAGACCCTGCTCAAGAGCTGTGAATTAGAAATGGGCTCTGCTTGGTAGAGGGTGCCAGGCACAGTAAATCCCCAAATGGCTTTCAGTTGAAGTGTACAGGCCTATAACACCACGTGCTGGGCCCTGAGGGCCAGATGCTCACAGCTGGCTCTCACCCATGGGCCCATGGCTAATGAATTTGAAGGGCTGCATTCAGTGCAGCCAGTCACTGCCAGCCCAACAGCTCATCTCCCTGGCCACAGTGCCCAAACCATGTTCTTGCCCTAATGAAATGATCATCTGCACTTCCACATGTTGGAGGGAAAAGGAACAGCAGCAAAAATACCTGTAATGGTTACTTGTTTATATGCATGTCCTAAGTGCCCTTGACATCATTAAAAAGCACAAGTTTTAACTGCATGACTAACAACACATTTTCTTTCCACCTGCCGTCAAATTTACAGTTGTGTCTGTTGGCTTGTAAATCCGTGGATTTCAGTTCAGTGTGGACAGACTCCACAGGAGCAGGAACTCTAAAATTCACACATTCTCCTTCCTTTCTAGGGGAACACTGAATTTCCCATTCCTATGGGCCTGACCCAAAGCCAATGTACATCAGCCAAAGCACTACTGCCGACTTTGGAGAGCTCTGAATCAGGCCCTATTATTTTAGTTTATTGCTCACAGTTAAAAAAAGAAGCTGTTGAAATGCTAATCCTATTCACAGCTCCACTTGCTAAGAGCAGAGCAGTGTATCCCAGAGCAGATCAGGATTAGGTGCCTTTATATTTCAGAATTCAACTCCAAAATACTGAACGCAAAGAAATGTATTACAAAGTATTGCTTATCTACCACGGAGCAATTCTCAAGGGTTGGGAAGAGGAACAGTTGTAAATGTTAATAGAGCCTCTCCCATTGTAGATGGATGCTATTTCTGGGCTAGTGTGACAGCCTATGAGAAAACGATCAGCATCGTTCCATATTCGACTCAAGTGACACTGCTGCATGGCTGATCACAGGATTATCGGGGGTAGCCAATAGAAGAGAAGATATATATAGAAATAAAAGTATTCTCTAAGGTATAAAGTAAGCTGATTTAAAAGGCTGGAAGACAAGCAAGCCAACATAGAGAAGTGGACTTTATTTCAGTAGCTGCCAGCATAGGTTACATGGTCTGTATATACAACTTAAATCAAGAGCCAAATAATAGTATTGGTGCCTGTGCCTGTTACTATTGTAAATAGTATTTAAAATGTGAATCCAGCATTCTCTGCAAGATTTAAAACTAAGGAAAGCCATGCCCAGATGGGCTTCTCATTTTTTTTCTTTTTAATTCTTTTTAATTAGTCTTATGAGCACACTGGCTAGAAAGACAGAAGGCATTTCCTGACAGCTTAGTAGACTGGAAAAAATAACTCAGCAGAGTTTCCTGCTGCATGCCACCACTATGTGGGACAAGCAGCCCCTGTTGCACACACACTGATGGACAAGCACTCCTCTGCTGGCAAACATAATGCTGAAACTAATGGGCTGAGGAGAGTCAGAAAGCAATGCCTTGTTTGTGACGGGAGACGTCAGGTAGAAAGCCATGAAATGGGAAGATCTGGTGCAAAGAGGATGCACAGAAGCAACAGAGAAGAAGCAGATTTTTGAAGCAGGGCAGGTAACACATGTCTCATGCTGCAACTTAGCCACTAGTGAGAAGGGAGGATTCCCAGGATGCCTGCATGGCAGCCAGGCCAGTGGCACTCACTCGCTGGAGTGTCCAGGGTGAGAAGCAGGACAAGTCTGGAGCAGGCCAGGGTAGATGTGAGCTGGCTGAGGAGCCGCAGAGACGCCTCACAGGAGTGTAAGTGTCAGCTGCACAGAACTAAGCAGACTGCGGCATCTGTAACAGAGAAGGGAACTGCAGATGCTGCTCAGATAATGAACAGCACAGCATGGCAGCGTGTGCAGCCTTTGGAGAAGGACAGCCAGACAGCAACTCAAGGCTGGGCAGAGTCAGCCAGCAACCGCTTCTTGGTCACCTCTGGGTTAAGCAAACTATGTCTTATATCAGATTGGCTTGTTTAAAAACACTTTTGTCCTTGGTGGAGAGGGTTTTTTTTTACAAGCACCATGAGGAGACAGACTGATGGGGTCAGCAATGAGGAGACTGTATTTTCCAGACAGTGAGCGGGGACATACAGTAAGAAAAAGAGACTCCTGACAATTACTATGAAATCAGAGTGGGGCATTAAATTCAGAGATGCAACTTAATGGGTAAGAGCACTCATAAACACATCGAGCATGAAAGCAAAGCTAACCATCTTATTAGCAGCCTTCAGGAAACTGGGATGTGTGGTTTTATGAAAGTATATCATTGCTAGGTTTAAAATACCCACCAAATTATCAAAGGACTTTCAATTATAGCTGCATGCAGTAATCCTATTCTCTCTCTCAAAAAAAAATACTACATATATAAAAATACAGTGACATTTATAGTCCTAGCTAAGGGTTTTGCGGGTTTATTCAGCTTTAAATCCATGCTTCATATGGGTCTCTTGAACAAGTTGATGCATGTAACTACATCCTGTACCACAGAAGCCACTGAAAGGAAGATTCACTTTACAGGCCAAAGCAAAAATTGGTTTGGGACAAACAGAGCATTGAGATAATCTGCTTAAATATTGTATCAGATTGGCAATATAAAGCCATAATGGAAAGAACAATTTTCCCTTGTACTGAGGGCTTGATACACAGGGCATGGATAAAAAGCGTGGCCCACAAGCTGCTGCAAAGCACGATTGATTCTTATTAGGAAAGAGAAGTAAATGTATTCTGTTTAACTTTATTAGCCACAAGGCTCAGATAATGAGTTTAAAATAAAACTACCCTCAGTCACCACCAACTGCTTATCTGCTAGACGTGGATATTTAGGTAGAACCAATTCACTTCACTAAGATGCAATACAGCCACAAAGCTCAGCAGCTCAGCCTGCCATTACGACAATGTCACCCCCATCTCTACACCCCTGCAGAGATGCCCTCTTCCTCACTACTGCAACCACAAGTCACCTGTATTTATCCTCAAGACTCATCTCAGCCAATCACATTTACCACTGAGTTGACAACTCCTGTCTCCCCACAGCTCCCCAGCACTGCTGAGCTCTATTCTCAAACTTGGGTGACTTTCCTACAACCGTGGGAGAAACTTCACAAAATATCCATAAAACCAGTCCATGATTCTTCTGGCAATTCCTTCTCTGCCACACCTACAATCCTTCATGAGGTTTAGGCAGCAAACATGTCAAGTTCAAACCTGCCTTGGATTCTAATTATTCGTATCAGTCGGTTATCTCTCACCCCAGACAGACCGTATTTCCAAGGCATGGGAGCACCTCCATGCTCTGCCAGCACAGCCCCTAGCACAGCTCTGGGCACCAATTTATTTACTTTCAGTCAACCAACATGGCAGCAGTTCACCATTTTTAAAGAGTAACTTAAAGATAGAAGATACACATGACGATTTCAGAAAGTCACACAGGAGGAGCTGACACAGGGAAGGATGAGGGGCTTAGCTGAGCCAAATATCCTGCCTTGCACACTGGTTATATGAGGCTACATTTGTCATCCAGGGTGCAATCCTGCACACACAGAGCTGGAGGAGGGGAGTCCTTCCTGACAACTGCACTGATTAGCTGGTGCCCTGAAGAATGACGTCTGATTACCTTTATCTTCGGCTGCAGAACTGCAAATGTCACTAATGGTCATAAAATCATCCAGTCTTTTTCAAAATACAACCGAAGTAAATTAATCTATTGAGCACAGTTTATTCAATACTTCTTACTCTGGCAAAACTCCCAAAAAATCATTTGCTTGCTGCATGTCTCCACCATATGGTGTCATTCAATGCAGACTTTCTTTCCTGCATTGAAATCCAAAATTTAATGGAGTCGAGTCACCTACAGAGTTTTTCCAGCTCAAACCTACTAATGTAGTTTTCTGTCAAAGAGGTCACACAGCACTTTCCAGTTTGATACATAAACCAATACCAGCATGAATCCTCTTTTCATAATTAAAATCAAACTCCTCTGGTGTCAGCAGGTTTGAAAGAAGTATTTTGCCCTGTGCAGAGAAGAGCCAATGCCCAGCACTGGACAATGTCAGCAGTCTCTGTCTGGTTTCAAAACTTCAAAGTCTTGGCCAGTGACTGGTATACTCTCCTATCTGCAGGTGATTTTTCACATCAGTCTCTCACCAATCAGTAAAATAAACCAAAAAACATGACATTGAACTGTACTGAAAACCAAAGTAATGAGACACTTAAAACCCTTGAAAGCATTTTTTTATGGGGCCATTTTAAATAGAGTCTTACTGCCAAGGATCAAGGGACAAAAGAAAGAATTTCTAGGTATGAGGTACACCTACAGCAGGCAAGATATAGATGCTGGTTTTCCTAGAAATATGAGCTCAAGACGAGGAGAAAGATGCCTGACTGTGCATTTAGCTATGCTGGTATTTTATCCTCTTCACCAGATGTGCCTTATGTCAGCTAGACACTCTGTGACTCAGTTTCCTCAACTATAAAACGGGGCCACACTTTGACAAATCTGGTTTTGACACAATGACGTCATCTTCAATCAGTGGTTTTAGAAAAACACTGGCCATCTTCTGGCCCCAGCATTTATCAATAACATACCACGTCTCTTGGTAAAGATTGTTATTACAGTGACGAGGAACCACAAGCTCTGCTTCACACAGCATTTCCCAACCTTTGGAAAGCAGCATATCCCTTCATGTATCAGCCTCCCCTTGCCCTTGCCATGCTCCCACTGCAGATGCTGCTAAACGGTGCCAAAGCCTTCAGCACTGCACATCTCTCATGCTTTGCAGTTTTATGGCTCATCCTTCCCTCCGTGCTCTAACTACGACCTTCCACCACCCCTGCCCCACAGCTGTGAGAAATGCTGGTATGCTCTGCAGAAGAAGACACTTCCCCTCTGTACTTACTCACTTGGATGAACACTGAAATAATTTAAACCTCAGCATTAACCCTCTTATCACTGGAGTTGGAGCAAGCAGTTGTTGAGGGGAGTTTAAGCATTTCCCAGTGCAATCAGGACATGGCAGGAACGTGCTCACGGGCAGCTACTAGGGCTCAGATGACAAGCAGTAAATTGTTAGATCAAGCTGTCTGGATGATTTCTGACTGCTGACCCACACCCCCAGGCTGCCATAGCTGCTTTGGATATATTTGCTGCTGTTTCAGAATTTCTACCACAAACGATTATTCTGTTTTAGTGAAAGTTGAGAATCTAGAGACATAGTGCATTGCTCTCCAGTCCTCTGCCCAGTCCAGGCAGCCCACCAGGCACCCCAAAGTGCCACCCACCCTGCCTGAGAGGCTATAATTCAAGAAACAATTCCAAGAAATGGAAAAGAGACAAAGAGGCAGTAAAATGTTGTATCAAATAACAGGAACGCTGGAGAACACCCAGTCCACCCTCTCTGCACACAAAGTGCCTGGATAACAGCAGCCAGATCCCAGGCTACACCAGCTTATCAGGACATCACAAGGCAGAAGAGCAGATCTGGCAGCTGCAAGCCAAATGTGTCCCACAAAGCACCGCACTGCTGGAGGCAGCTGCCCTCATCTTTACAGCAGATGTCCATCCTGTGATGGCTTTGGTGCCTGGTGTGACATGCCCCATCACCAACTCATCTAAAATAGAGCAGATCCCACAGGCTTTATCTCAATCTCCTTTTCTGTGGCCCAGCAGTAGGGATGCAGCCAGAATTAACCCAGTGAAGACAAGAAGCTGCCTTTGGTGCTCTTGCTTACACCTCCTCCCATGCATGAATCCCTCTACTTGCATGAATCCAACTTGTGTCCAGAGGGCTCCTGGACAAAATAAGGCCTTGCCCTTGGGAAGCTCCTTCCCCATTGCTATTTCCTTCTGCTTGTGCTCTCTCTTCATGCAGCATTCTCATGAGTGGCTCCACATTCATGGCAGCTCTCTCCCACCACGCCTCACCCATAGTTCCAACACCTCCTTCCAGTCCTCACTGCACTTTGCCAGCATCCCACTTGTCCCACCCCAACTACTCTGGCATCTAAACCCAATTTGTTTCCAACACCTGGATGATCCTGGTCCATCATCCAAGCTTCCTCCAACCTCAGTTTAGACTGCACTACACCCTCACCACCTCACCTGTCTCCCAGCATTGCCCTCTACCAAGACACCCATTTTTTTCCTTAAATCCATGCTGCTACTTCTCAAACAATTTATTTCTCTCTTCCAACACTTCTTTCCTCCCTGGGACCTTTCTTTCTCTCATCAACATCAAAACTCCATGTCCAGTCTTTCCCACAGTTTATTCTTATTTCTTCTTTTCAACCCAGACTGTCTCATCTTGCCAGCCCATGGCAGAAAACCCCAGAGCACTCAACATCCCAGCAAACTATCCTAGCCAGCCAAACACTGACTGGGTTTTCCCACTGACTCACCAGACTGTCCATCCCACCCAACTGGCAGTTTTCTTTCAGCCCCTGAGCACTTTGTCCTGGTCATCTCTGAACACTTCATCCAGCCTCTCTCTGCCATGATTGAACTCCCCTTCTAAGGCTGTGTATCAAAAACCAGTCCTTCCACCTCAGCAAGCTCTCTTCCAGCTCCTTCAATTCCTATAGCCAGGATTCAAGTCCCAGGGTGGCCTCCTCCCACCTTGGCTGGGTCGTCCAGTGCCCCTTTAGAGTCACAGACTCTTCACAGGCAATCTCTGAACACTGCCTTCCATCCTTGCCAGGCTCTTTCATTGCTCCTTCTTTCCTCAGGCCACTGCCATCCTGGTCCCCAGCCCTCCCAAGCACCCACCCCT
Organism: Trochalopteron elliotii; assembly: GCA_024734555.1. Taxonomy (NCBI): domain Eukaryota; kingdom Metazoa; phylum Chordata; class Aves; order Passeriformes; family Leiothrichidae; genus Trochalopteron; species Trochalopteron elliotii. The sequence continues at coordinate 789,851 of JANPWX010000599.1, read as the reverse complement.
CCATCACACCTTCCACACCTCGACTGAATCAACTGCAGGCACGCTGAGTCCATCCCAACAAAGACCCCCCCCAACAGTGTCCTTGAACCTCCCAGCCTCTGTCTAGACCTGATTCACAGAATCACAAAATCAATCAGATTGGAAAAGACCTCTGAGATCCCCAAGTCCAACCAACCTATGACAGAACATTTACATGTCAACTAGAGCATGGCACCAAGGGCCATGTCCAATCTTTCCAATCTTTCCCTAAACACCTCCATGGATGGTGACTCCACCACCTCCCTGGGCAGTCCTTTACAATGTCTAATCACCCCTTCTGTGAAGAAATCCTCCCTAATGTCCAGTCTGAGCCTCCCCTAGCACAGCTCGAGGCTATTTCCTCCTGTCCTGTCACTTGGGTCAATTTGGGAGAAGAGGCCGATTCTCACCTTCTACAACCTCCTTTCAGACAGCTGGAGAGTGATAAGGTCACCCCCGAGCTTCCTCTTCTTCAGACTACACAGTCCCAGCTCCCTCAGCTACTCTTCACAGGACTTGTGCTCCAGGCCTTTCTTGGGACTCAACCCCCTTTTTTGTGTCCCTCATATCATCTGTGTGCTACCAGGGCCCCAACCCCAGCCAGGGTCTTCCATGGCTGGAAGCCCCAGACTTACACTGTTCTCATCCCTTTGTATGGGTGCCCGAACCTGTACAGCCCCAGGCCCCCACGCCCGACTGGATGCCCCAGGTGGGTACTCAGACCCCAGGCTGGCCACACTCCCTGCGTGGGTGTCACACAATGGGCCAGGCTGCAAGGGACCACAGCTGGTCATCTGGTCCACAGGGTCATCCTTGAGCACATGGCACAGGATCACGTCCAGATGGTTCTGGAATATGTCCTGTGAAGGAAACTCCATAAACTCTCTGGACAATCTGTTCCAGTGTGTGGTCACCCGCACAGCAAAGTTCTTTCCCGTATTCAGGTGGAATCT
>JANPWX010000599.1:706442-773016 GCA_024734555.1 Trochalopteron elliotii | reverse complement strand
GCGGGGGGCTGCGCCAGCCCTTGGGGCAAGGGGTCCGGCGGGGCTGGCAGGGTGTGCATGAGGTGTCGGGGGAAGAGGCTTTTGGGGGCCCGCCTAAGATTTGGGGAACCCCGTGACTTGTGTGAAGGAGATGCAGAGCCCTGAGTCTGGGGGTTCCTGTGTGCCGTGGGAATGGAGAGGTGGTAGGGATCCAGGCGCGGGTGGCAGTGCCGCTTGCAGGGGCTTTGTGCGGCAGAGTAGCTGCAGGGCGAAGGAGAAAGGTGTTTGACTGGACACCAAGGGAAAGGTGGCTGTAGTGAGGGCAGGAGACTGGAGCTGGCAGGTGCGCAGGGGCCTGCGCTGGAGGTGCAGGTGTCTTTTGGGGGTGGTGACACAGGGAGCAAGGTGACCTGTGAGGGGACAGGGCTGAAGAAGGTTTGGAGTGAGCCGGAGGGTGGCAGTGGGGCTGCTGGCCAGAAGACGTGGGTCAGCAGGAGAGTGGGACTTGTGTGGTGCTGCCCAGGACAGGTGAGCTGATCTTCCCGTGGTAGGAACAGTGGAGAAGGAGGTTCGGTGCAAACCTGTGGGCAGCAGGAAGGAAGAGGGAGCGTGTTTCAGCTGGGATGAGGGGAACCAGGCCTTGTTTTTGTAGGCTCTGACCACCCGGTTACTACTTTTGTCATGCTTGGGAAGGGTTTTAATGAAGTTGACTACCTCTTTTTCATCTCTTTACTCTGTTTCCTGTCTATGCTGCAATATGTACTGTTCACATCTCCAGTGGTGGTCTTGAGTCCAGCAGTGTAGACACCTGTAACTTCTCCCACCCTGATGTGTATGTTCAGTGACTCTCAGTGAGGACTGTTCTTGGCCAAGCAACCTGTGCACGACCTGGATGTTATGGTTCATGGAGTCAGCATGTCTTTTTCACCCCCGTGGAGAGCATGGATGGAATATGATGGCTTCTGGTTTCATATGGTGCATTCTGTATAAAGTACAAATTGCAGTTTGCATTTGTTGAAGATCAGAGATAGTGAGATGCTGATCTGTGACTGTAGGCCACAGGTGCCATGGGGTGCATTGTGCTTAATGTCACTGGGATGCAGATGGATGTGTCCTTCTGGAAAGCATCCACTAAAATACTTCTCAATACTTCTGCAGAAGGAGGAGGCAAGGAGTTTGTCTATAATTATAAATGCTATGCCTCTTTTGAATTCTGTTCTTCTTTTCAAGGTGTTGAGAGCACCAGATCTGCTTTAAAAGCTGTGTAATTTGCTGTTGGTAGAGCCATCCCAAATCTCCTTCAACCACACTGAAGCTAAGGCTTGGCTGTTGCTGCCCTAGGGAGCCAGATGCAGGATTCTGTTGAACTGTGTGTTTTCCATATTGTCTCAACTGCCTTTAGTAGATGGAAGTCCTGGTGCTTGCTCCATTTCACCCACAGGCCGAGGTACATAAACTAAACATAAACAAGCACATCTCAGAACGGTTTTGCTCTCTGGTTGTTGTGGTACCCAGTTGTGAGCTGTGGTCAGGTGCTAGGATTAGCTTTATGGTAGCTGTGAGTCTCTACAACCCTATATATGCTAATAAAAATGTCATACCTACTCTGAAGACTGTGCAAGATGCTGCTGCATCAAGCAGTTTATACATTAGTCAAATGAACAGGAAGTAGAAAAGGAGGAAAGAAAAAAGGAGGAGGGCATGGAAGCAATTGTACATCTGGATTGCACGTGGAATAGTGGCATTTGTGACTTGTGGATATACTCTCTAGTCAGTGCACCAGAAATAATCCTAAAATAATATGTCTTGAGCAGTACAATACATGAGAGTGGGGGAGAACAGCTTTGGCTGCCTACGTTTTCTTTAAGAGCACTTGGATAGGGGTGCATATTTTACTCATTTCCTTTCCATAGTTTGTCTATATAAAGCTCTCACAGCTTTTTTTAGATCTTAAATGTATACTCTGTCTGTCAAAAGGCTGCCATTATCTCATTGCACACTAGAGATTGACAGCTGCCCACTCAAAAACCAGAGTGATAATGTAGGATCTTGAGAAATGAGCATGTAACAAAAATTCATCTGCTTTGGTGTTGCCTTAGAGTCTGATTTCATAAGAGCCAGTGAGTTCATAGAGAAACCTGCAGCAGGGCAGTGCTGGACTTGGAAGATCTCTGCACCAAAGGTTCCTGTGTTTCTACCCTGAAACCCTGACAGCATTTGTCTCTTGTCCTCTCCAGAGTGCTGTTGCCCTTGCTGCCTTTGGTGACTGCTGCCTACTTCCATACACCTTGCAGACATTTGCTATGTCCTGGTTGCTTCTGTTGTCAGGGAGAGCTGCTTGCTCAGGATCTGTGCCCCCTCGCCTGGAAGAACTGTACCACAGACCTGGTGGTCTTAGGCTGGGCTGCAAGAAATGTGTCCTTTAAATAATTCAGGAGGTGGAGCTGTAGTGCCTAGCACTGAGCAAACATTCAGGAGAACACACTGTGCTCTGCAGGAGTGTCTGATTTTTCAGGTTAAAATAAGTCCAGGCTGCCCAGGATCGTCAAAGACCTTTCTTTTAACTAAGGTGGATCGCAGAGAAAATGATGAGCTATTATATTATCTTCTATCCCGAGTCCAAGTATATCTGTCTCCATGACTATTCATTGCAGTTTCACTTGTAATCAGAGCACAAAATTTTGTTAACTTGAGTGGAAGCATTTATTAGTAGATTACAGGCAGAAGTATTCCTATTATGTTATAATAAAATCAGGGTAAACATCATAGGAAGAAGAAATCTAGCCATGTTCAGTAGCAGCTGTAGAGTCTTAGCAGCACACCTTAGCTACGTGCTCCCTCTCACTTTGAGGCAGAAGGAAATGAGAAATTAGTATATTTCAAAATGAACTGGATAAAATTTGTAATGAAAAACTTGAAACATTAATCATTTTTCTATCATAGTTTGTCTCTACAGGACAGAATAAAGGTTATTGGACTGTCTCAACTATCTATCTGCTTCCCATGGCTGCAGCTTAATTATCACATAGTTTTCTCAACTGTTGTTTTCTTTAAAAACAAGAGATTTAAGTGAATGTTAACTATGTGACAAGGGTGTGGAATCCATCTTTCTCTAATAAGGTGGTTTTGAGCCAAAATCTGTCTGAAGTGTGTTCTTCTTAAGGACCGATTTAATCCCAAGTTAAAGAGTTTGCTTGAAGTACTGTGACTTGAGGCATGATTCATTGTATGTGACAAAGAGGACACATCCTTGCTTTAAAGAATAACTCAGTGTGACTGTCACTGTGGCTAACACCCCTGTAACAGGGAGTTTCTGTCCAAGGCTGTGACCACAGCTCTGGTTGCACCAGTGTGGAGTTACCACACTTCACCCAAGGTTTTGGCTGGACTCACGCCCTTTCAGAGCATCACTTCAGGCAGTCTGTGAACTGAACAGCAAAGTTTCAATTCTCATGTAACAGGCTCCTCATGTGTAAGTTTTTGATGAAGGTAAAGGTAATTAGTTACAACTGCACTCCTGTATCTCCTGAAATGCATCAGGTTCCTTCAGGAGGAGAGCTGCTTGTTTAACCATAGGATGTGTTTTGTCTGCCATATCTTTGTCTGTGACTCCTGGTTTTTTGGCTTGCTAATATCCACAATTTTGGCAGGAGGCAGCAGAGATCAAAGTACGTGGTGTACTTGCTCAGAGCAGGAACCTCTAAATAACTGCAGGCTGTGTTAAGGACTGCTCTTTCTGTGATGATTATACCACTGAACTCCGGTGTCTCATCTGTATAGCATGCTTTCCTACTGATTAAATTCTGTTTGTGAGTTGCACTCATAATTACACAAAATGCTGTAAGACTTTCAACTTGCATCTCTGCAGCTGGGCAGCAGATGGAAAGCCTGGTCTGAAAGTGTCCAGTGAAGCCTGGGGAGGAGAGTGGCAGATTTCTTCACTGAAGTCAAGGCATCTCCTGTGACTGGGACCTGTCATTGCCTTTCTGAGAATTTCGCTGCCACCCTGCAAATATTAGTTAATAAAAATATAGCACCTCTTTAAGAATGAGCTTGGGCAACTGTTGCAGAGCTGAGTTGCATTGCTGTGGTGTGCCAGAAGGGAACTTGGAAGGTTTCATCTGCCAGAGTTGTTTTGCTACATTTGGGGATTTTTCCATCCTCCCAGCCTGTTGGTCCAGGTCAGCCACATCTGGCTGGTGGGAGCATCCCGTGCTGAGTGTACCTGAGCAGTGGCTCTGCTGTGTGAGGTGCTGCTCTGCAGCAGGGATCCTGCTCAAAGTGGTGATCTGCCATCGGCCCTGTTAGGGAGGGCAGAGGATGGACGCACTCAATGTTTGGCCACATTTCAACAGCAGTTACTCAGATCTAGCTAAAACACCCACTGAACCCTCACTTTGATTCCCAAAAGTGCTGCTCCTCCAAACATCTTCAACAGCTGCTTTTCTGCTGGCAAAAATGGAAACTCTACTCTTTTCTATGGCTCTTGTCAGTCTGTATTAACTCAGTGTTACGTTGATGTTCATCTTTCTGTGGTATTAGAAAGGCACTAATGTTGATAATAGTTCGTGTTTCTTTATGATCCTCCATATGGCCATCCTCTGAGGTAATGGGCAATATATTTAGTAAATGCAAACACTGCCCACCTTTTCTTTTTGCCTTTTTTTTCCCCCTTTAAGTCACAATGGGAGGATTGGCAGGATTGAATAGACTTTTGCTTGTGGCAAAAACTTATCATTGGGCTAATGATCATGTGGCCTACTTCTCCATGCAGTGCTGTTGCTGATGTGCCCTGTGGTTGTGGCTGTGCCTATGCAAAGGTCTCCTTGTCAGGATGCCCAGCAGTTTCAGTAATGCCAAGCTGCACATGGCCTTTTGTTTTGTCTCCTGACAACATGTACTTGGTACCAGGTTTGGGGGTATTCCTTTGATCTGAGCTGCCCTGCTTTACAGGGTAAGAATTTGCCCTTTCTGGTTAGCTGCATAGGAATCTTCTGAGCTTATTAATGCATTTAACCAATGACTTTATAGCTCTTACACAGTCTGGTCTTGCATTTGTTTCAGGGGGTTCATGAATCCAAGAGAAACAGGCAAGCTGTGCTGCTGTTTTTGCAGTGTGAGGGAAAGGACTCAGCATGTCAGAGATCTTAAAAGCTGTCTCTGAGGCAGGGCTGGTGGCAGTCCTGGAAGGGCCATTAGTCATGGCAGGGCAGAGATGCTCATTGCACGTTGCAGGACAACCTGATTGTGCCAGGTTTTGGTCTGTGCTTCTGAGTCAGAAGGAAAAGAGCTCAGGGTGAGGGATGGCATTCTTGCATGAGTTCATAGAGAGATGCTGGCAGGGAAGTTGGATCTCTCATTCTCCCTGCTGTCTTGTGTGATTAGAAAGCCCACAGCTAAGAAGAGACATTTTGAGATGCCAACACCTGGGTGCTGTGGAGCTCTGACAGATGATTGTGTGGCTGGGCCTGTGAGGAGTGCACATAACAAACGTGCCTGAAATAACAGCTGGCTGGAGAGTACAGGCTTGCCAAGCAGGAATTGCATGCCCCTACCTTGCTTGTTAAAAGGAGTTTGTTGGTGTGGCAGTCACAAATGAAGCTTTTTCCGGGAGTTCAGGGGCAGATACTGTTTGACTGCAAAGGAAGGCTCAAGGTGCTGCAGAGACCTGCTGTTTATCTGCTTGGACAATGAAAAGCTTGATTCTTCTCTAATGATGTGATTATCAGTGGGATCACCACCTCCAGTATTATTTTTAGATGATAGCTGTGGTCTGTGCAATGGCTTTTGGAACTGCAAACAGAGCAGTTCACATGCAGGGAGGGGTTTGCTAGGTGCAGAGTGATGGTGGCAGACTGATGCAGCAGGACAAACCATTTAATGCCAATGTGCCCAATGCTCCCTGACATGCTGTGCCCTGAACAACACCTGCAAATAAAAGGGAGAGACTCTGTTTTCTGTGGAGGCAGCTTGTGGTGCTGCTTGTTTGCAGGCCTTCTCTGCTAAGCCAGTATCCATCCACCTGGCATAGCCCAAGGTTGGTCGAAACTGGCCAGAGAAAAAAAGGATGTGAGAACTGGGTTGTGCAGGAGATTCAGATGCAGTTTTCTGACAGTTCCTTCTCCCCAAGCTCTTCTCTACTGGCATATCATAAACCAAATCCAAACACTGACAGTGCACAGGAAGTTTATGAGGAAGTGACTGAGAGGAGAGCCCCAGTGCAGATCCTGAGGGGACAGAGCTTTGGCCAGCAGCATTTTAAATGGCATCTTGCTGACAATGGGTGGCAGAGGTGTAGGTGGGTATGGCAAGCAGCTACCAGGACTGACAAGTTGCAGGGTGCTAGGGTTAGGGAATAAGAGAAAACAGGGACCTTTCCTTTCCTTGTAGAGGATCAAGACCTTTTGATCCTAACTGCAGTCTTTAGGACTAGCAGAGGAAAGAGTGAACCTCCAGAAAGGAAAAATCTGCTAGCAATAAAGAAGAGGCTTCTCCCTTCTTTCCTCTTTAATCTTTTCCATTAGTTTGAGGTGGAAGTTTGTTACTTCTAGTGATGGTGTGTTTTTATTTCATCTCTAGTTTTGGTGTGTGCAAGGCAGTAATAAAAATTTCAGAGGCAGCTTGAGCAGAGGTCCATGGATTTGGTTTTTTGTGTGTGGGGTTTGTATGTGTTTTGGTTTGGGGTTTTTTTGTTTGTTTTGTTGCTTGTGGGGATTTATTTTTGAGATCTGGGAGGGAACATGGGAAAAGCAGAAACTAACCCTCTCTTGGCTCTACTTCAGGCTGAGAGAGCTTGTCAAGATACTGACATTTGCTAAATGTCCTGGAGAGGGAGAGAGAGTGACTTGAGCAGGAAACTGGATTTTGTTAATGAAAGAAGATAGTTCACAGGAGAAGGTGAGCTTTATGTAGTTTTCAATGTCCATCTCCCCATCCGTTTTGAAGCTACTGACCAACTTGAATGAAATTTGATAGGAAGATACCTCAAAGATGCATAGAATTTCAACAAAATTCCTGAAAACAGATAGGCATGAGACACCTTAAAAAACCAAACAGGGAATCACTGAGTGGGAAGCTACACTAGTGAGCTTATTAGCACCTGGAGATTTGTGAGTTGGGTTGACTGACTTGATACATGCCCTAACTCTTACCAGAGCCTCCACTGGAGCTCACAGTTTGTGAGCCTGCAAAGTCAGTCAGCCTTGTGGAAAACACTTATGGGAGGTCAGCTCCAGTGGTTACAGAGCTACTTTTATTTTTCATTTTGTCTCCCACTGACTGAAGAGCAAATTGAAGGTGAAAAGGTTGATAAGCTGTAGAAACAGCTATGAAGAGTGTGTTTTGCCAGCAATCTCACCAGCCATCCTGAGCTTTCCCTGTGTAAAAGGTGTCAAGTGTTCCTTTGGAAGCAGGGAAGACACTTGACCATTAATGACTCGCCTGCAGAGAGTGCAAAGGCTTTTTAGTGAGCAGAACTGATTCGCTCTTTTCTCTCGTGTCCAGCACACAGATATGACCAGCTTGTTGTCCACAAGAGATCCTTTTTTTTAACTTATTGTGGAATCAGAGCTCATAATCAAGACAGTCTCAGATAATGCTTCTAGTCAAACAATGGAGTAATTGTGGCAGCCACACCAGAGGCCTGATACAGAAAGAGTGCAAAATATGCAGGAGTCCTCTCCCTTGCTAAGTTCTGTATTCCTCACTCTTTGTAATAAGCTTTTTTGTTCGTTTGTTTACACTCTATCAGGAGTTGCTTGTTTTTTTAAAAACCTCTTTCTCTGTTTGGGATCCTCTTTAAATCCCAGGTAGTGGATGACTGCCAACAGGAACCCATGGGAACTGCATGTCTTCTGTCTCCAGCAGAAGATCAGGCCATCCTGTTGCATAAATTATCCCCTGTGACAGTCATCCCACTGGTGGTGGGCAGAAAATCTGTCCCACACAGCTAGCAGTCAGTAAAAGCCCCTTTTAAAGCTGAGCTAAACAAAAATTGGGAGTGACTGTTGTGGAATGAAAGGGTTAAATGGGGGCTGAGATCAGAATGAGCCAGGAGGTAAGGGAAGGGCTGGAGGAGGTGGTGGGCATAGTACAGGGGTGTTGTAAACACTGGCCAAAACCTTTGAAGAAGGCAGTCTTCAAGGCCACGACACTGGGCTGACTTCATCACATCCTGTGTATCAATTGTAACTGTAAAATTACCAAACTTGCCTCTCTTCTTGGGGGAGGGAAAGAATTTTCTTCAGATGTGATCTGAAAGACCTTTACTGTGCTTGGAATGCATGTAAGTACCTGAATGCATGTGGAAGTCACGACTCATATCTGTGTGTCCTGTGTGATGAATTCCTCCTTTTCTTGGTGGTTGCCTCATTTGTTGCTTGCAGACTGCTTTTCAGACAGTGAATGCCAAAGAGGAGGAGGGTTATGCCTTTGTTGTGTTGTCTTCAAATTACCTTGTCATTTTGACTTCTGTCTTTTTAGAGGATGCAAACTTCCCAAACGACTTGCATTTGACTTTCCAACCTCCTGTGATCTGCAGCTTAGATAGAACAGGTTTGCAGACATCTGTCATTGCTGAATGTCTCCATTTACTGACACTTAACACTTGGACTCCAGCAGAGCCTATCTTAAAATCGCTGTGTCAAAAATAAAAGCTCTTATTTTTCTCTACTTTTTTCCCAGCTGTATTGTTTTCTTTTTGTCTCATTGTTTTGCTCCTTTTTCCTATTCATCTCACCAGGAATTTTTGCATCTCACATACTTGGTTATTAATCTTGGTTATTAATATCACTCTCATGTTTGTGGCTCATTGTTTTTATTGAGTTTCTTGCTTTTCTGCTCTTTGTATCTCTACTTTCCAGAGTCTGTGATCATACTAAATCAGTGGTTAGGCTGTCAAAACAAGATTTGGGAGATTTTTCTCCCCAGGCCTATTTTGTGCTCTTAGGCCCATCATTTGACTGCAAAGTCCAAGGGTCATTCTGCCAGAGATGAATTCAGGAGGTCTGGAGCAATTGTTTTCTGTTCTAAAACCCGCAGTCTACTTTTTCTAGATGGACTAGCTGGAGAAGCAGTCCTCCTTTATTTTCAGCATGATAGATACATTTTTTGAGAAGCTTTGTGCCAGGAAAACTTCAGTTTAATGGGCCAGACAAATCTGTTGTTGCCTTGTTTCACCTTTGCTGGCATGTAACTTCAGGCTGGTATGAAATGTAAGGCTGTATTCCTGGTGTGGATGAGGCACAGGCTAATCTTTTTTCACAGCCTTTAACAGAGCAGATAAACTTTGGGGAACACAAAGAGTGACAGTGATGGTTTCGTGTCTGTGTTATGTTATCTAACAGTATATAACCAAAACTAATCCTACTCTAAAAGATTTTAGAAGTGCAACCAAAGGATTAAATACATTCAGTGTGTCCTAATAAAACAGGACTAAATCTGCACATGCAAGCCAGTGAACTGTTTTTGGCTGGAAAATGTAGAGGTCTTCAGGGGAGGAAAGCAGCACTGCACAAGATGTTTACAGTGACCTGGCTGGGTGGTGTGGGCCCCTTGAATCTTGATCTTTTGGAACCAAACAAATGGAGGGTGTATTTGTGTCTGCAAAACCGTGTACCTTGCCTGAGTGTAATCTGTAGGCTGGCTGAGTGCTGCTGTTGATGTAGCCTTTATCATTACACAGAAAAAGTTAATTTTACAATTCTGGAAACCTTAAGTGCTAGTAGCACTTCACAAGCTGGGACAGACTCTGAGATGAATGATCCTGGATTCTGTTTATTTGTATTCTTGTGCTGAGAGCTCTTATTGTCAGTGGCTCTCCTGTGGAACAGGCACTGCCTGCCAACAGTCCTTCTGAAGGCACTTTCCTTCAGGACAGGGTGCAAGGTAAAACTTGTTTATGATTTTAACTGGTGTCTCTAATTAAAGAAATGGTTTTATACTTCTTTTATCTGGTTCAACCTAATAGCATGTTCATTTACACGTCTTGCACTGCTTCTATGTTGGTCAGCTTTTTCCCTGTCCTGGCAGCAGGCATCTTGCATATGCTTCAGTCATGGGGGCTCTCAAGGGTGAAGTGTCTTGCTAGTTTACTTAACCCAAAAGAGTAGTGCAAAGGTAAACAATGGGGAAAAGTAGAAAATATTTTGGGTTTAGCTGTTGTTTATTTTGGGGTTTTTTTAGGGTGAATTTATAAATATTATTAAAAATACTTTTTTAAAAACCCCAATGTACTCTCTTTGATGCACATGTAGTTTTGCAAGAACTCTTCAGTTGTGATCCCGGGTTACCACTTGATATTAAGAAAGTAATTTCACGTTTCTCTTCTATAATGGGGACATAAAATGGCAAATGTACTATGAACTGTATTTTTTGTATCAGAATACCAGGGGATTGTGTGGTACTGGCTGTATAAATACTGTGTAATTTTCCTGTTCAGCTGGACGTCTGCATGAAAGTTTCAGGTCTAAATTATTAATTGTTAACTAAGAAACACTTGCTTTTCTTCTGCAAGGTTTTGGTCCAAAGGTTTTTAATGCCCTCAAGCACTATGGTCAAACTTTACCTAATTGTCAAGATACAGTTTTATTGTTCTTGGCTTCTTCTGTACTTGAGTGAAAACTGTTCTTCTATTTATCTGGAAACCATTACTGTAAATAATCAACATGTGAAGACACATGAGGATTGAGCTTTAGTGCCCCTCATGAATTGCATGTGCTCTGTTTACTGCATGGAAAACAGTTAGTTCAAGTGAAAGCTTTTCCTTCTTTGCAGCTGAGTTAATTGGTTCTGTAGCGAAGTCAAAACATGGAATTTCTTGTATCTTCTTTCCCCTTGGAGAAAACAGCACATGGAGATTTGGAGCCAAAGCAGCAGGTTCAGCAAGCAGAGCAGTAGGAGAAGCTTGAGCTGGCTGAAATGGAACTGCAGATTCTGAAAAGGGAGTGCAGAACCCAAACTGGCAGCACAAACTGTTTTTACAGCTGTGTTTTGGCTTCTGGATGCTTTGTACAGGGTAGTCTCTTTTCGAGGCTTTTGAACTGAATATCAGAATCTTCAGATGGCCACAAACTGTGAGAGCCTGCCGTGCATACCTTGAGAGTGAAAGGGAGAGTGAGCCTGGAGCAGGTTGCCAGCAGATCCTGATCATTGTGGGATGCTCTTGGGCTGGCCAGGCAGAGGAATGACTTCCAATTGCCCATGAGATATCCTGGACGTCATCACGAAAACTTGCCTTGCTTTCTTTGGCACCAGGAATTTGACTGCCCAGCTGCTGGGAAGGCTCAGACATCTGTGTTAAGTTCTTTACAGGGTGAGATACCCAACCTTTCTGCAAAGAGTAAGATCATCTGATGTGTCTAAGGAGGACGTTTTATATGTGTATGCAGAAATGACATCCTTCATTTCCAAACAAGCGTGTGTCTTGCACTCTTGCTGTTTTACATTTCACCTTTCATTTGGTGATGAAATGAGGATTCTAGTTTAACTTGCTAGTTCTTTAGTGCTAACCTGTCTTCTCCCCAAGGATGTGGGCTTTCCATGGAGCAGGAGTCCCTCAGATAATCCTTGTCCTTCCACAAAGAGGGAGCAGGCTATTTCTGTGTGGGTGGTGGGTGTTCGTTCTTGCATTTGTTGCTCTCATTAAAGTGAGAGCTTGTTCAGTTTGTGTCAATAACACCTTTGATCCTCTTATGTAAAAGGAGCACTGGGTGTCCTGCAGAAAAGACCTCTTTAAAGTGCCTTGCAATGTTATGCTTCTACGTGATGGTAATAAAGGTTCATAAATCCATACTGGACTAGAGACCAAGTACAGTTTCTCTATATTGTATTCTGCAGCACACACCATTTATTCTCAGCTGATTGACCTCATGTGGACTTGTGCCTGTGTAAGTAGCAGCTAAAATCAGTGGTCTGAGCACTAATCTGCAAGCTGTGGACAGTAGGTTATTTAGTGAGAATGCTCCACAAGTCTCTTGCTGCAGCATTTTCATTCAAAAAGGTCACTTCCATGAGTTCATGCACAGCTGAATTTAATGTTCTTTCTCAGCAAGGCAGGCCACATTGGAGAGTGCATAATTATAATAAATACAACTTTGTTCTCAGCTGAAAAATCCATCTGAAATAAATTTTTCCAGCCCTTCCAAGAAATGCTTTTAGTAAGATAAATAAAAGCGATTCTTGCCGATTGCACATTCATTCAGCAGGAATGTTGGTGGGTGTAGGGTGCCTCCACTTAAGTCACTCATCACAGTGCCTTCTGGGCTCAGTCATATTCAATAGCTGGCTAAGGATAGCACTTGCAAATTGGGTTTCTTGCAAACCAATTAAACCCAAGTTCATTATTTCGTACTTGATTTGAATTCTGGTTATTATTTAGAGTAAAATTGTTCTTAGCAACAAGTACAGAGAGTTCAGTTACACTCTCAACTCAGAGAAACTTTAAACAATGCTTTGATAGGTGCATCTGGTTTTTGGGATATGCATGTATTTATACAAGCTTTTGTGGCTTATTTTCTGGTTGGCACTTCTGTGTAGTCAAAGAAGATTTGTTTTCTTCTGTGTTCTGTTTCGCAACAGTGGAAATACTGAAAAAGTCTCAGCCTAAATATGGAAGGAAAACTAGGAGTTGTTCTTTTCCTCCAAAACTTCTAAGGAAGTACTTTAAAAAAGTCCCCTCTTTGCTTTCGTCTTTCAAGAGACTGAGCAGAGTATGAACTGTCCTATCTCCTCTTTCATTTATTTTTTGTCTAGGTATAGCAAAGAGGCTCTGCTAGTTGACTGGGGTAGTGCTACTGGTGGAAGCTGAATTTTCGCATAGTTCTCCTGGGTTCATGTACAGGTCTGGTTACCATTGAGGTTTCAGAGAGGCTCTGCGGGGTGATCCTTAAACGTCTTTTTGCTTTCCTTGCAGAGACTCTAGATAAGCAGTTTCCAAACTCTTCCACTCAAAGCTACCACAACTTTTTGGTTGGTTGTTGCTGCAAGGTCACTCTTCTGCACGACTCTGCTGGGATCTATGAGGCTGTAAGGGAGAAAAGACTCACATGGCAGTGTCAGTTGTAAATGAAAAGTAACACAGTCATTCTGCTCTTGCCCTGAATTTGGACAGCCCTGTGCTGTACTGCTTGGCATGAAGAACAAGCTGCATGTAAGCTGTGGTATCTGTCTTGTCCTGTTTTCTTTTCACTTTGGAGAGAGGGAAGCATGGAGGCCTTTCTAAAGGAAGGAAGAGCCTGATATCTAGGAAAGAAGAGGCTGTTGACTGCGAAGAGAGAAAGCAGAGGGATGTGACTGAAATCTGAGTACTCTGACTTCATTAAATGCAAGTGATAGTCTTGGACCTGAGGATGTGGGGTGGAAACTAGAATTTACTTTCATTCACCTTCTGTGTGTTAAATTAGATAGTCATCACTCAATGACTTGGTATCTCTTCAAGCCCCAGTGGATTTCCATTGACACCAGAGAATGATCAAAGGGGAAATATACTCTCTTGCTAGACTGGACTTGTGCCTTATGGTCACATTCATTTAATATCGATTGAGAACAGATTTAATCAGCACTTAGATCATGATGGTCTTCCTTTTTTTTTTTTTTCAAGGTATTATTTTCTCTCCTTGCTTGTCTACTTTACTCCACTGCCTTCCTTTTCCTGTTGCAAGTCTTTGTGTTCTCTGTTTTATCTGTTGAAGCCATCAGGACTTGAATACTTGGTACTTGCTAATGAAGCTTGCTTGGCAGTGAGAAGCCATGGGAAGCTTACTTAAGCTAATTGTTGTTTTAGGATCTCTCCAGGCACCCTGACCCTATGAGCAGACATGGTTTATTTTAGAAAGATTTTCTTAAGTTAGAAAATCAGCTCTTGTTCAAAAATGAAAACACACATTGATCAAAACCTGAATTTCATGTAGGTTGTGTAAACATGTAATTTGGGTTAGATCCGGGCACTGGAAAATATGCAACACTGTTGTCCAGGAAGTTCCAGTGCAAGAAACATGGGGAACTTCAGAAAGTCACATTAATTGTCTCCTTGGGGAAGTGCCTCAGAAATCCTGACCTCTGCATTTCTGCCATGTGTGTGATGCTAGTGGAGATGATCACTGGAGCAGTTGCAACATTCTTGTATATATGAGTTTGAATGACATTATGAACTGTGGAAAGAATAATGCTGTGCTTCCCAAATCACCCCCCAGAGACTCTCCCTCTGCCCCTGTACATGAGCAATTATTGTCAAAGTACTCTCTGCTTCCATCAGTGCCATGTTTCCTATGGTCAAATCACAGAAATCTTTTTCTAGGGGTCCATGCACTTGAATTTCTAGGGGTGATGGCTGTGGTGCTCTCTGACACCTCTGCTCTTTGCCAAGCCACCATCCAGTGTGTAAGGTTTTGGGCTGACAGATATATCCTGTTCCTATCCCCATCCACTAAAGGTTTCCTGTGCAAGATGTTCGTTTTACTCTCCTCTTTATCAGCCCTGACAAAAGTTGTTATTTAAATGTTGCTCAATATTTTCAACGTGATTTTTGGGATGATTGCTAATTCCGTCAATGCCTTGTTTTGTTTTAGAATTTCTAATCTCATTTTCTATGACTAAGTTCAGTTACGTGGTTTCCCCAGCAAGGATTAGGGTTTACTGCTATGGGTACATCATCCTGCCTTTGAAGCTGCTTGCTCATGCTTTCCTTGGCAAGCTCTGGCAGATGTGCTTGGGAACAACAGAGATGGTATCTTTTTAAAGCTGTAAAAGAGTTAATGGGAAGCATGTTTATGAAATCAAGTTGCTCACCCTTGCAAGCTTTTGCTGTGATCTTTTTGAATCCTTCTGGAAGATTTATCACCTATCTTTTTAATTTATATTACAGTTTTCTTTCCTTTCTTGAAGCTATTTTAATGCTATGTGTGATACTGTAAAAAGTACCTATGCTGAATACCTTTTCTTGGCAAGTCCTTAAGTGCACACCTCTTGGATGCCAACTGGAGAAACATGACTGTCTTCATGTGGATGGCCTAACAGTTTTGGCTGGTATTTTTGGGATGGCTGAAGGAGTGTAGAGCAGCTGAAGCACATCTGTAGTTCCAAACCAAACCAGGCAAAGGACTTTCATCCCCTGGCAGGCACATCGCTGTTTGTACAGATGCTTCTTCTCAAGAGCCGTTTTGTAGGATTGGTCACACTTGTGGCTGAGTTTGCTTATGTGATGGGGAGAGAGGCTGATGGCTGTTCACAGGAGTATTGTTTTTCATCAGGGAGATTAAAGATACTGCTATTGATTAGGAGATAGGTTGATATTGGTTAGGCTTTGGAGATTCTCCAGTGAAATGGAGCACCTGCACACATGCAGTACTTCTTGAAAACTGTTAAACAGCATCTACATTCTGCTGGGAATTGTTAATTGTGCTTTTGGCTCTATCTCACTTGTTGGCACATGTACCATTGTGAAATTTTTACAACCAAATCAAATATGAGAGAATGGTTCTCTTCAAGAGGAAGCTGATAGCTGCCTTCAGCCTCTTTGAAACCAGGTGAGAAGCATGTGCTTGCCTCATTGGGACCTGCACTTACCTGCACTGCATCAGGATATTGATGCAAGGCTCCTGGATTGCAAAGAATCTGGATAGTTCTGATAGGGTAGGTGTTATGATGCCAGGCTCTGCAGATGTACGTGATGCAATTGAACAGAATGTGAAAACCTTAGTTCCTAATAAGTCATCTCAAAGTGGATCTATTTGTGCATTTTCATAGAAAATGTGTCTTCATTTTTAGTAAATTTCTAAAGCCATGACAGAGACTATTGAGACTTGCTGTGTTTACCTCTGTCTAGTAGTGAATGCTGAGCTTTTCAAGTGCTGGCTTTTGTTACAAATTCATGTGTTGTGTACTTGTAATACCAGGATCTTCTAGAAACCCATAGGAATCAAGTGACTGTTATTTGTATTTTCCTCCGTGTTAAAATTGCACAAATGTAGACTCTTCTGAAGGTTTCATTTCTTCCCAAGGAAGTATCATCTCCTGGGATTTAAGTATTTGCTAATGCAAATCTCTGTGATCAGAGTTAAAGAACTACTGAGTGTCACATCATTAGGTCACCAGTTCAAATCTAGTCCAAAGAGGTAATGGGCATTTTTATACCCCTAATGCCTTTCATCAGGATTTATGTTTGCTTGCTTAAACTAAAAATGGAGCATCTGCTATTCAAAATTATGATTCAAGTGGAAAGTAAACACTAGAAGCAGTTCTTTTTGTAGCAAAAAAATCCTGTTTGACTTGTGTATCTGTATATGCTTATCAGCACACATGGAACTTTAAAAGGAATAAAGGTTGCAGAGAAATGGATTCATTTAGTTAAGTCTGGTATTTTTGGTATGCTTTTCTATGACTTTTAAATTGCAAGAGCTTTTGAATAAAATATAGGAGGATACAGACTTTGAAGGCAAAGAGATTCTGAAATTAAAAATGCAATGGGTATTTTGAATGGCAACTGAAACACTTTTGGACCAAGTATTTCTGAAATTCTTCCAGGCAGCTGCTCTTCTAAAGAGTGATGGTTGGTTGGTTGGCTTTTTTTTTTTTTTTTCCTTTCTTTCTTGTTTGTGGCTTCTAGCACTTCTGTCAGAATCCTTGTACAAAGCTGCACTGCTAAATCTGACCTCTAAATTCAGGTTTCTGGTCAAGAAGTGTGGACTTCAGTGTAGAGGAACATCTGGTAGTTGTGATAACACATTGGACTGTACCTTGCCCAGGCTGCAGAGAGCTTCAAGGATTCAGTTCAGCCACACAGGTCTATGCAGCTTCATGACTCCTCTTTGTCAAGTTGTTATTCTGAAGCTGGGAAATCCCTGCAGTCTCTTGGAGATATGTTGGGATGTGGAAAGCCTTACTAACCCCTTCAGTCAGGGGCTGACCTCTTGCGTGCTGGGATCTGCCTGCAACCACCTCTTTCTTCCAGCCTTTTCCTGGATGTTTCCTGAGCGCTCTCTGGCTTGTTTCAGGGACCAGCTTGGCAACGTTATCAGGAATCAATAGCTGGAGTCCTTCAGGAAAGAAGTTGAAGACGCTGCAGTAAGAATTCTGGTGTCCTGGTTGTTAGAATCTGTTAGCAGAGACGTCAAGATGTGAAGAAGAGAGATGTGAAAGCCGGTACAAGTGTTCTTTTCTTTGTGCCCCTGAGTTGAGAAATTAGGATTTGAGCTGGCTTCCCCACCCCAAAGGCTGTTGTGTACCTTCCCGTGCATCTCATGCCGTGGGAGATCACTGGTGACTTTTGTCAGTATTTTGAGGTACAGAAAGTGAGTTGTGAGGTGTGGAGACAGAAAAATTAGATATTTAATGGCACAGAAGAAAATTGCCCATAGAACTTGAGTCATCACTGTGGCACTTTGTTATGAGTATTCCAGTCCTGTGAGTCTGGAAGATATGTCTTCATGTGTGGTTACTCTGTAAAGAGTCTTCAGTCATATGAAGGTCTGAGTTCTTGGCACTTTGGGAGAAATTATGGGATCATTCATTTTCAATTCTGATGCCACTTACTGTTACCACATTGCTGGTTGTCTCAGAGGCTCTTGGCAATGTATTTATGGCCTCCTACTTAGAATAGTCAGTTATAGTCAAGTATGTCAGAAACATTGAATACATATTTCTGTATCTCTTTTGATGCTGATTTTATAAAGACAGTATTGAAGTTCTACATTAGCAGAGGAATACCAACCACTAAACTATTTCTGCCAGTATTTTAAATCTCTGTTTGCTTTTTGGCTTGTAACTGATAGCAGCCAAAAATGATGTATGGCTAGAAATCTTTCTAAATTATCACCCATCTTTTTGCTGGACACCAAAAGAGGAAAGTTACTGAAGTGGAAAGAAAACATTTTTTTTTAAAGCTGAGTCATGAGAAGATTGGCAAGTTGCAAGGGAAAATTTAAATCTGGTGTTTGCTTACTATAGTTAACAATTAAATCCTCCTTTACAGAAAATTACTAGAGTGAGTTATGCTTTCAGTCTCCTTGATACTGTGGAAGAATAAAAGAAAATAGAGTTGTCTTGTTTTTTAAATTTATTTTTAATATAGATATTTGGTATAGGACAGGGGGTAAAAAGAAGATGCTTCTTTTTACTGACAGTTCTCCAGAGATTGACCTTAAAAATATGGTCATCATCAACAATTACTAGTTTTCATAAACAGTATGATTTTGTATTTGTTTTCCCTTATTACATGCAAATAACTAAATCAAAGAATGTCCTCTTCTGAAACCTGTGAGCCTTCAGGAGTTCTGGTTGTTTTCAGTACATATACAAATATTAATAGACTGAACTAGTATGAAAAATATCAAATGAAGAACGTCAAATCTTTTGTGTAATGTAAAGTAATAGGTGTTCTTGATAAACATTAATGACTTACTTTGTTTCTGATATAGTAAATTCTGTTCTTGTTCTGCTAGTAGAAAAGGAAAGAATAGAAAACAGTGACTTTGCCAGACACAAACCAGTATAGTTTGAGAATGAATGACTAGTTATTTGGAATCCCAGTTATGTTTTGTGTAGAGGCCATAATTTGTCTTGCACAAGAAACCTGGCTAATGTTAAAAAAAAAAAAAGTGTAGTCTGTCTTTTTGAAAATAGATGAAACAGATTGCAGAAGAACTTATTTGTCAATAGGAAGTAACCATAAACTTAGGAGGAGTACAGGCATTGAGTACACCTGAGCAAGACTGCAGAGAATAAAGACAGAACCTCTTTTCCCTCACTTTTCAGGCTGTAAGTAGAACCAGAGAACACTTTTCATGAGGGTGGAGGAGGCTTTTCCATCTCCTTTTTGTGTGCAATTTCTTCATGTGAGTCTTGGTGCCATGACACAGACTGGGGACCACGTGGAGTGAAGCTGCAGGTTGTCACCAGCCCACAACCACAGCTCTTGCACTCCTGGTGACAGAGTGTTTAGATATTAGTGGGATTTGATGTGGGTCAGATCGAACATGAGAATTTCAAGGTGTCCCTGTGCAGATTTTTGTCATGCTGCCAGATGTGCTTTACTGAACTAATGCCTGTAATGAACCTTTTGTGATTGCATTGATCAAGATAGTGCCTTGGGCGTGTTCCTCATCCAAGGGGAGAAGTGAGGTCAGTAGGAATGAATGTTGTGCTGCAGCTTAGACTAGAAAAGAGATACTTTGGTGTCCTGGGAAGAATAAGTCTTGGACTTCTGCTGTGGGGCATTCAGTCTAACATGGCATCCTAATGTTCTGTGGCAGGTGACTTTGCTGCATTCCTTGTTGGGCTGCCCTACTTGTTCAAGTGATGACCAGCTGCTCTGTACTTCATCCTCTGCTTTTTCCTCTGGCAGGCAGTCCTTTCTGTTGTGGTACATGTGCTCCAGCTTTGCCTGCTGTCTCCTTTTGGCTCAGAATAAGCCTTGTGTTGTTCCTTGTAGATGTGGTCACGGATCCTGCCCTTCAGAAAACTGGGAGCCTGGTTTTAAGGCCCCTCCACAAGCTTTTTGGATGTGATGCTTAGCATGGAGAGCCATTTGGATGTTGGTCTTTCAGATATTTAGATATTGTGGCGGGCATGAAGGCAACCAGAAAAGCAACAGGCAGGAAACTTCTGTCAGCTACATCTGCCTGTAGCCCTAGAGGAATAAAACTGAGAGGTTCTGTTAACTCCTCCACCTTTCAAGTTTGATCTGGTTGTTTGTTCAATGAGTGAAGAGTATTATGTCTCAGAACATGTGCAGAAGTGGGATGGCTACATGTAGGACTCTCAAAAACTCAGAGAAACTGGTATTGGCATGCTTATATTCTATACTGCCACAGTGACATCCCTGGTAAATTGATGGCAAAACATAATTTTTTTTTCTCTTGCTCTTCTCCACAGTTTAACTCTCCTTATGAAGTTTATCTCTGATCAAAGGACATTAACAACATTTTTATCTTCTTGGTTTTACAAGTTTGGCTTAAAAACTCTCTACTTCAAACTTGGCAAACATTGCCTTAGTATTCAAACAGTGGGGATGGGATAGGGGAAATCACTTGGCTGTTGAAAAGCTACATATGGGAAAGTCACATGGAGGTTTCAATGTTTTACTTACAATTTTGCAAAGGCCTCGTCTCATTTGAAAAATAGCAGAGACCAAATAGTCTTCTGCTTCTGGAAAGCAAACAGCTAGATTCTTCCATGAATATTTTTAACACAAGTATTAACTTCAAAGATTGTGACACTCTTTTCTCCTTAAATACTTGTTTTTAGCCTTCAAGATATATAACTGGTAAAGCAACATTGTGAAGAAAACTATAACTCCTGCAGCATGTGGTTTTTGAAATTCTAATTGTGAAACCATAAGAGATGCTTTGTTTTCATTTAGCAAATACATACTGAGTTTCCAGGAAGGTAACTTGATTTACAGTAAGCATACCCAGTGAGAACCATATGCTTTTCATGCTTGTCTTTTATTGAACGATGAGAGGGTTTATTTCAAAATATCTTTTTCAGAAGAACACTAGTTTTAACATTACTATTAAGTAATATTTAAGTAAGAATCTTTTGTATTTTCAGATGTGGCTGTATATGTGAACAGACATTTCCAAACACAAGTCCTTGGAAGGATTTTACCAGTTAATAATGCAACCATGAGTTTTATGTCAGCTTGATTCTGAGCAATGTTTTGCTGATACCAGTGTAAGATAACTGTATTATGTGAAACTGCTTGAACAGAGCTAAATGAGTGATAAAAGTAATCTACCCAAGAGACTTTAGCATTCTCCCTCTGCTCACATTGCTGAACATGACTAAGTCTTTGCAGAATGACATCTAAGGTTACACTTGGAGTCATTAGGTTATAAACAGTCCATAAAATGTTTTGCATACTTCATGTTAATATTCCTCTGAAGATCAAGATTCCCTGGGGAGAAATGAGAATATGCACCAAAAACATTCTCAGTCTTGAGGTTTATCCACAGCTTCCTAGATCACTAAAGATCAACTGTCTCATGAAGGCATTATTGCAGAACAAATTTTGATGCTGCTCTGAGTGTTTATATATGGGGGTAATCTACTGGGTAGCACCCTTTCATGTTTTTGCTGACTGGCTGAGTTGTAAACTGCATTTGAAAATCTTTCTGGCTCTAATTTGGTAGATTTATGTGAACCTTCATGTTCAAGAATGTTTTTGAGCCCCAGGCTGTGTTGAGAAAACAACATGGTAAAAGTGTTCAGATCTTGACAGAATGTCTGAATTTGTGCTATTGAATAGATGGAGGGTTTCTTTAATTTCTCTTCATTCTTAGTAAGGCTTAGAGACGTAGGAGGGTGAGTTCTTGGCCTTTCTTGAAGACGCCAGAATATCTCTGAGAGATCTGACCCACCACTTTTTTTACTTTTTTTTTCACTTTTTTTTTTTTTTTTTTTCCCAAGAATATATCTGTTTCTACTGTGAAAAAAATGGTTGTTCCTAGACACAATCCAAGTAAAGCTGGGTCTGTGGGGGGACTCTTGGACTTGGGAAAGCGGTCTTGCCTTTTGTTCTGGCGTTAGCGTTGACTGCTGACACTGAATGCTTGGCATCTGCAGTGGTACAGCAGCAGCCTGTGCTCCTTGCCTGTGTGGTCAGCTGACCTAGGGCAATGCTCTGAAATAAAACAAAACCTCCAGACCACCAACTTGTCCTTCAGAAACTAATCTTATTACAGATTCCACTGTTACTTTGTGAAATACTGGGATTTATAGACCTGGCAGGATGGCTCTGGCAGAGCTATCACATTACAGCAAGATCTGGGCTCTCAGTCAAACCCCTGACATAAGTGGCATTTCTCATACCTAAGGACACGACTCACAAGGGATGTCCTTGGCATCTGTGTGCATTGAAATTTCTTCCAGGTCATCTAAATGAGAGCAAAGAGTAGAGGACTTGAACAAGAATCTGGTGAGAACTGCTGTAAGTGGCAGACACTCCCAAGATACCTGCTGTTCATGGACTGTAGGAGCCACTGGGACATCTTCCTCCTCTTGGGAGCTTTAGGAAGAAGTATTTTCCATGTGTGTGTTGAGTTTTTGGAGGCCTGGCTGTTCCTTGGAGTTGTTCAAAAGCTGTCTGCAGACAATTTGACAGCATCACTTCACGCTAATGAGGAAGCAGCAGGGTTGTGTTTCCTCCAGCCTGCCTTGAAAAGGGAAGTAGAGAGGCTCAGCTGTGCAGAAACAGCTCAGAGACTTTTCTCTAACAGAACAGCTCAAAAATAGACTAGTTGCATGTATGAGAATTAACCCTTGTCCAGTGTGCTTTCTGTGACAGCAAAGTTGCTTGATTTGTCTCTGTTATCGATCTGGTTTCCAACCTGAATCCTTCAAGCATCTTTGAAGGTCTCTCTTGGTGCATGGTGGATGTACTGAATGCCACTGGTTCTGCTGGCTTGCTTTGGCAGATAAAAATTCCATCTCACTAATAGGTTTTTACATTTACAAAAGATGGCTTTAGCTTTTTTGATTTGGCTTTGCTTTGAATTTCCCAAGAATTTTGGGACATTTTTGATGGTCACTTATTTTTCTTCATGGTGTCATCAAGTCAGTGTGAACTCAGACTGCAATAGATAGTATGTTGACACTCTTAAAAAATAAAGCCATGCTGTCAGGTTATGCTGAATTCTTTCCACAAATGGGGTTTATGTGATAGAAGTTCTTAATATTTTTCTTTCTCATGCTAGACCTGCATTTGAAAAAGATTCTGAAATTTATTCTCATCTTAAAAGAGCTGATGTTAAAACCACCTACTAAATTCAGCCATCTAAAACTGAAGGAACAGTAAAGATTTACTGATTGTGTAATTTACTTTTGGTGTAAAAATTATATTACAGCTAGTAAGGAACACACAAAGGCTTAGGAAAAGGTTCTGCAAAACAGTATTAGATATAAAAAAGGAAAAAGAAAGGTATTGATCTAAAATTTAATGAGTGAAGTGAGTGTACAATAACTCAGTAACTGATATAGACTGAAAGGGTCACAAACTCCTGCTTGTAAATCTACACATATTAAAATAAGTACTAAATGTATATGGGGCCAGATTAAAGGAAAAAAATAAGAAAAAGTTAGAAAATGGTGAAGTGCTTCAGTATCTATTGAAGTACTAGGATAAATCCCTGAGGGTTTTATAAACATCTCTAAGGCAACAGGAAATGAGCAGTGTGGATTTATCAGGAACAACTTCATGGAAGGGGGCTGATGAATTTAATTTGGTTAATTCATTGGATGTTTTACAGCCAAGCCTGAGTGAGGCAGCACATTGGTTACAGGATACTGAGTGAGGATCTGTGTTCAGGAGGGTCCATTAAGTGATGAATATATGCTAAGGAGTGTCTGTGGTGGTGACTGGGATGCTGGAAGGATTTGTTCTGCCTCTGTGCCAACTGTTTGGGAGACAAAGAGAAAACACTTGAGATACAGATGGAAGGTTGTGTGTGTTTTTTAAGACAGGAGAACAACTTGAAGAAATAGCCTGAAGCCTATTTCACTTTTCCTCAAGTAAAAATTCAGAGTACTTAGCAATGGAAAAAGTGAAATAGTCTGGGATTTTGGACGAGGAATTGAATGCAGGTCTTTCAGTAAAAAAATCACCAGATCTTTAACAGTGTAGGATTGTCCTATACAGGTATTTTGTAATACTCCACGCTAGTAAGTGATATGCACCATTTTGGATCCTGCATTTTAAGATGGCCTTAAGTTTCAGACTGAGAAAACCAGTAAAACAATGATTTAATCCTTGTAGTCTAGGAAATAAAGACTTTTCTTTTGTCTCCTGGAAGCAGCTTAGAGAGGAATGGAACAATTTTCCAGGTGAGCTAAGTTAAGAAGGTCACTATTATCAGTTTTCTTGTTTTTAGTGGAGAAGGAAAAAATACTACCTTATCTTGCACTAAAGCCTGAGTTAATGTTAATGGGAAAGAACATCCTTATGTTTAAAGGGCATCAAGCACAGGAGTATGTGCCCCATTGAGGCAGTGGTTACACTAGTGATTGCAGTTGCCTAAAGAATAGGTTAGAGAATTGTTGATGCTTTGGGTGCAGAGAATCATTCCCAGAGCACTTTGATAACTTGGTGCCTCTGAGTTTGCCTCTTTGGTTTTCAAACAGCCCTGACTTTTGAAGCCTGTGCTAAGGAACAAGTGCTGAAAGGAGGACAAGTCTGATGGTCAGTCTGTAATTAAATCTGTAACTAAACCCCGCTCACAAATGTCACTGTCTGTCCCTAAGTTCTTTATGTATTTTTACCTGGAAGATGTCTTTTCAATGGTCTAATGACTTTACAGGCTGGGTCTCTGAAATTAAATTGGTGGTTAGTTTTCTCACTTGTTTCCAGGAAATGAGGGGTGGTGTCCTGGTGTTCCAAAGGAGATGTTCAGAATTTCTACTCCCCAAACTACCCCCTTCAGGGGAAAAATACTACTGTTAGGAGCCTGTGATGTGTCAGAAGTGAATATTTTTAAAAATTGAAAAAATTTCCTTGTCGTAGAGTTTCTTCATTCAACAGTCACCCACAGGGCTGTGAGCTTTCTGACTGCTGAGGGTGATGTATATTGTTCACCTTTTGAAGAAGAAAAGGTTTTGCTAGTTTGGGATTTTGGGGTTTGTTTTGATGTTTTTCTGGGCTTTTTAAAATTTACTGTTTTACTGTAGTCACTCTAATTAGCACCAACTACTTTCCTGTAAAGAAGTAGGATGTCAATCAGGTTTTGATCTGGTTTGATTTTTTTATACTGATGCGTACAGACTATTTGGTTTATGCTATGGGAGAATTCCAAAAGAAGCAGGAGTGGAAGGTCACTGGTTTTGTGATATAGAGCACATGCATGTCTGGGGGCCAGGCCTGAGCAAGGAGAAAGCAAGTGTTTGGTCTTCTCTCTTTTCCTGCAGCCCACAACCTTGCTGCAGAGATGTGCATGAGAGAGGTAAAACCGTGTGGGTCATCTGGTCCTCCTTCTGCTCTGCACAGCCAAGGGTGTGTTCACTTGATCTGCCAGTGGAATAACAAGCATTAATGGAAAAGATAGCAGTTTGGATAAGATAATGCCCCTAAAGGCAGGCTGTGGTTATCAACGTTTCTTCCCAAAATAAAACTGAATTAAATTTTTAATTACTGAACTCTCTGAAATAAGCTTATGCACACGTTTTGCATACACTTAAGGGGAAAATACTACAGAAACCAGGAAGGAAAAATGGGAGTGAGACCACAGGGTGTTGGAGGGCTCTGCCCTTGAAAGGGCAAAGCCGCCTGGCCAGCAGGTTTGTCACTGAAATTTAGAAACTGGCTGTGATTCCAGGTGCCACCAGTGCCTTTAATGCTTAAAGCAAAGTGCAGACTGCGTAATGCCAGGGCCGGTGCTGAAACACGACACCGGGACATCGCTTCCTCCCAGCCGCCTGTTCCTTACATAACTTCGGGCTTCCCCGGGCGGCCTCTAGATGCGCTGAGCCCGGCAGGAAATACTCGGGTAGCCGGTGGCAGTTCTGCTAGGCGTGGAATGAATAGCAATCAATTGTATTCTGAGTCCAATGGGTGTAGTGCCTCAGGCGCTATCCCCATTCTGTGCTTATGGAAAATAGCCGCAGAGAGGGAAAATGAAACAGGATGGTAAAGCTGGTGATGGGAGGCACTGAATTTTTGCTCTATATGCTTGGTTTGAACCAGCTTCATCTGCACCTGGAACTGTCAGCTCTGGTTCACATACACATCATGTTTTCTGAAGGCCCCCTCAAAACATCTGCTGTCTCAGATACTGCACAGCCCATTGGGTTGAGAGACTTTTAATTTTGGGAATGCCATATTGTGATACACGTATATTTTCTAAGAGGAAAAAGATTCAGTTAAACCAATTGTTTGTAGTTTCAGTACTGCAAACCAGAATTCGTTTATCAGTGGAGATGTAGGTAGCATGGCAGGGCTTGGACTGGAAAGTCCAGGGATAAAGTTCTTGAGCGTGTACATATGTAGAGAGCAATTTGAGGACATTTGCCTCAGTCTGTGTGATATTGCTCTGCAGTGTAACATTACCAAACCATAATATCCAGCAGTATGCTCAGAGAGGGGCTGCTGATGTCTTTTTTTTTTTTTTTTTTCTGAAGGATTTCCCAGAAAATCTGTTCCTCCAAAGAAGGGTTCAAGCCATGTAGAAGTGGTGTTCTGCTGGAGAAATGTAATTCTCAGAACTTAATGAAATAACCTCTTTCTTGTAAAACGAGCTGCAGAAAACAAGACTGCTGGGAATTGAGTGGAACTTTCTAAACTTCTTCAAGATGTAAACTTTTGCTCAGGAAAGGCCAACAAACATAAGAGAGATCTGACCAGACTATATGCATAACAGATCCTCCCAGCAAAGTTTTACTTGATGACAAAGCCTTTTTAACCAATGTTTTACCTCTTGTCAGGTTAACCAATGCACTGTTACTGAAACAGGAGCTGAGCATCTTTGGGCAATCAGGTGCCCATTTGACACCACTGTTTCTGAACAAGGTTTGGGGTTTAGATTTATAAGAAAAGCAGCAGAGGTTAACATCAAATTACTTTGTAATTTGCAGGGATACCATCACTTCAAATCACAGGCATCTGCAAGTGTGATTGCCTATCACGTCTGCTATCTGTTCATATCTCTGTGGGTGTTTCCCATAACCAGTATGCCTGTGCATCATGTGTGAGACTGGATTTTATCTGAATATTGGCTTTTCACACAGTGGTACTTAGTGAGAGTGCAAAAAGGGCAAAGGGCAATTAACTTCCTTGGATTTTGTGTTCTTGCTTATGTAATGTAATGCAATTTAGCTGATCCCTGACCTTCTTGTGCACTCCAGACATCTGTCATAGGTATATCTTGGTAATAAAATATCATGTAGCCACTGTTATCTTCAATAGATTGTCTGTTTTTGTGGTAAGTTATTTATAAACATATTTGCAGGCTCTGAGAGTTTATTCCCTCCCTTATCTGCAGCAGGCCTTGGCCTGTGTGGTTGGGCCCAGCAGCAGCAGTGCTGCATCCCAGGTAATTGCTTCATGTATAAAAGTATCCTTCTCTTGGAGATTTTCTAAGTTAAGACTGTCTGCTGTATAATTGCCTATTGACTTAGCCTATTATGAAAAAATCCATCTTCTAGGACCCCAGAAGGTATTTAGAGCAGCATTATCCCATGGAATCTAGAGAGAAGAGGAGAGTAAGGAAGATGAAAACCTTGAAGTCAATCCTAGTCACCCCAGCACTAGTGTTGTTAGTTTTGGCAAATCCTGTTTCAACAGTAAAGCCAGCTGCCATTTTGGCATCAACACAGACAGACTTGGCATGATCCCCTCTGGCATCAAAAAAATGCTTCGTGGGAGCTGGCACCAAAGCTGTGAAACAAGGGTAAGTAAGGCCCAAGGGAAACGCCAAGCAGGCATGAGATGAGCACTAAAAATAGTGAGTTGCTGTCATTTGTAGAGAAATCAAATAGCACTTGTAAGAGTAGGGCATCCAAGATCTCCATCAAGGTTGTGCTGGTAAGCATCTTTGGGACAATGTATGTGTGTGATGATGTGACCAAAGGGCACACACAGGCTGTATTTTTGGTACCCACATGGTGCAAGACTCTAAAACGAGAACAGACACTTACCGTCTTGATTGTGTGCTTAAGGGATCCGGTTACTGTCTGCAGACTCTGCCTTCTTCCCTGTCTGGAGCAGATAGTCTCTTGAGCCATTACCAAAGTCCTATTTGTATACATGGGCATCAGGAAGACAAGAGCTGTAGTGCCAAAAAGCAAGGAGCCAAGCTGGTGTCCCTGTACCACCCCGGCTACACTTGCCCTCCTGAGAGAGTCTCGTCAAATATTTAACAGCTGAACTCCCCACTCCCTCCTCCTTCCCCCCCTCCCAGCAGGCTTAGAGAAAGCTGAGTAGGCTTTACGTGACTTCATTACCCACTCCAGACTAAAAGTGAAGCCTGACATCTTCTTTTGGGCATCTCAGGTGCCCAAAAACCTGGGAATGCTAAAGAGGCAGAATCAACCCTGTCTCTTTTGAAGCACTTAGCATCAGTTCTCAGAAGGCCACTTTCAACCCTTTAGTCCCTCTGTGCCTCAGTGACGAAGGACTTTGAAGATTTTTAACACCTGTGGGTTTGGATGGCAGATGTGGGTGTTGAAGAAGAGGTCATACAAAAGTAGATGATTCACACAGACTTGGGCATTACAGTTGCATTGGTTTGGCCACAAGTCTGTTGCTGTCAAGAAAAGCACGCTGGACCTGTGGCTATCATTTTCTGCTCCATGGGGAAACAGCAGTGGGAACAATGTCACTGGGGGCTGGAAACCTCAAGCTACACTTAGAAAAAACTATTTTGGTCTCAGAGAAGAGCCTGGACTTTTCATTGCCACCACGCTCCCATCAGCTGAACAGCAGAGTGGGTAGGAGTGTCTGAACAGCCTGGATGTGGTTGCTTTTATCTCTTCTGTCAGATGGGTGTTGGAGAGGACTCCTCTTAGTTATGTCCTCCACAACCACCCCTTGTCTGCTCCCTGCCCTTTCCTTGAGTGCCCCTAGGATAGCTTGATACAGAAGGCAGCCCCAGAGGAGGGGATTGCTTGCTGTATGAAAGTGCAAAGGAAAGTGCTTTACTGTTGGCATTTCTTCACCCACAAAGGAGCAGTGAAGAGGAGGACAGGCTCTCACTGAAATAGCAGATGATGGAGTGGGTAGTGGCTTCCTCTGTGGTGCACACTGCTTGAGTTCAGGGCTTACACATGGCTTTTGGGTACAAATGTGGAACATATTTGTACTTGTCTGCTTGGCTGACAGTTCTGTTTGGGATTCATTGGAATTGAGAGTCAATTGGAATCAAGCATGAGCTGTTGCTGTTGGGGCTCTCAGTAACTGAGAATATTTTGAAGTGCACAGTCTCATCCCCCCTGGTTAACCAGTTACTCAGAGGGAAAGACAGGTAACAGCAGTGAGGTTGAAATGCACTGTCTCTATTTGCTTAAGGTACTAAGCTGCAAAAGTTTTCTGCACTTCTGAATCACTGAGCTGACAGAAGTAATGGCCTGTGGGGAAGAGGCATAGCTTCTCACCACTGCAAGCCCTTGTGCTTTGTTGCACCTTAAAATTTATTGATCCAGCAGTCTGGCTGCAGTACTAGCTTGCACGCCAGTTCCAACATGTATGGTGTCTTTTCCTGAAATTATTCTTTGCTTTCTCCAACAAAGATTAAGACAGTTTGGCCTGAAAAATAGTAAATGCAATGACTCCAGTTTTTGTTTTGTAGTTGAAGTGCATGTGGATTGGGGGACCCACTTTGCCTCACTCCTAAATAATACAGTAATTCTAGACAGAGTAAAAGGTTTGTTTTGGGCCACTTTTCCCCTGAGCAAAAGGGTAGACAGCCTAGGTCCTGCAGGTCCTGGGAAGTTACCAGACTGACCTCCTCTTCTTGGTCCTCTGGAATTTGTTGATGGCATTCTTGGTAGGCAGTGCCAATGCTGTATGTCACATGAACCCAGGACACCTGGTCCTCACACTGGAAAGTCATCATGTTCTTGTAATGGTATCATTAGGGTGGGGAAGGTGCCCTTCACTCTTCAGGGATCTACAAGTGCACAGGTGGGCAGACAGAAATGGTTTGTAGGCAGATTTAGTGTTGTATTGCTGTTGCAGCATTGGTGATCTCCCAGTGTCTCATGTTAGTTTTGCTAGCAAACAAGTACCTTTAAAATATTTGCTGTCAAGGCAGATGGAGCATGTGGTTCCTGGATATTGTCTTATTCTAGAGAAACAGAGATCTGCTTTTACACCTTTCTGTGTGGTTCTTGCCTTTCTCTTTTCTTTATTCCCCAAACCATCTCCAAGATGGAGAACGATAAAGTTACTGTCGTTGTGGTTGCTTCTTTCACACTGTGTTTTGAGTGCATGCCAGATTTGTGAAGTCTCAGCACCAGCACCCAGAGCTGCAGGTTGACTAACAAAAATGGATAACTGGTGCTGCAGAAACACTTCTTATCAACATGAAAATAACAGAGTACACTGGGGCAAGTGGAAGAATAATTAGATCAAATTGTTCCAACTTTTTATGGTCAACCTGTGTATGTAGCTGCTGAACTATGGTATTAAAGTTTAATCAAGAAGATATTACACATCATCTGTATTTACTGTTCAAAACCTCTCCCTGCCTTGGACTGTAATAGTGGAGCAGCTGAGAGCAGCCTCATGCTTCAAGTCTGACAGATTTCAGGTGCACAAAACCAATTCTTGTTGCAATTGTGTTACCATAACTGGATCTCCTCAGGGTGTATCAGAATGAGTACTGTACCTTGCTTGGTTACCAGACCTGCTTGCAAGCATCAAACACGGAAAGCGACTCTAAAATGGCCCAAACAACTTCCATCATGTGCTTCACTTGCATGTTATATCTGAGGTCATGAGGCACAGTGTGTTGGCCTGTGAAGGTACTGAGCAGCATCCTTTGCTTGACATCGTGTTTGGGGCAGATGGCATGTTCTGGAGCAGTATTACAGACTGGTAATGGCTGGAGGCCTTTACTCCCTCTTCTCCAGTAGAAATCTGCTCACCATTATTCTGTGGTGGGATCCGTGCTGACACACCACAAAAGGATGGTTGGTGGCTGCCTAAACAAGCAAATTTTGAAAGTAATGTAGATCCCATAATCTGTCCTGACATTAGTACTGACTTTTCAGAGCCCTCAAGAGAGTCATCTACTGAGGAACTGTGTGAACAAAGACACAAAACCTGTGTTTGTTTTGTTCATTTTATCTTGGATAGACACACTCTTGTGTAGCCTTTGCAGATCTTAAATTCCAGATTTGTATAAAGGAAGTGAACCCATGCTGAGCCTGCCTTAGAGCTGCTCTTGCTTTCATTAAAATAATTATTATTTCAGCTCAGGTTTCCCCCAGGCAGAGAGCAGTAGAAAATTAGAAGGGTTTTGGAAATGGACAATGAGCAGCTGAAGGCTTTGGGAAAAGATTTTACATTAAGAGGATAGGGAAGATTGATATCTTTTATAAGAAGATAGCTAACAGGTACAGAGTAATGAATGGGTGAGAAGATGGATGAGGACTTCTGTTCCCACCTGCTAATAATATGTAAGTCAAATTAGAAGGTGCTGAATTCATTCCTGATGAAAGAAACTATTTGTTCATGACCACTGTCTGTGAAACTTACTGCCACCAGGCAGAGCTTTGGGGCAAGAACTTAGGAACTTAAAAAAAGAGAAGGGGGTAAAAGGATACCAGTTGGTATATACAAAGCAACTGCAACGATTAGGAGAACCTAGGTGTTTTGCAAAGGTTCTAAGGGTGTTGATCAGGGTTTTATAAGAGTGTGAGCTATCTTGTCCAGCTCTTTTTTTTTTCTTTCTGTCCCTCTACAGGGTTTTTTTTCCGTAGTCGCCTGTAGCAGAGTTGTGGAGCATGTTACTGGCCGCTGTCACTCAGGGACTGCAAGAGAGGGTGGCTGCTCCTGCTGCAGTCAGAAGTGGTAATGCCTGCTTGCAAACCACCTTTTTTGTGTCAGTCTTTCCAGGATTGCTAAATTTGCACATAAATTAGGATGCTTTTGCTTTTCTGCCAAGTTACTGCTTCTGATAGTCCTTCACAACTTGTCTTAGATCTGGAATGATGCTTTGCCTTTTGAGTGTGTGCTGGGGGAGAGGCGGGTGGTTAAAGTTAGATTCCTTCTGACAGCAGGGATTTAGAAACTGCTGCATTGGCTCAGCCCTGGGGTCTGCCTAGTCCAGAGCTCTGGATAGCAACAGCCAAAATCGGATGTTTCAAAGGCCAGTGCAAGGCCACAGAACAGATTACTAAAACAGAAAGCTGCCCTTTTATATCACTGGTGTTTGTCCATAGAATTGGAAAAGCAAAGGTTGAGAGTTTGTTTGATCCAAGAGCACAAAAGCTGGAAAATCCCATTGCCTGGCTGATGCTAGTTAACGCTGATGATTTGTATCCTCCAGGAAATTGCTTCGTTGCTTGTTGTCTCTTAGGGAAGTCAGGGATGTGCTTACCCTTAAACAGCAGTTTTAGATGGTGCCTTTAAGTTGGTGTAAAAATGTGATGCTTGTGTGTAGTCTCACAGCCCAGTTGTGGAGGGGACACACACACAGTGGAGTTCTCATTTGGGAAACCACTCTGGGCTGGACTGACAGGAGGCAGCAGTGGTGGTCACTGAGTGGTTCTGGTGTGTGCAGAAATGGGTGTCTTTTTCTGACACTGCTGAAAGCTCTCTAGCTGTTGGGTGGCAAGGGGTGTCTGCCCTGCTTTTTAATTTTTTTTTTTGTTTTAGTTTCCTCTTTATTTTTTCCCTCCTGTTTCAAATTAGCATTTGCAAGAATTTTATATGATTTCTCTCTCTTCTGTAGTACTGAAATTACTATTAAAACTGCTACTAAAAAAGGCATTCAGTGAACTCACTATGGAAAAAAGTATGTTCCTTTCCTATATTTTAATGTGTTGGGCTCTAAAGCCAAAGAGGCCAAAAGCCAGGGGAGTTTGTCCTCTGTCAAATATCCATGGAGCTGCTGCTGGGGCATATGGGAGTGGCAGTGGTGTCCCAGTCCATGTCCCCCCCTCCCCCCGACAGACGAGGACAGCTGCTGATTAAAGAGAAGCATGGAAAAAAAAGAGGTTGCTGAACTTTCAAAGTGGAGGTAGAAAAGGGAGTTAAATTTAGATTACCTTCTGCAGTGTCATCTTCTGCACCACTGTGGAACTTGCTGTACTCCTTGCTTGGGGGAGGACAAACAAGACATGCCATCCTGGGCACCAGATGATAAATTTGTTTATAAGGCTTAATTGTCCCTTGGCATGAAAATGTGAAATGAGCTCAAGTAGAATGAGAAACCTTTTGACAAGTCTAGTCAGATTTTCCTTGGGGAGAGGTGGATTTGAAACTCTTCACATCACCTCTCTGATGCTGGAGGGGTACAATCCTGATCCTTCTGAAATCAGGGAAGTTGTTGCCGTTTCGAGGGTCAGCTGTTATCTTGAGGGGCTGAGAGTTGAACAGTGCTGTGAGTCAGAAAAAGTGGGACTGTGGTGGCAGGCAGAAGGTGGCATGGAAGTGCTTTGGATCTGTGAAGGCTACCCAGGTCCCCAGAGTCTGGAGGTACTTGAGAAACCATGGTGGTGGCTTTTAGGACTCCAGTGCTGTCCAGCAGGCAGCATCAAATTTAGCTTTCTCCTCAGAAATGGATGAACTGTCTATTTTTGCTTAGCGAGATCTAATCATCACCACGCTGCTGGCTCATGACAAAATTTTTAATAGACTGCCCTCCATTGCAGCATCCCCTTAGCAGGGAGGAGAGCACTTTTTGCACTTCTACTCCCCCAGGGCTCCCTGACAGGTCCCATTTGCAGCGACCTGCCTGGTCTCACCCAGCAGCTCAGCAGTCTTAAGGTTCCGGGCTGCCTTCTTTTTCTCTCTCTTTTTATTTATTTTTTTTTTTTTTTTTGGTGGGGACGGACTTTGGGGTTTTGATTTTTGGGGTTTTTTTAGGTTTGTTTGTGTGTGTTTTTGTGTTGGGCGTTGGTTTTGGTTTTAGTTTTTTGGTTTAGGGTGGGGGGTTTTTTGTTTGATTTTTTGTTTTGTTTTGTTTTGTGGGGCTTTTTTTTCAGAACTGCCCGACCTGATGTCATTTCCCTCTTGCGAGCACCCTGGCTGGGCTGCGTCTGAGATATGTCACAGGGAGTGGGAGGAGGAGGAGGGGGAGCCAGCGAGTGCGTGCAGTGTCCCAGGACCCTGTTTACTTAGCATTCCCAGCTGAGGAAGCCCTGGTTTAAATAGGCTCGGAGGAGCGGGCTGCCCACAGCAGATGAAGAAATGGTTGCTGTGGGGCTTTAAATTCCTGCCTTCCCATGTGCTGGCGTGGAGGATGAGCCTGCAGAATGCCTTTCCTCCTGGGTCTCCGACAGGTAACCAACCGGCTTAAGTGCGGTGGGAGTTGCTTGCTCAGGTGGAGGATGTGACTGATTGTTTTTATTTTTATTCCCCCATCTCTAAGGATATGATTTCTGACTTTCCCAAAACGGAACTGTACAATCAGCGCTTCCCCACCCCGTGGTGTGTGATCGGAGAGCGCAGTTGTGCGAGAGACGCTTTTTATTAGCAAGGAAGGAGCAAAACTCTGAGCCAGGGGTAGAAACTTCCTTGTTGTTGTTGGAGGCTTTGCAGCAGGGAGACTCTTTGTGTCGTGGTCCTGTGCAGATTTTGTTTGGTTGGGTTTTAGGGTGCTTTCCACAGTCCTTAAAATGGAATTGCGTTTGCATTTCTTAAAAACGTGCCAAACTTTGAACTGTTTTCTTGTACAGGCATTATTTTGTATGTAAAACTGTGGATTTTTAAAAAAGAAAGAAAGAAGGAAAAAAGCCAGAAAAACTCCCCAGAAAGTACCCAGAAAGAGTATTTATATATACGTGTGTGTGTGTGTGTGTCTCATCTCTAACAAAAGTCACCAAATGGGAAACGGCAACATTCTGTGACCCACAGCTTTGGTGCTTTTTAAATTGTTTTGAGAGCTTGAGCTTGAACAAGAAACTTGGGATAATTTAATAGCTGGTAATATCGAGTGGAATGAGAAATGGTAGCAACTGCCCAGCTGCTCTCTGCTGGAGGAGGTGCCAACTATGTGTTCCTAGGCTGGGGAGTGCAAACCCTTTTTTTGGTTTGGGAGGCACGTCTGTAGGGGAATCTAACTGTAAACTCTTCCCAGCACTGCTGTGATCTGTAATCCACAATAAATATATATTGAATGATATCAGAGTGCTGCTTGCAGTTTCTAATTTAGAATTAAGAAGTCGAGATTGGACAAACTACCTACTTTCAGTTGTTCAGCCGTGCTAAAAGACTTCAACGCGCTGCTGAGTAAACAGTGCTGTCTCTTTTTCCTTATCAGTTCAGTTTTGGTGAAACGCAGCTCTCTCCCCACCCCCACACACCCCCATCCAAAAACAGTTTTACATAAGAAACTACCTCTAGCACAATGACCTTCTGTGATTGGTGCAATAGCTATAAATAATAGTTCACTTGTTAGTGCTCAGGGCAGAGAGACTTGCCTTAAAAACCGAACTGAACCAGAGGGGGAAGTTTAGACACAAAGGCTGAATCAATGGCTTTAGGTAACTCAAACTGTAGTGAGTCAGTAGCTGCCTCAAATGCTGGGATTGCTTGAGACTCATGGCTGTGTTTTTCTCTAAAGTTCTTGTTTTTAAGTAATTCGTTTTGTTTTAGAGATGTGTTCAGTGCAGTTGGGGTGCTGCATAAGGTGTAAAAGTAGAAGTTACATATAATTTGGCTTCATTTGCTGGAACAGTGAACATCTGGTTGTCTCAGTGGATGGATGGAACTTTTTTCTCTGCTGGTAATTTCTCAGCATCAATAGAGGCATTTACAGGAAGCTGGAAAAAAAGGTGTTGCCTCAAGAACACAAGAGCAAAGTTCTTGACTGTTTTTATCCACTGATAAAGGATATAGTGGGAAACTTGAGAGCTGCTTGAACCTTTCTTAGTTTTAATAATTTTTAGTCTTAAAAAAGTTAAGTATTTGTGATTGTGTCCTGCCTGCAAATACTATTCACAATTCAGAAATTTCTTTTTCTGAGGGTTGTTACTGAACAGTGCTGTTTAATTGAAAGTGGGAGGAATTCAGGAACATCTCATCACCTCCATTGTTTTTTGGTTTTTACTTGGTACATTCAGACTGTAAACACGTGGCTGTCTGGGATGCCCTTTGTTGTTCTCACTCAACACAAGGGATGCTGATCCTGGGTTGCAAGCTCAGGGAAGAGGTGCTGAGTGGGGTGCCCTCCCATGAGCTGTGTGATGAGGATGGAAGGATCAGAGTGAGACCTTTGGCTCCCCAGGATCAGCACCCCTGGACTGCACTGAACAGCTGCTTTCCCTGGATCTGCCTTCATTTCTTCTTTGGGAGCCAGCAGCCTTGTAGCATTGCAGATGGACTGCCAAACACCTGGTTAAAGTAAGATGTCTGGTTGATTCCAGGTTTTGTAGTTGTTGCAGTGGGGATGATATTTAAATGCCTAAAAAGCTAGGTCAGCACTATCTGACATCAGTGCAATGTGGGTGTTTAAAGCTCCCATCCAAGGAAACATGACTGTAGAGGATCTCTGCTTTTAGTTTTAAGTGAACATTTCCTCCTAAAGTTGGAGGTGGAAGCTTGAACACATTTACCTAGTTCACTGCATAAATGAAAAAAGAAAAAAACCTTTTGTTTGTTTGTTTTTGGTTTTTTTAAGATACTGGATTCCAAATGTTTTCAGTTTTAATTTTAACTGCTTGAGGTTTTCAGCATGGTCTTCCGTTTGGTCGTTTAAACCAACAAAATGCAAGACGGCCTTCTTGAAGCTGTAATTTCCTACAAGTCTAGAAATGTGTATCTTTAATGTGAAAGGGCTGAGGACTGCAGCTGGGAAGCTTCTAGCAAGGGGTGAGGAAGTAAACATATGGTGCTTAAAACACTAATGTAGTTTTCAGAATCTGAAACTGAAACTTGCAATAAATAAAAGTGAAACCAGCTCTTACTGATATATATCAAAGTGTCCATGATCTGTGAAAGGACCGTGTCCCTTTAAAGATAGTTGGAGTATTTCTCCAGGATAAATGGATGCAACAAACCAATTTGTTCCTCAGATAAAGGTTAATAAAACCTTGGAGGTTCTGCATCTGCTGGGGGTGAGGATGGTCTGCTGTGGCTGATTAATCATGGTAATCTAAATATAATTCTCCTAATGCTGGCATTAGCGAAGCAATAAATGTTGTGGATTAGAATTCCCATTTTGGAGATCTTTATTGTGCCTGAGACAGCTCAGAGGCATCATTCCTCCCCCACTTGTTATACTTCTAAGTGTTTGGTTATTTGCACTTACTATACTTTTTTTTCCCCACATTCAGCAAAACAAAATTTGTGGTGGGTGACTTATGAAGAAGCGTCCAGACTTGATTTATTTCCTGGCCTCAGCTGTCTGTCACAAGGCAGGCTTACAGGAATCTATCCCCTGTTGTGCTGGCAGGGCCTGGCACATGAGGTTCCAGTAACTCCCAGCAGTCAAAGCCACTTTCATCTTTGGCAATCTTAGATACTTTCGTTAAATTGAACCCGCCAAAGGCATGACACTTGCTCAGATGGTGGGTTTTTGCTTTTATGTTCCAAAGGAGTAATGTTCCAAAGGTGTAATGTTTATGAAGACAGGAGAGGTCTGGAGGCTTTGGTGCAGGCTCAGCCACACTGGTGTCTGTGGGTCCTGAGCTGCCCTGATGATCCAGGGTTCCCCAGCAGTTCTGCCTGTCCTTGCTGTGATCCCACCTGCTGTCCTTCTCTGAAAGGATCTAGCAAGTTTTTATTTAAAATTAACTTTGATTAGGAACTGGGGGGTGGCTGGCAAACCAGGAATTGTAGTAAACCCTGTGGCAAGATTGGGCATTCCAGCCTAGTATTTTCAGTAGCAATTTTAACTTACTACCACTTGAGTGTCTTATCTGACAGAGATCATTTTCAGCTTGGTAGCTCTGTGTTTGCATTCTCGTGAGCTGTTGCTGATGCACTTTGCTAACCAACACTAGTGATAGTCTGATATGTGAGATTGAGTAACAGCCAAGTGGGAATTAATAAATAGTGGATATCAAATAGTTGTTTCTGACATATTTAATGTACTGACAACCACTCCAATTCTGTTACTCAGAATGCTTTAAGAATATATTATGTGATTCAAATACTGATTGTGAGTTACTCAAAACACATATTTCAATGCATTTTTCTGAGGATAGTGTCACTTGCTTAAATCCATCCTGCTTGTTATGGGTGTGGCTGGGCACTGAGAGCAAGGGACTGCTGCTGCCTGCGATTAATGAGATTAGTGAAATAACTAGGTCAGGATTTTGATTTATTATTAAATAGATGCTTATTACCAAAGTCCCTATGAGAGCTGTGCAACCAGAAGGTCTAGAGTGGTCACAGGTTGAGCCCAAGTCCTGTTAAAACCAGTTGCATCTTTCCCATCAGCAGATGCCATTTTGTCAGTCTCCCTTCATCCTGTTGCTCGGTTTTTCTCTGAGTCCCTCTGTCTGTATGCCTCTTATTCAGGCCTTTACTCACCCCTGTCATCCTGTTGTTATTCTCCATCTCTTCCTGTTAAAATAGTAATTTGCTGCGTAGTGCCTTGACAAATGCTGTAGTGAAGTTTGGAGAAATTAGAGAATTACTGTAGGTAAAAAAACTGGCTATCCTAGGAGACAGGAATGCCTATAAACTGCTGTAGGTAAATGCAAGTCACATTTCCAAGTGTTTCCCAGGGTATTACCAAGGTTGGGATGAATGGATACTCTGGCAGTTTGAATGACACATAGAGGCCATATGAAAGTGCTCATATTTAGGGTAATGCAGTCTGGATTTCTGTGGAAAGAGGAGACAGAGCAAAAAGCTAAAATGGTTATTAGATTTCGTGATACTGGCCACTGCTGGTTTTGGTTACCTGATTAATGCCAACTGAGGAGTCAACTTTTGTAGGTGGTTGGCTGCCAACTATGCACTTCTGAGCGTGGGCTGTGGTGTTTGTTGCTGCAGTTGCACATATTAATTTTCAGCTTGGAAAAGAGCCACACTAGCCTGGAATTTGCTCATCTTCATCTTTCTCCCTTCTGACTTAGCAACAGTATGTACCCAGGTTAACTGACTTTAGGAGTAGAAAAGAGAGAAGTGTCTTGATCCTTTTATTGTGTTGGAACTCCACTGTCAATCAGTTATTTCCCTTCATTTCCAACATTGGCTTCAAATGAAGCCAGTCCTAACAGATTTACAGCTATTAAACCCAACCATTTACTACTGAAAACCTTTACAAAAGTAAGGTAAGGAGGTCTGTTCCATCCTTCCTTGCAGTGAGGAGCAGCTCATTTAACCTACAGACCTTCATGAATGCCTCTTGTCTTGGTTGTGCCCCAGATTTTGACCTTTAATTTGTCACACGGACCTCCAGTAAAGGTCTAATACTAAACTGAAAGGTGAAGAGAATAATTGGCTTTTTTCCTTGGCACTGACGTTACTGTTTGCTGTGGCTTCAGACGTGACAACATACAGCACTGCCTTGAGTTCTCTCCTATCTACCACTGCTGGATATTTTAAGGATTATTTGTAAGAGCACTTGACAGCAAAAGTGGACCACTGGCAGAGTTGCAGAGTAGACAGTATGGTTGTGGGTTTATCAGAAATGCCAAATATTAACAAAAAAAGAAGCAAAAAGAAAGAATCTTACTCACTGTTACTTTTTAAAATTTATGACATGAAAACTAATCCAAAAAGCCACATCTTAATAGAAAGAGACTCTCAAAATGCACCAGGTGAGGTCTTCCCAGCTCATCCGGTTTCATGACCAAGAGCCTGTACCACATATCACAAATTGTTTCTGTTGGACTGGACTGGGAGGGAACACACTACATATCTGCAGAGTGTTCTCCCAAAAGCTCTTGGCTTTTTTGTGTGTCAGGGACTGAGTGATTCCAGTGTCTCAGACCAGCTCTTAAGATGGTACCACGGAGGCAGTGATGCACATGCAGCCTAGGGTACATGCTGATTTGCACGACAAAGTGCAGATGAAGCTAGCTGGGAATCTCCTGGGCTTTGCAGGTGGGAGATAATGGATGGCGTGTTCTGGCTTCTTAGTCCTGAAACAAGTCTATTCTGCCCTAATGGAGTTGAATGCTCTTTCAGAGTAGATTCGTGTAGATCCTGCTTAGTAATCCTGCCCGGAGGCATCTACACTTAGCTGAACAAAGGCTGGTGGGGAGGGATGTACTTGCTTGCCTGGACAGCAAGAAAACAAGAGTCCTTCAGCAGGGAAGCCCATTCTGGAATGTAATAGCCACTGGCTATTGGGGAAGAAAGTGCTTTTGGAAAGAAACCCTCCCCCCGCCTTGTTTTCCTAAGGCTACCTTAAAAATACTCCAAAACCCCTCTGTAATAGTTCAATAAAAACTCCATGCTGGTAAGAATGACTAAAAATTACCATTACAAGTTCTGCTTGCAATGGAAATTCGAAACAAAGGCATGTCAATAAAATATGAGTGCTCCAACTTTGCTTCTATGAGAGTTTTTTCCACCATATATTTTTTCCTTATCTGTAAAATAACTCTTTCAGCCCTGTGGCTTGTCTATGGCTCTTAGTGTGAAAAAGGAAATAGTATGCTTTCATAGCACAAGCACTTGGGATATTGTTTCCAGGAGACATTTAGACTTTAGATAACTGTATTGCTGATATATCTTAAGTAGTTAGTTTGGCAGCCTATGACACAAAGAATGCATGGGAGAAGGAAGTAGAAATGATAAAATGCTGCTGGTATGAAAAGTGCAGCCTGAGGTTTAAATAGAAAGTAAAGTCAGATCAAAGAGCTTGGAAGTAGGTAGAAATTTCCTAACAAAGAATGTCACAGTCTCTGTCGTGGCCAGGGTGGCTCTACATAACCTCATCCTTGACTTGCAGAAAGGGAGCAAACTGTACAGTGGCTCAGCTGTTCACAGAAATGAGTCTTGACTTAAGAGAGGAAAGGAGACTGAAACACTTGTTCCAAAGGAGTCACCTGTAATGTGTCCCAAAACAGTGCTCTCCTTGTGCCAGAATCTTTCCCTAGTAGATTTCTATTTGTGAAGATCTGTTGCCTTTACCTTGTATCTCTTTCCCTGTGCCAGGCTGTGTAACCCAGTGTTAGAGGCAGCCATGCTCTGAGCAGTCGTAGGACCATGTGACCTGCTGGGATCCTTTCCAAACCAAATTATTCCTTGATTCTGTGAATCTGTTTGGAAACACGGGTGACAGTTCTGGGTCTGACATATGGCCCCCAAGTCTGACAGCTCTGTGTTCCCAAAAGCCTGTTGGTGGCTGGGCTGGCAGAGGGTTGCAGAAAGGCTCCAAAATGAGCTGCTTGGGCTTTGAGGAGCGTGGCTGGTGGTCAGCACGGCAAGGACTTCAAAACCCCTGGCTGTTCTGAACTGTGGAAGCTGAAAGCCAGCTGTGGGACTGTTTGAAGGTACAAGCACGTGTGCACTAGCAGAGAAGAGCATTTGTCTTAGTCAGTGTGTAAAAAAGCTCTGGACACTAAGGTTTAAACTCTGTTCTAGATGGGAAGCACTGGAGACTTGATCTCCAGAAGCAACCTGCAGAACACCATCCTAGCTGCTCA
The DNA here is from genome assembly GCA_024734555.1 of Trochalopteron elliotii. Classification (NCBI taxonomy): domain Eukaryota; kingdom Metazoa; phylum Chordata; class Aves; order Passeriformes; family Leiothrichidae; genus Trochalopteron; species Trochalopteron elliotii. The sequence goes on along the minus strand of JANPWX010000599.1, from coordinate 731,841 downwards.
GGATCCTCTGTTGAGAATGTACTGATAGAACTGTTGGCCAGCTGGGTTAACAAGGAGCAGCCCTGCACATAAGCATGTGTGGAAAAGTCATTTCAAATATAATGAGGTTGGCAAGAGGGAGTCAGTAAGTTCAAATAAAAGGATGGTGTGATGAAAATCAGGACTGCAAGTTTTTAAGTGGGAAAAATATAGTTGAAGATATTATGAATTGGTGCTGCCCAAAGACACTAATTTGTTCCTTATTGCTACTCTTTGAAGCAAGCAACACTGAATGGATGAAATTTTTGGGGAGTAAACCAGAAGTGGTCAAGCATGGATCAAGTGTGGTGATGGAGAGGAGATCATAAAATGGCACTGTGAGACTCTGATTTTTCACAAGCTCCATGTGATTCATTTGCTGGTTCAACAGATCACATTGATCTTCATGTGTCACAACCACAAACCTCAGCTAGTCATTCTCTGACTTGAGCATTATCAACAGGATTGCAATTTTGCAATGGCATCTTAATTTCTCAATTCTCTCCATATGAGAACCAAAATCTGTGCTGTTTGTCAGTTACATTAGCTCTGCAAGGCCAACAAAAATGAAGAAAAACATAAATAAAGGAATAAGAGCAGATAAGAGAATAGATGTGTCTGTCCTATTTCTAGTTCTTTTGCTGGTTAAAATTACTATTTTTGGAGTCAATAGCATGCCTGACATAGAAAATGCTGTGCTAGCTCAGCAATGTCTCCTGATAGTTACTACCAGTTTGAGATGGAAACACCTCCTTACCGTGTAAGAAAATGGTGTTTCTACTGTTGACATGCCAACATCTCCAGAGAAGAACCAAATGTTTGCTTTAGCTGCCTGTAGTAGTTAGACTGGTCTGTCCAGCAAAATGTTCATCTCTTCCTGAAAAATAGAGGCAGGTAACCCTCCAGGTTGTTGCCTTTGTGGGTGAGTTTTAAAGGTTCTTTTTAGAGCCTTTTGTGGAAATCATATCCATGGAAGGAAGGGAAGCAGTACATCATATGCTGAGTTGTGTTTGTTGAATAGTGCCCTCACATGATCAAAACCCTTTCAAAAGCTGGTGTGACTTCTTAGGAGAAAAGAAGCACCATGGGGATCTCTCCTGTCGAGCCTCTGATGGCAGGAGGTTGTTCTGCATTTAGAAGTTATGTTATGCTGCTGTGATTTGGGTCCTCAGCTGAGAGACCTGTGTTGGGGAGATGTGGCTCCAGCTAAGGTGCTGTGTGGTGGGGAAGTGCTGGTGCTCCTCCAGGTTCCCAAATACACTGAAAACTTAGTGCAGGACTCTTCTGCATTGCAGCTGCTGTCTCACATTGCGTGTTCAATGAGGTGGTTCAACGTTAGAAATGCACTTGGTATTTTGCATGTGTGGTGGCTCTGTAGAGGTTTGTGACAAGTGTGGCCATAGTGGACTCACATAAAAAAGAACAGTGCAGTTCAGCCAGTGCTGGGATCCATAAATGTACATCCCTGTCACCTACTGGTGGGGTTTTGTTGGGCTTTAGTGGGTTGGTGTTTTCTTATTTGCAAGTTGGTACTTCCAAAATTTTTTTTTTCAACACAGCTTTCAGTATAAGCATGCCCACATTTTCGTTTCCTTTTAATAAATTTCAAGTGAAAGAAAGTGAAAATAAAAACTTGGTTACAGTGGTTTTAATTAAGATTTGTTTCTTAAACTTCATAGTGTTCTTTGAACTCCTAGGTTGCTCCAAAACTTATTAGAGGATATACAAACCACAGCCTGCAAAATGCTTCTGTTTTCTTGTGTGTTGTACTTTTTCCCAGCCATGTTTTCAGACTAGCAGGAGAACACGGACTTCTGAGAAGTGGTGCACCATGTGGGGAACTGAGACCTCACACTGTAGACCTTTTCCATGTTAGGTGTCTTGAGGACCCGCTGGGTCATACACTACAGCTGATTTGGCTCTGCTTCTGGACTGCTTTGCTATTCCAGGAAGAAGTTTTACAGGAATGCTGATCTTACATAAAGCACATGGCTAATTATGAAGGAATCATTTTAGATAGGAATCTTGCAGGAACATAATGTAATTATCATTTAGATCTAAATGAATCCAAGCAGTCTTTTCTCAAATTTTAATGAGTGCTTTTCCTCCACTCAGCATTCAGCCCCACTAATACAGTGATACTGTGTACAATGTGGAACAAATGTTACCTCTTCTTTTAAGAGACTGCCTGGCTCACAAAATGTGCTAACTTGTAGTGGAAAAGGAGAGGGATGATGAGACAGCAGTGCTGACTAGATGCTGAAACAGTGTAACTCCTGGGTTTAGATATATGGGGGTTTTCCTCTCAATGCTCCTTTGTGTTTTTTGGTGGTCCTTAGATACCTTCTAACATCCTTACTTATTTTAGAGTTTCCAAAGACCATAAATTGTACTTTTCAAATGCTTGCAGATCATTGAGTAAAACATTTACAAAAGATACTGACAAAGCATCTTAAAAGTGTGTCTGTTTAATTTTAGGACAAGGAAACCTGCATGGGTGTCAACAATCAAAGTTACATATGTGAAACGGGCCACTGTTGTGGACAATCCCAGTGTTGCAACTACTACTATGAACTCTGGTGTAAGTCCTTCCATTTTGTATGGCTTCCCTTCCTAATCTGCATGGCTCTCATACCATACTACAGGTCTGCCTTGTGTCCCATGGGATTTTGTATTCAGCCCTTGTTGTGCATTGCCATTGCATTTCACTGCAGCACAATCTAGAGCTGATATGATATGACAAGGAAATAGGGTTGTCACAGTGGGTGCCTTCTCAGGAGTAATGGGTCATCTTGCCACTGTTGTTTGCTCTTCTCACTGTTTTGGGCACTCAAGATGACGTTGTACAGGAATGAGGAAACCAGCTTGAGGGAGAAATGCCATACACAACACTAGAGCTTGATACACTCAAACAAGGAATTAATTCAGTGTCTTTCATCTTGTTGGTTTAGCTCTTTGCAAGCACAACAAGTTTAAATCTGGTATAGCTTTCTAAAGATGTCCTTTCAAGGAGGAGGGCCAGGGTGCTTATTCTCTTCAGGACTGTTTGGAGTTCTTGCATAGAGAGAGTCTTGGGTAAATCCTGTGGGTTTGCAGTGCCTGAATGCTGTGCTGTGAGGAACACACGTTGCCCGTTGCAACCCCTCTCATCTCCTCTTTCCCAAAATGTGAGATTTAAAAATATCAATGTTTCCAGCAAATGGTTGAGTGACTGTACCTGCTGAGTCCCCTTAGATGGCAGCAGGCTGGTCAAAGCAGCTGGTCAGCAAAAATGGAAAGGTGAAAGCATAAGAAAGCAATAAATACTGAATTTGAAAGGAAAACTTAGGCTTGTTCAGTCTGATGGTGTCTTCTTTCTTGAGAAGGAACACAAAAGGTTGAACATTGATATTGAGCTGTTGTACTGCCCCAAGCCTAGGCTGGGAGTGCATCTCTGCTCCTGGAATTTGGAAACGTGGTGCTCTGAACATTGTACCCTTATGTTAGAGACTGGAGATACTTTCTTACCACACCCAATGGTATCATCTAGTTTTTATGCAACTGTAGTTTCTACTTACTCCCTCTGTTGTGCCCACAGTTTCACTTTCCCAAAGTACCTTGTGTGTGGAAATGCATTACACATACAAAGACTGTCACTTAACCTGGATCCAAGGACAGGACACTTCATCCTTCAGTCTAGAAACATGCTTTTACCCTCAAATTAGCCAATGAAATATGGAGAATGTGGTTATAAACTGAACAGGACTCTGTAGTAAGCATCTTCAAGAGACACTGTGCTTAGACTACAGTGGCCAACTGTGTCATACTAATGGCAGGATTTTAATGTATCACAGACCTTTTACAGCAGACCTACTTTCCAAAATGTGCAAACAGTTTGAGAAACAATTCAGGATAGGGGCCAGGGGGCAGCTCCAGAGACCATAGCAGGCTGAGAAAGAGACATGAGTATACTGGGGCCTTGGAGTGCCTGGATCAGGTTGTAGCAGTCAGCAGCACAGGCAGGACAGATGGCAGGAATTTGTTCAGAGTAGAGATGGATGCATGGACAGAGCAGAGTGGGGAAGGTCAAACCCAGTTTTGCATTTGTGTGGGTGGGATGTAGAGGAAGATGCACATGTGCAAAGGCTTACAGGCTCCTTGGCCAGCATGATCTAAATTGAGCAGCAGCCTGGAGTGCAGCTGCACACTGGAGCTGGTGGCGCAGTCACCATTTTCTCCCGTGGACATCTTGTAAGAGAGGCTTAGTTAAATAGCATACAGACAGTCTGGTCCAAGCAATAGCCCCCTGCCATTTTAATGGGATGGTTTAGCTGTCCTTGTGCTCCCAGTATGGCACAGACTTTTATACTTGGCAGTGCCTGGCTGCATCATAAAAGTTCTTGGAAGACAAAACCAGATTTTGTTAGAAGGAGACAGAATATTAAAGGCTTGTTTTTAGAGCAGACTCATAGGTCACACTGAGATCATGGTATGAACATGTTGGTCACACACACTGCTGGATGGTTCCTTGGGAGAGGTAGGTTTCTATGTGTTCACATTCCTTCTGCCTCACAGAGAGCATTGTGTGCCACACCAAAATGAGGGCAGTAATTCAAAAATGAGACCTGTTTTCTAGGCTTTTTGCAAATTCAGGCAAACATCCAGCACTGATTTAAAATCAGTTAATGTTTTCAAAGCTTGCCTTGCCATTATGAATGGTAGGAAAAAAGTTTCCTTTGGATGGTTAGGAGTCATAGAAGGAACATATCCTTTAAATGCAAACCCATATTCTAGAGCTTGTGAGCTTAGCTGCTGCTCAGGAGTTGTGGAGTGTCTTGGATAGGTACGTGTGCCGAGGCACTCTGAAGGCCTTCAAGGTGAAAAGTGGTGATAGTAAATGTAAATAGTCTTAATATGAGCAGTGGAGAGCAGCAGCTTTACATGCTTGGGAGTAGATTGGCTTTTAAAAAGTTAATAATAACTTCTGGTTAATGAACAGTTAACATAGCAGCACCTTTTAAGTATGGCTTCATGGTTGTTCTGTTTTGATTTTAACCAGCGTATGTATGTACTGAGGTAGCTTTTGAGAAGTTTTTGCTTCTCTTGACCTTCTCAGACCACCAGTTTGTGTTTCAGACTTTTGTGTGCCTGGAAACAGACCTTCTTGCTAGTCCTGTTGAATTAAATCCTGGATTTATCTACCACCACAGTTTTGTGGGAAGAAGAAGCAGAGGAGGGTGGCATTTGAAATGGAAAAGAAAACTAGTCTGTCTTTGCTGGACATGCGTTCTGAAACATGATCTTGTTTTGTGGCCACTTGGAATTTTTCCTGTAAAAAGGACCTTTTTCTCTGTTTAGGAATTTGAGGGAAGTTTGTCTTTGAAAAAGGCTGATCTCAGCAATTTGAGGCAGCAAGTAAGGTTGTGGTAATTTTAAACCAGTCGTTGAGGGTAGTGGAATAGGATGTAAAATCAAGGTATTATTTTGTTAAGGGGTGGAGTGGAGGAATGGAGAATATGATATACCAAGCAGGTGGACAGCCTGTGTTTAAAATTAGATAACAGCCCAGTTCAGATTCCCCACCCATCTGTTATTAAAAAAAAACAAAACAGTGCTATGTTGCCAAATAATAAAACTATATTCAGATTTATAGATATAGGTCTAATAACTATGTAAAGGTCTAATTAGTTCTTAACTCAAGCTTGGTAGCTGGTAACATGGTGGGGGAAAAGCTGCATTATGTCTTTTAATTTTCTTGGAACATAATAATAAAACATGGAAAATTTACTGTTGCATTTCCTCACACACAGAAAAATGTTTGGATGGTGGATGAGCTGGGTCAACATTTTCATTGAACAACTTATTTGGGCTCCCCAGAGAACTGATGGTCCCCAAGGGGGAGAATGGCAGCAGCCACTGGATTTTGCTTCCTAACAGTTTTTATTCAGGTCTCTGTGATGTGATTGTGATTTGCTGGAGTTTTCCTGTGTTGGTCTTTTTCCAGGTTTGTCTTCTTGCTTAACCATTCCAAAATACCACTTTTCAAAATACAGGAGAGAAGTTAATCGAGGAATGCAATTCCTGTGTTTTGCAGGCTAAGAAGTAAGGCTCAGAGGTTCTGGATTTTCCCAGGTTTAAGAGTATAATGTGGACTGAACACTAAATCCAGATCTCCTGACATCTATCCTCATGTCTCTCCTTGCCTTTGGAATCATTAAATGATTCCAGAGGCTCTGAACACAGCAAGCAAAGCTGCAGAAAGTACATTTCATTGTGTGGTTGGAAAAATAGTACACTGTGCTTCAGGAATCATGGAGCATGGAAACAGGCAGCTGCTCACTGCTTGCAAAAGGTTGTAGGACTTAGCTCGAGGGCTTAGGTAGTCTTGGGTCATTTAGGTATTGTACAGCAAGCCAGCATTGGCAATGAGTGAGTGTTCATACATTGTGCCTGTCCCTGTTCTGTTTCATTGTCTTTTTTAGCAGCGATACTGACCCCCTCTGTTTCTGAAAGAAAGAAAGAAAATAAAAAAGATCTTGACTGTTTAGGTCCTAGTGGAAGGGTTGTACAGGAAAAAAATGTTCTGTTTGCAAGCAGCACTGTCAATGTTTTTGCTGATTTTGAACATTCTGCTCATCTCTGCACGCTTCCCCTTGGAATCGCTAGACAGCTCTTTTCCCAAAAAGCATGCTGCCAGAGAATTCTGGCAAGGATCCGGTTAGTTGTTAAAACTAAAGCAACTGCTGCACCACGTACATATTCCAGGAGGTCAGCTTTATACTAGGAATTCACGTCCAAGAGTTGGCTGCAGTTTCCAAAACACTCAGTCAAACAATGTGCCAGTCCCATGTTTTTATCCTTACCCCGTGTTGTCTTTTCCCACATCCTTTTTCAAGGAGAGATTTTTGCTGTTCCTTGCCCTCCACCCAGCCTTCTACGTGGTTGTACTCGCTTCTCTTTCCTAGGTGTCACAAACTTCCCCTTGGGCTGTTCCTCCTCAGCTGTGCTGCAGCAATAACCCTGCCATGACAAAGCCTTGCTGACAGTATAGGGCAAACAACAGATGTCACAACCACACAAAAACTCAAATAGGGTCACTGAGGGAGTTATTTCCTGATTTCCCTGGACTTCTTGTAGCCTAATCCAGACAGCCAAATCACCTTAAGTTTGTTTTGGTCTGGCTCAGTAAAAGTCCCAGATCCAAAGCAGAAGGCAAGCTGTCTGGCGTAGCCTGGCTATGCAGATACTGATTTTTGCCCTATGTGACTGCTTCCACCTGTGCTCTGTTAAACAGCATGGAAAGGCAAGAGGGCTTCCTGGTGTTGTTTCACTCCCTGCCCTACATAGCTCCAACCCAGCTTGTCACCAAGTACCTAGAGCTGTTGTTCCCAGATGTTCATGACATGGTCTCAGCTGAATGTTCCACTCTGGTCTCTGTTAGACTATTGTTCAACATGCATTTTATCAAAATAGATCTCTTGGGAGGGACTGGGCTTACAAATGTGTCATTTGGAGCATGGGAGCAATTGCCCTCGGAAGGCTCCCTCCCTAGGAGAGAGGCATAAGAACAATGTCTGCAAATTTACTGCTTCACGTTGACTCTCATTGCTCGATAGGCAAAGGATTTTTCTGAAGCTTGTGTTTTTCCATCTTATCTCATTGCAGTGAGTGTACCATATATGGTGGACACTAGTCTGAAAACTGGAAAACAGTTGCAGTTAAGTGTGTCTCCTTTTGTTGCCAGTTTGGGAGCAAGCGAGCAGGAGTTGGAGATGTCTTCAGCTTTTTTCTTTTGCCATTGTACTCTACAAATATCCAGTAACTTTTTCCTGCAGTGAGGTCAGGCTGGGACTGCAGTTCCAATGACTTAAACTAACATAAAACTGTCACTGAAAGTCAGAGTCTTTCTCTTGCTGCTGCTGCTGTGTTTGCCAAACGAGTTTCAACCTGCTCTGGTTCCCTCAAACCAGTTCAAACCGCAGTTGCACACAAGGTTGTGCCAGCAGAAGAAGAGGTGGAGGAAGCAGCAGGAGGTATGGTTGAGACAGGGAGGAGAGGATCACGTCATTCAGCCTCTTTTATTCCTTCTTAAAATGTTCATGGGCCTATGGCATGGATCCTTCATCTGGCATTCTTGAGCTGCAGTGTTGGCTCATACAGGCTTGTGCCTGCAGCAGCAGGAGATGATGTGACCTCTTCCAAAGGACACGATTAAACCCAAGGGCATCCAGGTTGTGGTATCAAGTAAATTTCCTTTTTTTGATTATAGTGTTGGCGCTGTGAAAGACAATTTTTTTCCAGCCATGGCTGACTGTGAGGCCACCATTTGGGACACTTCTTAGTCAATGAAATTGTCCCACTTCTCCTTCTGTTCAGAACCAGCTCTCATGGAGCCAAAGCTATTACCCAGATGCTTGTCAGGCAGACACAAAGGCACTTTGCAGTATGTTTTGGCTTGCTTTTAGGGGATTTCCTGCCAACAGAGCCATGGCATTTGCCCAAGTTTACCATGAACTTGAGGGCAGATTTCTCTGTTCATACCCTTGGAACGCTCCAGAAAACATTTTCCATTTTGCAGAGGATAAAAGGAGCTTCCCTCAACGGCATTGCTGATGGCAACATCCCAGGCAACAAATACAGTACAGCATCAAAGCAAACATTGCTCCCTTCTTTTTCATGAGGAAGGAGTGCTCTGGTTTTTAATTCCTAAACTGTTTTATTCTTACTTATTTTGAAGTTTGAGCAAAACTATGGTTACTGTCCTAGAAGGGGTTTTCTTGAAGTTTTAAGGATGCTCTTTCACAGCTGGTAGGAAACATCTTTGGTGTATGACCACGCGATGGGACTCCCTTTCCCAAGAATGCTGCAAATGTAGCAGCCTTCTCTTTCTTCAGTATTTCCTCTGGTTGTGAGAGATGGCTTTCACGGGACATAATTCCATTCCCAGGTGTTTCTGCAGCTCCCATTCTGATTTCCTGAGCTTCGTGCTTGTGTCCAGCCTACAGCTCTGAGCTTAAAGATTGGTGCTGCTTCTTTTACTTTTATGAAAGGTTTTGGTGCTCTGGCAGGAAATTCTCTTGGCAATAGTCAACTCCTCAGCTGTGATTGTTTCACCTGTGCTTGCATCATTATCCACCTGTAGGCATCACCAGTGAATTTAACAAAAAATATAGCAGTGTTTCTCAGGACTCAGTGATTTTTGGGCTGGCGAGTGTTGCAACTTCTGACTCTTCCATAAACCAAGAGCAAGACTGAAATTGCACTCAAGTCTAGTGGTCTCCTGGTGCCTGTTTTGCTCCAGACTCGTACTTTGCTTCTGCTCAGGCTATCCATCAGAAGTTGTATTTCCAAAGTCACTGTTTTTTATCTGTCATGTTGTCCTCAGGTTGCCACAAGCTTTTGTTCCCAGTGGTCACTGCCAGGTGGCTGTGGAAAATACTTTCAGATCAGACATTGAATGGCAAATTTGGCTCAGAATGTGTCTCCCAACCATTTTTCCTTTTCCAATGAGTGCAGGGGGAGCTCATACAATGCTGCTGAAAAGCAGCTCATATCCATTTGGGGAGAAGGTACATCTTGAACAGCAAGAGGAAGGTGTTTGGCAACAGTGGAGGCTTTTGGGGACATTGAAGACAACCAGAAGCTCAGTTTCACTTGGCTTTTAGAGGCTTTTTAATGCCAAACTTTAGTTTCCTCTGTACATCTTACCCATTTTCAGCACAAGACAGAATTGGTACCTGTTTTTACTCTGAAGGAGGTGTTAGTGTGTGGTGCTGCTGTGCTTGGCCCCTGCGTTTCCTGCTCACATAGTGTTGTCTTTGGGTGAATTTGCAGTTCCCTTCCTGCCAAATGAGCTGCTGGCTGCACGGGCCACTGGTCTGCTCGGCTCACCTCCCTGCTGCTGGTTTGAAGCCAAGCTTCACCAGGTGTACAAATGCACAGCTCAGCCATGAACATCTTCACTGTTCACTCCATACTTTTAGACATAATATTTACAATTGCACTTGGCCTTGGAGCATAGCTTTATTCCAAATAAATGACCATACTATATTTTTGCTAGGCTTTTGCAATTTTCTGTTCTGCAGCCAAAACTGCAGCAGTGCCCAAGCTCCTGGTAAGGGAGTGTTGTAGAGCCTTTTATGGTGGCCCTGAACTCCCAGCAACCAGAGCTGTACTCAGTCCTCCCAGCACTGGCACCTCTGCCCAGGTGACAACCAGGGAGCCCCTTGTGTGCCTCAGCTCCCATGGGTGTCCTGTCCTACTGCTTGTGATGTGCTGGAGGCTTTCCAGCCCTGCGGTGCAGATGTGCTGTTGAGTGACAAGGTGGGGGCACAGCCACTAAAGAGGATGGCAGAAGCCAGGCCAGCAAATGGCTCTGGTGGGCACATGCTGCTGATGTCCTGCGATCATCCAGGCAAGTCCTCCAGGCTCGTGCTGAGTCCTCCATCCAGGCTTGTGCTGAGTCAGGGGTTGAGTAATTCCTAGAAGCTCTAGGAAGTGTCAGCAGTTAATGAAACCAGGCAATAATGTGGTATTAGTGGTTTTTTTCTGGAAGTTCTCGTGAAAAACAACAGATCTCATCCACTTGCATTTGCAAGCATGCACAGACCCTTTGCAGGAGAATGAAGGTGTTGTTCCTGGCACCGAGGCCAAATTGCAATCCACTAAATTATGGTGTGTTTACTTAAATGCCACCTGCGGTTTCAGTAGGATCCAACATCAATTTATTATCCTGAGCTGTTGTATGATGTTACTGCATGTTGTTAACAGAGTTGCCACACCTCTTCCCAGGAATGGCTGAGCTTACTCTGACCCCTACTCTGAGCCTGTGCATCAGTTTGTGTGCAAAGCACTTTGGGACTTTTTTTTGGAATGGGTAGAGAAGTTTTCTAAAGAAATACTTTTTTAATCTTCTGGATGCAGGCTTGGGTGGGAGCAGTTATTCCCTGCAGAAATATTTGGCTGCTACAGCTGAGATTGCTTAACAGTGGCAGTTCTCCAGGACATCTTAACTAATTAAGTGCTGCTTGCTACCATTGTATGCAGACTCCTTGGGAAAGGACATGATCAAATGTGTTTAAAAGCATCTGTTCTCATAACTGTAGCTAAAATCCCTGGATAGCTGGGTGTAATTTTCCATTGTTATTGAACTCATGATCAGGACTGCTCTTTGAAAATAAGGAGCACTTAGAAGATGAACTGCAGGCCTGCCTCAGTGCAAATGACCTGGTTTTGATGAGTGTATTCTTGCTTCCTCAGCAAGGAAGAGCCAAGGGACCTTCTCTTAGCAAGAAATAAAGTGTATTTATTGGTGAGTCTTCAAATTGTGAGACAGTTGAAGTATTGTATTTGTGTACCAAGATATTGGTAATGATAGAGGCTACAGGAATGGTTGCAAATATTTGGCTTTGGAGTGAAGGGTAGACTGGGTCAATCCTTTTAGTTTATATAAAAAGGCTTTTTTTAGAAGCATGAGAGTATTCGGAGGTCAGTGGCCACATTCTCATTTTGGTTTGGGAAGTGCAGAGAGCATCTTGAGTACTTTGTCCTTTGTTTCTCTGGAGTGAAGATCACAGTCTTTCTGGTCATCATGGTACAGCTGAGCAGGCTGGCCAGAGAAACTACCCAGGAACCTTCGTTTCCAGCCAAGAAAAAAAAAAGCGGGGGGAATATGTAACACCTTCATTTGATAGCAGGTTTTGATAAGTTTGGTAGTAAGGCAGGTTCCAGTTGATTAGGGAAATATAGATTGCACAAGGCAGGAGAGAGATTTCAGTTTGCTGTGCCAAAATACATGAGGAATTTGGGTTACGACACAGGGAGGTGAAAGTCCCCACTCAGAATGCTCAGAGACACAATATGGCACATCCAGTTCACCTACAAACAGCCTAGTGCAGGTCTCTGAGATGGGTGATAATGATAGATTGCCCTTTGTCCTGAGCCAGAGCAATACTCCTTTCATTCTTCCAATTCCTAAACTGTTCACCTTTCCCCACCTAGCTCTTAGCAGAGAAAACATTGCAAACACAGCAGGGGATGCTGAAAACATCAAGGTATTGTAAAGGCATGACTGCAGTTTTTTAGTGGAGAAAGAAGAGCAGTTTGATAACCACAGGACAGACTGGCCATCCTGAAAATGAGCTGTGGCATTAGGAATCTCCATTTTGACTGCTTGGGAATAGTGAAGAGTGGCAGAGGTGTTACAGAAAGAAAAACAGTGTTGTGATCTCTGGCGAGGAGTGACTGCTGATCTTGTGTGTTTCTTCTAACGGAAGAGTCCTCCCAGTATCTTTAGATGCAAAAACTGAGTTCAAAAAGATGGAGCTTACAGACACTGGTGGTAGGTCGATCTGTGGGCTGCAGTTGCAGGAGACAAAACCCTAATCTGGAGTGAATGTTCCAGTTTCTCGAAGTGTGTCTCAGAAACATTTTGTAGTGCATGCAAGTGAGAAAGTTGCGGAAAGGGAGAGTTATTCCACGTGTTGGAGAGTGTGGGTAAAATTCAGGAAGTGGTCTTTTAAAATTCTCTTTTAAGGAGCACTGTACATACAGTACAACAGTGCACAGAAACCAGACATGACCACAAACAGAGCAGAAGTTAGGTTTCTTGAGGATTCAGAGAGGGAGGCTAGCTTAATTTAATTTTGGATAATTTAAGACATTGAATACAAAAATAAGTTTTAAAAATATTTTGAGACATTTATGAAAAAAGAGCATGTTTTTGTTAAACATAACAATGAAGGATTTGGGCTGGAAATTAAAGAGCAGTGCAAACAAAAGCAAAACATAGTGCTTGGGGTTTTTCTCTTCTTCTGTGGTCAATCTGCAGAGTGTCTTTTGTGTCTTGATTGTTATTTTCAAGCCAAAGTGACTGTGGGGAGGCAAGCTCAATGCTATTCACAGCTCTGCTCATTTTTGGCTAGAAGAAATGGTAACCAAAGGATAGGGGCAATGGAGGCGGGGAGCCCTGTCTCCATGTTTGGTTCTTCTCCAGAGTTGTACCTATTGAACATGATCCACATTGTACCAAAGTGCGTTCAGAGTTATCCATTTCTGGCAGGGCTGTTGGCGTTGCAGTGTCCCACACAGGCAGGAGGGTCGGTGTTGGAGCCTCCCGGCCTAACACGTATTTCTGCCTTTAGAGCAGTGCAGGTTCAGATCCAGGCTCTCAGATGATCCTCTCCATTGGCTTCTTGTGTTTGCTGGGTTTGGATGCAGCTCTCACACAATGGCTAACACTTGTCTCTCCTCTGCTGCAGGGTTTTGGCTGGTGTGGACCATCATCATCATCCTCAGCTGCTGTTGTGTCTGCCATCACCGGCGCACCAAGCACCGCCTCCAGGCCCAGCAGCGGCAGCACGAGATCAACCTGATCGCCTACCGGGAGGCCCACAACTACTCAGCCCTGCCCTTTTATTTCCGTATGTACCTCACACTGCTTTGCCTGGACACCGTGGGGAGCATGGCAGCAGCCAGTTTGCTATGTTAGGTGCAAGGAAGGAGCAGCAATTGGCTTCAGCAAGGCGCTGTGGGCAGCTTTGCTGCCTTACCATGGCATGCAGAGAGGAGATGGTGTTGGATGCGTTCAAACCTCCCTGAGTCTGGAGTTGAACCACACCAACTACAGCACCTTCACACCCACCCCTGAGAGTGTGGTGATTCCCTGGGCGGTTTTCTGCAAAGGTTCTTAAAACACCTCATTCAGGACTTTGTGGATGTTTCTCCTTTCCAGCCGGGACTTGCTGCTGGTGGGACTGAGGTTTGGGAAGTGACTTCACAAAATCTGGTCACACAGACTGGGAGCAAGTGGAGTCTCGGCAGAGACTTTGCTGGCTCCCACCCTGTGCTGTTGTTCCCAGGCCACACTGCTGGTGAGCAGCCCTAGGAACTTTGCATGAAGGAACTGTTGTTCACAACTCAGGGAAAGTACAATCACTTTCTGCTCTCCTTGCGTTCTGCTGTGCTGTGCTAGAGCAGCAAGTCTCCTTCTTACTGGAGGTACCACAGCTGAGTTTCCTCTGACAGACTGAGGAATTGCATGTATAAACTTGCTTTTCTTGTTAAATTCTGGCAGTCACCTCAGAAATCATCCCCAGCAGCCTTTTCCTCCCCAGCCCCAGGGATATGCAATTGCACATGGAAAATTGCAGTGCTATCCTTAAATGTTTCCAGTGTTTAAGTACATTCTGTCTATATAGACTATTTTGTTGCCTCTTAGGAAATAAACAAAATTTTTCATGGGTTTGAAAGGCTGTAAGTACAATAATCCAAACTCTTTTGCCAGTACTGCCAATTTATTCTAACTGCACTAGAAGAATTGAATCCAGCATTGAAACAGCAACCAAAAGCCAGGATCTCCAAGTTCCTTGAAACTGCTCATGTCTCTTCATATTTGCACAATGCTTTGTGAGATGAAATCTTTGCTCTTGAAAGTGGAAATTTGGCTGAGAAGGCAGTGTAGGAGAGGGCTGGGGAGTTGTTCCCTCCAGCCAACACAGGCCAATCCCCCAATGTGGTTTGTAGGGCTGTATTAGGGTACATGGTCCAGGGAGGTTTGCCTGGTAAGTATAGAGAGAGCCAGGAGATAGGCTGCTGTTCCCAGTTGTGTCTATCTCCTCCTGTAACGGTGCCCTCCTCTGCCATGTTTGCTGCTTCTCCATAACATAACACCCCTCACCTGGCACAAGTTCTGGCACCCCTTTGTAGAGCCTATTGTGCTGTTCAGTAGGAAGGTGCTGGTAGGTGACAAACGCCATACTGACCTGTATTAGTGACTCATTTCCTGAGATAAGCTGCTCCTGAAATAACTTCTCCTCCTTGCCTCCCACTTCTAGGGTTTTTGCCAAACTATTTGCTACCTCCCTATGAGGAAGTGGTGAACCGACCGCCGACCCCTCCGCCTCCATACAGTGCCTTACATCAGCAGTGCGTCCCAGCAGGCAGCAGTAGCACAATCCCGGACACGCCCAGGACCCTGCAGCCAGCACAGAGCAGCTCTGCAGCACCCAGCAGCAATAACAGCAGTACTGACAGCCCCGGGGCGCCGGGCCGCGGGGACCCCGAGCCCTCCACCGCCGTGCTGGGCGACAGAGCCGTCGCCAAAATGCAAAGTGTCGAGCCCGGCAGTACCAGCACAGGGGCCGAGCTGGTGGAGAGGGCCGGCCCCGACAAGGATACGGAGTGCAAGGAGGAACTGCTGAAAGGTTACAGCTCTGAGAGCTTAGAGCAGGGCGGCGCCATTCCCGACGCCAAGGACAAGACGCCGGGCAGGCAGCGCCGGTTCACCGGCGACTCGGGCATAGAAGTCTGCGTATGCAACCGGGGTCACCACGACGACGACCTCAAGGAGTTTGACGGGCTCATCGATGACGCTCTGGATGGGCCCCTGGACTTCTGTGACAGCTGCAGCGGCCGTCCCCACGGGGATGAGGAGGAAGGGCTCTTCAGTGCCACGGAGGAGCAGCACCGCGAACACAGCCACCACCACCTGCCCCGGCAGCCGGTGTGTGTACTCTTGAACACAATAAATGAGCAGGACTCTCCAAACTCTTGTACCAATAACTCCCCCAGCTAAGGTGGCAGAGTGGAAGGGAGAATCGGGGGAAAAAAAAACAAACAAACAAATAAAAATGAAATAAGAGGATTAAAACTTTAACAGGAGGAAAAGGTGATACAACCTTCTTATTTTTGGTTGGTTTTTTTTTTTCTTTCTCCCCTCCAATATACTATGGGAACTAGACCTCAAAGGCCCAGCTTGGGGGGGGATGGGTCATTCTGGGTTTTGTTAATCATATCTGCCCTGCTCCATGGAACAGGGACTGATGTTTCTCAATGAGACCTTCTGAAAAATGGAATTTTTCCAGTGGTGATTTTGGTGATGGTTATTATACGAGTTTGTTGGTTTTAGTTTTCCGAAACACTGCTTTATCTTACAATCAGTAAAACTCAGCAAATCTCACCCTGGGAGGATACCAGATCACCGTAAGGCTTCAACCTCCAGGTGTCTTCCCAGAAGCGAGCAGCTTCTGACAGTGCCGGCAGTCAGTAGCCCAAGAGTTCTGGTTTGATATAGTGCTCTTGAGGCATTGGGGATCTATTTTCATCTTTTTTCCTTCTTTTTTTTTTTTTTTTTCTTTCATGATGTTAAGTTTCCCTGAAGCTGGTGAATGCCCAAACACATCAGCCCTATAATCTCTGGTGCTTCAGTGTTTAAGACAGCAGGTAGGAAATTTCCCACTTGAAGCTGGTGACTGAAGGACCAGTTTCTTCTAGAAGGAGTGTTAGTCTACCTTAGGCAGTTTGAAAAGAAGGGGTTTGCAGAAATTTGCCTTTCTGTGTCATTTTTAAACACAAGTGTGTTCCTTCAATGCCTCCAAGAGCACAGTTAGCAGTAGAATCCAGGCAGCTGGGCTGCCTTCCAAGTACTGTGGTCTCCGAATGACCTTTTCCTGGTGTGCTGCAAAAGGGCTTGGCTTTATTTTTGTCCTTTTTTTGCACCCCGATAGCAGCACACCAGAGTTCAGATGACAAAAGAACAGGGCTCTCCTTGGCCAGCGTGCCTTCAAGCTTTAGTGATGCATGTTGAACAAATGGAGACGAGAGCTCCGTCCATTGCGAAAGGGATGATTTACCTTATAGATGTGGAAGACCTGTGCAGTATTTTTTTTTTTTTAAATCCAAAAGTTTGGTGCGATTCTAATGATGACCACTTAAAGAAATGAATGTCTGTTTTCGTTCTTTTTCTTTTTGGTTTTTTTATGGTGGCAACTGGCTACTGTATAATGTCTGTGAGCGTGTGTGTGTGACTGCAATCCATGCATGCGAGTCCTACTGGTAATATGAAAACCTGCTGTAAGACTGCAAGAAAATTTACTGTAGCTTTGCTTTAATAAACAGTAGAGATTTTTGTTAGTAACAACCTGAAGGAAGAAAAAAATGAAAAAAAAAAAGGAAGAGCTGAAACTAACATTCCCTAGAGTGCTCATGTGGAAGAGAGCACAGTTCAGACTATGTAACTTGTTCTTGAGATTTCTGCCTGTTCCTTTTATAATTATGGTCGTCCAGATCATTACTGTTATGGGGAAAAAAAAATTGAAACCTGAACTCAGACATACTCAGATCTGATTGATTGAAAACCAAAATCAGTTTTAACTAAGGTGGAAACCAAAATATAATGCCTTTTCTGATAACTTGTCCATGTGTATGTGTATCATTTTGTGAGCTAAGAACAAGACCTGTCTTTAGTTTGTGGATTTGTTCTGTTATTCTACCTGGAGGTGTGTTGGCACTGGCTGGCTACAGAGCAAAGGAAGTGGTGCTTCTGCCAGCATTTTACCTGCACGTTTGAGGAGAGCACTCTTACCTTACAGGGTTTGGAAGAATCTCACTCCTTTGCCCATCACAGCCTTTCTGTTCCCTCAGAACAGCTGATAAAGACAGCTCTTCAGTTTGTGTCTTAGGGTACTCTTAACAATGAAGGATTTTGATTTGGATTCAAGAGACCTCATTCCTGGATGTCTGGAGCCTGGGTACCTGGATGAGTGATAACAGAGAGGCTGCAAGTGCCCCAGAGCCTAGGGGCTGGTCACTTCCAGCTGTGTACACAGACCACATGTACCTTTTGAGAAGATAATTAAAGATCCCCAGTGCCACCCCCTGGAATTCTGTACGTATTGGCACCTGGTTTTGTTCCTCGCACTACAGAGCAAGCTAAAAAATCATATCAGTCTGTAAGGAATGGGGTTTGCCACTGTAAGTCCTGGGGATGATCCTGTGCCAGTGGGGCACCCTTTGCCAACATCTCTGTGGCATAAGGAATCCCCATATTTGCTTTGCAGCCATCCCACTAAGGGCAGGGAAATCCTCTGGACATGAAGGTAAGTACCAGTAAGCTGAGCTGATGTTTCTAATTCTAGAAAGTCAGGAAGAAGCAGTGATGTACCTCTTTTATGACTCCTGGAGGGGTTTTTTTTTGGCATTTAGAGACCATAAAGAAATAAATGGGGCACAAACCACATCTCTTCAGCTCACAAGTGCCTGAGGAGCAGGACTGTTAATGGCTTTCAGTGCTTTAGGATTTTAGATCTGCACCTAAGGGGCAGCTGATGCGGGGAGAAGGAGTGGTGCAAGACAAGACATGGGGCAGGCAAGCTCCTTGGACCTAGCCTGGCTGGTGCCTCTTCAGGAGGCCTAAAACTGAGGACTCCCAAAGCTCCAGCTTTGGAGCTTTAGAAAGGTGCTTGACCCTCACATGTATCCCTGTGTAGGAAGCCAACATGGCCCAAAGAGAAGTCTTCTCCAAATACACATTGTGTGAAATGCTGGAGGTATGAGGACAGGAGCAGATGTGCATCTCCAGCACTGGAGCACCAAACCCCACCCATTCCCAGCTATAAGGGGTGTTTTATTGAGAGTCCTGAGTATGTAGTTTCAAAACTGAGTTTCAATGATGCAGCATGTTTGACAGCAAAGTAATGTTTATTGCTCCGTGTTCTGCTTTACAATGTGCTCTAGGTGTGGCTGCCAATACTCCTTGAAATATGTTTTTCCTGGAGTCCGTGGCAGTGTGGAGCTGCTTACACTGAATGTTTTTCGCCACTGAAGCTGACTCTGAGGGCAAGGACCCAGCAGGTGTCCTGGTGGCTGGGGTTACATTGCCTGGGGACAGGTGAAGAGCATGGTGTAGTGGCTCAGTGAGTGTCCTCTGGCCACAACAGGGGCTCCTGGGATCAGTGGATACTGCAGTATCTCCTTGGTCTTCCCAAGGGACTCTTCAGCTCTGCGATGATGCAATCTCATCATCTGGGAGCACTGGTGTGATCTTCCTGCTGTATATCTTTGCATGTTTGTACAACCCTGTGGATGGGTGTTGGCTGAAGATGGAGGAGGAGAGAATTGTGTCTTGATGCTTGCTGGCAGCCTGCTTTGTCAGAGCTTTGTCTTAGTCAGAGCTTTGCCTGCCTAACTGGAGGCTAAGGAAAGCTGAGGTGCAGTTAAGCCTCTGTGTGACACAGTCATCAAAAGCTTCCTGGGGCAGGAAGCCTGGAGAGAAGCAGAATGAGCGGCTCCACTGCCAGCATGAGGCTGTTCCGTTGAGCAATGGGAGTTTTGGGCTCCCTGGGCACCCCTCACTACTCGGGGATGTGAGTCAGTGGTTCTGAGTTCGTGCTCTGCACAGCCCGGGCTCCCACAGCCGTATCTCCCCTGGTTCTCTGCATGCCCTGTCTGGGCTCATCCCAGCATGACCTGCTCTCGGCAGAGTTTGGCAGGGAGCTGGGGCACAATCCAGCTCTGGTGAATGAACTCCTTTGCTGTCCTGAATGAGTGGTTCTCCCCGAAGGCTGCAGCTTCCTGGCCCCCTACCACCACCTGTGCAACACATCCCAGGGAGGCTTTTGCCGCTGTTTTCTTTTTTTTTTTCTTTTTTTTTTCTTTTTTTTTTTTTTTCCCCTTTGGTTTATATAGGAACGGCCAGGACAGGCCAGGAGGGGGAGCAGACAGGCAGCCCCTGGTCAGGCAAGCCCCACAGCATCCCACAGTGGGCAGCCTGGGAAGGCCAGGATGAGTTCTCCGTCAGAACTGGTTCCCCCCCACCCCATCCTTGCAGCGCAGATCTGTTTTTATCAGATGGGACGCGTGCCCGCTGCGGGGCTGTCGCGATGGTGGTGCAAGCGCTGCAGTCTCTGTGCCGGGGGGTCACAGGCTGCCGGCTTCTTTCCCGGTTTGTTTTCGGCCGGCAAACAGCTGTGTCCTGAGCTCTGTGCTTACTCAGCTCCCCTGGCACTATGCCTGCTGCAGAGCCCGCAGGTATGCCAAGCGTCTCCTGCTCCTCCTGGGCTGCCGTCCCTCTCCGGCACAGTCCAGGGTCAGCCGGTGCCTGGTGCAAAGAGAAGTCTCTCAAACTTGGAGAGCTTCTGAGCTGTGCCCTGTGGCGCAGCTGGGTCAGCCAAGTGCACTGGGGGTGGCTGTGCCCCCCAAAATGAGTTTGTGCAATGGAAAGGCTCAGGCTTGCTCTGCCCAGTGCCCTCAGCAAGCTGCACATCTGCTTCATGGTGTACCCAAGAAACAGTGTGGGAACAGACATGAATGAAAAACCTTTATTGTTTCCATCATCACCAATTCCTCCCTTGCAGACCCCCTTTGCCTCAGGGAGCTGGAGCCAGTGGCCTAGGTGAAGCTTTCTGGTGCAGCCAGGGGTTTCAGTGCAGCAGCAGAGCCCCAGGGCAGCTGTCAGGATAGGAATACCAGCCGGGTGATTCAGCAGTGCCTCTGCCCACTCCCAGAGCAGGGAGCAGCTGTGCCAGGGGCTGTTTACCAGCTCACAAAGTGCCAGCTGGTTCTGGGCACTGAATTTCCCCAGCAGCATCTTCTCCCTGTGGGGAGGAGGTGGGCTGGGTGGGGGTTAAGACACCCTGCAGCACCCAGCTTGGGGGTGCTGTGATTTGCAGCACGTGCTGGTTTCCTGGCCTAGGACAGCACATGCCAGCCATGGGAAATGGGGAAGGTGGATTGCAAGAGGCTGTGGCTGGAGGCATTCTCCAGCTTAAAAACATCCCTGGTTCAAAGGTCCCCATCTCTGCCCCAAGGTGCATGCTGGCTTTCAGCACTTTCTGTGGGTGCATTGGCAAACAGCAAGGTGTCAGCCCCCTGTTGACTCTGGCAAGGAGAAAATCCTTTCCTTTACCACGAGCAAATCCCCAAATGCCTTGGCAAAGGGGCACAAATCTGCTGGAGGTCCTGTGGATGCTCCTGGAGGCATCACAATGCTACAGGAGACTGGAGTGGAGCCTCCCTGCCAGGATGTTCTGCCAGTGACAGGATCTGGGGCAGGGGGAGGACAAGGCTGGCATGGAGGTGCCAATCCCCAGGGAAGCCCAGAGCATCATGCTTAGCCAAGTTTTCCCAAAGCCTGCTCTGAGTCCCGTCCCCTTTCACCCATACAGCTTCAGTGTGTCCTAGCCGAAAGGAGAGACTGGAAACCCAGTGGCACCCCTGGTGTGATGGAAACAGGCAGGAAAGCAGAAAGGTATGTGGGGCTCAGCCCTTAGAAGCCATCAGAGACTCCATGCAGCAGCAGTGGGGTTGGGCTCCTGCTCTGCTCCCTCTGCCCAGCTTCTGGTGGGTCAGCTGCTCAAATCAGCCTGAGGATTGCCCTTGGGAAAGGTACGTGCATGGCAGTTCTTCCTCCACCTCCTCCCTACCACCCTGAGCCCCCAGGAAAATGGATTGGGAGGAGGGAGGATGCTCCAGGTGCTGTGCCAGGCTGCAAATACATTGCCTTCATCATCACCCTTGTGCCCCAGGCTGATAGGACCCAATTGGAATCAGATGCTGGTGTTGAAGGGGCTGCATGAAAGCCAAGTGCTGGGGGTTTGAAAGAATTCATACACACTGAGCAGGAGGTTCACTGGTGGGGAAGTTTATGTCTGTTTTCCTGCCTGCTCACAAGAGAGAGGGCAGGGGGAAAATGAGGGTGTGTGCAGGGCTGGGTTGTCACATTGTGCTGGGGCTCTGTGGGGCTTTCCCCTCTGCCTTGGCTACTTTCCCTCCAGGGGCCCTCAGCCATAGCTGTGCAGCTATTTAGTTAAATATTAAGAGGTCAAGTAATAGAGAACCAGAAACCTAATTACACGCTGCCCTCCATGGCACAGTAGTTTTTGGCAAAAGCAAAGCAAACACGGCCCCTTGCGTTACGGGAAGGTTGTGCTGCTGCTGCTGCTGCTGCTGGAGTGATGGCCAAAATCCAGCCAGACAGTGAGTGCTCAGGACAGTGAGCAGGCAGGAGCTACCACGCTGCTGCACAGAGGCCACAGCCTCCCAACTGAGCCCGGTGCTCCATGCAAGTTGTGGGGCCACCATACACCTGACACTTAACCCTGTCCTCCATCTCCTGCCCAAAAAATAGCCAGAGCCATGCTGTGTTGGGAATAGCTTTATCTGGATAACCCCCCATCCATGGGGCAGCCTCTGTGGTCTCACCTCCCACCCCGCCCCTGCCTGGGATCCAGGGCTCCTCCCCATCATGAGGCTGCTCTCCAGGCCTCCCTCAGCCTGGCCTTCACCTGAAACTTCTGCACCTGCAGCACGACACCAAACTTGCCCTCCAGTGAGGGCAGGGGCTGGTCCTCAGGGCACTCGAGTGTGAACCTCTGCAGCACCCAGGCCAGGAAGAGAAAGAGCTCCATCTTGGCCAGGACTTTTCCCAGGCAGACACGGATCCCGGCTCCAAAGGGGAGGTAGCTGGGTGAGGGCGAATGGATGTGCTGGCCCCGCTCATCCAGGAAGCGGCCTGCAAGGGGAAGGGGCACCACTGGCATCAGCAGGGTGACCCCTTCTGCCTGAGACCTGCCCAAGTGCATCATGTGTGTCCCTCCCAGGAGCTGCAGGAGCAGAGAGGTGCAAATGCCCCAGAAGGGCAGGAGCAGGATCCAATGTCTCAGCATCAAGCATCCCCCAGGGTTCAGCATCTCCTGCTGCACCCACCCAGCCATCCCCTGGGCCAGGAGAGGATGGGGATAACACAACCCACCAGGATTGAACTCCTCAGGCTTGTCCCACTCCTTCTCGTCGTGGTGCACAGACCAGAGGTTGATGATGACCCTGGCACCCTTGGGGATGGAGTATTCCCCAATGCTGCAAAGCGGACACAGAGTGAGGCAGTCGCTCCCTCCCCACAGTCTCTGCCCATGACCTGGATGTGCCCCAAGGGTCTCACCTGGTGTCAGCAAGGGACACGTGTGGGATGAGCAGGGGGGACACGGGCCGGATGCGCAGCACTTCACTGATGGTGGCCTCCAGGTAGGGCAGCAGCGGGCGGTCGCTGAGGTGGGGGTGACGTACCAGGCCAATCTTGTGGTCCATTTCCTCCTGGATCTTCCTCTGGATCTGGGAGCAAAGCAAAGACCAGTGTGGGAGCCCAGTGAGCAGGGTGCCATGTGCACAGTGGAGTACACCCAGCATCATCAGCATGGCCTGTCAGGTTGCGTGGGGCAGAAGTGCCCATGCCTGATCCTGCAGGGCCTGACTTCTCTTTTAGCACCTGCCTTCCCCAAAACTCCCCATGACATCCCTGGTGCTGGAGGGAACCCAAGCCCCTGCTGTAGGGTGCAGACCCTACCTCAGGGTAGTGGAGCAGGTAGAGCACAGCCCATTTGAGCACAGTCGTGGTGGTCTCCACACCAGCCCCAAAGATGTCACCCACTGTCATGAGGAGGTGGTCGTCAGTCAGCTCCAGCCCTGGCTCTGGAGGGCTGCTGTTCTCAGCACTGAGCCTCACTTGCAGGAGAGCATCCATGAGGTCCTTCACAGTGTCTCCACAGAAAGCTTCCTGCCAAGGGACATGCATGAGCCAGGCTGTCCTGGGCACAGTGTCCACCACCCCAGCTCCAGCATCTCCCTGTCCTGGCCCTCCTGGCACCTTGTGTTCAGTGAATTTCTGCTGGAGCAGCTGGTCCCGGACCTGGAGGCATTTCTTCAGCAGGGCCAGGTCCTTGTTGGGAAATATCTGAGGGAGAAAAGCACATTACAACAGGCTACAGCTCAGCCCAGCCCCTGCAGGCCCCCAGGCAGTCACTCAGTGCCCACCACTGTACTGGGTCTTGTGGGTCACCAGGACAGGGACCCTCCTAACTCAGTGGGGCTTCTACAGGACACATTCCAGTTCCTTCCTCTCATCTGAGGTGAGAGGAATGGGCAGTGCCCATGTCCCTGCTCACCTGGAGCCAGGGGAAGATGTCCACCAAGCTCTCCTTGGCCACGGTGTCCACGATACCCTGGCTGTACTCCAGCATGGCCTCGAACTCAGGGTCCCCACGCCGGTATGAGGAGTTGAAGCAGAGGGAGCAGACCACGTTGGTGACAGCCCGTGTGAGCTCGGGGGCCATGTCCAGGGCCATGTCCTGCGCAGCGCTGAGCGTCTCGCACAGGGATGCAGCCTCCCGGCAGACTGGGGTGGAGGAGAGGCAGGCCAGGGCGTGATGAGGGAGGGATGATTAGGCTAAGGGGGTGAAAGGGGCACCCGGGGGCTGGAAGGAAGGGTTCCCTGCTCATTCAGGGTGTGCAGCCTGCAGAGGGCACCCCCCAGTCAGGGCTGGGCAGAAGGGACGATGCTGAGTGCTGGGAAGGAGCAGAGAGAACGGAGACGTGCAAGGATGTCCTCCTGAGCAGAGTGGGGAGCTGGCTCCATGCCTCAGTTTCCCCATCTGTGAGTGAGGGGAACTAAAGTTCAGGGTAGAAAACACATGGAGAGGTGTTGGTAAAGTACAGGGGATATAAGGAGAGGGACAGAGCCCCTGCCTGGCAAGCTGTGGGGATACCAGGGAGCATGGGCTGAGCCACTGTCTTTCCTTGGTATCCAGGGAATCAGGGCACTTAAGAAGAAAATGTACAGCGTGGGAGGGAACAGAGCTGGAGGGAGCCTGGGGCTGGAGGGAGGCACTTACTGATCCTCTCGAGGGCGAGCGAGCCTTCTCCGAACATGGAGAGGGCGGTGTGCACCAGCTTGCGCTGGAACTTCCAGAGGGGCCCGTAGCTGGCGAAGGCGATGTCCTTGCCCCCCCGGGACAGCAGGTCCGTGGTCACCTGAGGGACAGGCAGTCCTCGAGTCACCACAAGGCAGCCCCTCGGGGGTGGATGGTCATCTCACCCCATCCCAAAAATGGTCAGGGGGGCTAGAGGTTAATGCAAGCAGGCAAAGCACAGGACGTGACCTTTGCTTTCCCCCTGCCAAGGACTGATAAAAAGGTTTGGGGCCAGATGCGAAGGTCAGGGGCTCTAGGATGCCCAGGGAACTTAAGGGGTGCAGGGAGCCTGGTAGTACCTGAACCCAGAACCCCGTGCCCAGGGATGCAGCCAGCTGCAGGAAAAACAGGCACTCTTGGGATGGAGGATGACAGGGCTCGCCCTGGGGAGCAGGGTATGGAGGAGCTGCCCTGCCCCTGGCTTGCTGCAGGCAGGATGGGGAGGGGACACGGACCCTGCTGCGTGCCAGTGTCTTTCTTGGAAGCGTCCCCCGCCTCACTCCACGCCACAGTGGGAAGGGGTCCCCAAAACCTGCTGCCGACTCACGGTGCGGGGCCGTCCAGCGAAGTCTTTGCCCTTCTTTAGCAGCACCTCCCTGGCGTGCCGATAGCTGTTCACCACCACCACGTAGTGGGAGCCCATCCAGAGGGCGTAGAGGCTGCCGTAGTGTCCCTGCAGGCGCCACAGCCGCAGGTGAAGCTGCGGGTGCCCGGCCAGCTGCAGCAGGCTCCCCACCAGCGGCAGGGCTGGCAGGCTCCGTGGGCGCCCCAAACCTGTCCCCGTGGCCATTGCCAGGGTGTCCCGCCGGCGCGCCAGCCCCCAGGTGCAGAGCAGGGCCAGGGCCAGCAGCAGGGCACCCAGCAGCGGCAGCCTCTGCGCCCTC
>JANPWX010000599.1:694939-706057 GCA_024734555.1 Trochalopteron elliotii | reverse complement strand
CGAGGAGGGGGGAGCCGGGCGCTGGGCCCGTGGCCAGCTCTGCAGCTGCGGGCACATGGCGGGGGGCGAGGGCAGCGGGGCCACGGCCACCCTGGGTGGCCATGGGGGAGCTGCTTCCAGCGCGCTGGGGGCCAGGGGATGCCCAGGGTCGGATCCGTCCTTGGGGTTCCATCACCAGGGCCCTGTGGTGCGCCAGGGGTGTGGGGACAGCTGAGCCCTCGAGGTCTGTCCTGGGTGCCGTGAGCACAGCTGTGGGGTCTGGCGGGGCACTGGAGTCCATCCCCAGCCTGGGAGCGCCTCGACAGATCCTGGAGGGAATGGGCAGCACTAGACATGCTGATAAGCCCGGAGCATCCCTGATCATGAGCTCTTGTCAGTGCTGGGGAGACACGGGCAGCACTTGACACTGCTGGGCTGCCCTCGGCAGTGCTGGTGAGAGTTGGTCAGCCCCTAGTCCCACTGGTCAGCCCTGGTCAGTACAGGGCAAGTTCTGGCCAGGGCTGAGAAACCCTGGTCAGCGCTGGTCAGCGCTGGTCAGCCCTGGGCAGTGCTGGTCTGCCTTGGGCAGTGCTAGTCAGCCCTCGGCAGTGCTGAGAAACCCTGGTCAGCGCTGGTTAGTCTTGGTCTGTGCTTGTCAGTGCTGGGCAGCCTGTGGATGTCCGTGCCCGAGGCGATGAGGTGTCCTGGGGGAGTCCCTTGGGAACAGAAGCCCCTCCCGGCAGTGTCCCCGACCACCGCGGGCTCTGCGCCTTCCCGAGCCTTCAGGTCCCCGGCGCTCGCCGTAGCGGCTCCCGGGGTAGGCGGAGCGGGGTGCGGGTGGGGTAAAATGGCGGCGGGGGGTGCGGCGGATCCCCAGGCGCGCTTTGGCCACTCAGTGAAGGGGCTCCTGACCGAGAAGGTGACGAGCTGTGGCACCGACGTGATCGCTCTCACTAAACAAGTGCTGAAGGGTTCTCGTAGCGCCGAGGTGAGCGGCGGGTGCCGGCGGGTGGCCGATTACAGGGCCGGAGCGGAGCTGGGAGCGGGGAGGGTGACGCAATGCATGCTGGGAGCTGTAGTCCGAGGAGGGGACACATCCTCGTGTCTGGGCAGGGACAGGGACAGCGAGACCGGGATGTGGGCACGGCTGGGCAGCGCCTCGGGACTCCGGCGGTGGCAGGCGGTGGGGTGACCGCCAGGGTGACAAGTGGGAGTGGTGCCTCAGGTGTTCCGGATGGATGTGCTCTCACGGCACCGCGGTGATCCCCGCACAGTGTCACCCCAAATGTCACCGGGGCCTCGGGACAGCTGTCACGGGAACCCAGGAAACGCAAAGGTGCAGCGTCTCAGCCTGATCTGTACGTTTCCTTTTAGCTCCTGGGTCAAGCTGCGAGAAACATGGTGATGCAAGAAGATGCCATCTTGCACTCAGAAGATGTAAGCTGTGTTCTTGTGCTCGAGCAGCAGTGTTTCTAGGGACAGGAGGAGAGGAGGGTGGTAAGAACAGTTTGCAGCCGTGCTACCGGAGCCCTGGAGTGACATACATGACTTCAGGCTGCAGGGCTGGTGGCCAGAATAATTTAGTGCTTCCTCAAACCCAGTGCCGCTGGACTCCGAGTATCCTGCAGAGCAGCCAGTCCTCAGGCTGTGCCCTTTCTGTCAGAAAGCTTGAGGGACTGTGAGCTGAAACAAAGCACTTGTGTCTCTGCCAGTCACTGGGAAAGGAGAGGGAAGTGTGCCACTGCTGACAGATACCAGCAGGGGTGTTTTGGAGGTAGTGCAGCAATACAGGGGTGGCTGTGCTGGAGGAACTCCCCAGGGCATTAGGATGGCTTGTACTGTGATTTCTGCAGGCATTCATTCTTTGTTTTGTTCTCCACAGAGTTTAAGAAAAATGGCCATAATAACTACTCATCTACAGTACCAGTAAGTAGGGCACACCAGTAAGTAGGCATTCTCTCTTGGGGGCTGAGTGGATCACTCAGTCCTCCTCTGTTTTCCTTAAAGACTTTGCATGAAGCTACCAGCTCAGACTGACCCCTCCTTTTCATTTCCTCAAAGCTGAGCAGGCCCTGGAGCTGGAATTTTCCAGCCCTCTTCAGGCTGTTGTAGGGTGGGAGCTGAAATTTTTGCCTCCTGTTTGCCATGCACTATGTCTCCAATGAGTGTATATGATGTCCCTGGGACTAAGAAGGAGAAGCCAGTGCTACTTCTGTCCCCCAGGACTTAATGCAGAAACACCCTGGAGTTTTGGCCTCTTGAGCCCTTGTTTGACATAACCTAAACCATGACTGAGATTTTGTTTTTTTAATGCTCTTTTTGTCTTTCCTTTTCTCATCTAGGCAAGAAGCAATTCAAAAGAAGTGAGTTCTGGGAGGACCTGGGGGACATGTGTGTGGGGGTGGAAAGGGGAAGGTGATGGAGTTGGATGGGAGAAAGCAGAATGGAAAGGTTTTTGCAACTGCCTTTGAGGCAGATGCTGGCCCAGCAGGATAACACTTCAGTATTGTGAAGAGATGAGAATTTGAGTGAAGAGATGGCATTCATATCAAAGCTTCCTTTTGTTTCACTGATGTGATAGAGCATGTGTGGCTGCTTGTGAGAGGAGATGAGGGTGGTGGGAGCAGAACTGTGTACAGCAGGGTGCAGGAAGTGAGGTTTGCTTTGTGGGGACACAGAGCGGGGTTGGGGGACCCCAGGGTTTCTCTTTGCTGTAGTGTCAGCTCTGGAGCTGCTCTGGTCCCTCGGGCACAGGCAGCACAGCAGAGCTGGGAGCAGATCTCACCATAAACCTCCTCTTGCTTGGTGCCAGTGTGGAACGCTCGTCAAACCTTCAGGACCAGCTGAGTCACTTGCTGAAATGAAGGGGAGACGAAGGCACGAGGAAATGTCGACCAGCACTGAGGGAGTGAAGCATCCTCTCCCCTCCAGCCCCCGGGGCCCAGAACTTGTCTGGATGATGCTGGATGTCAGCTGGGATATGTGCAGAGTCTGTGTTTCTGGGCACGTGGCCCCCTCTTGTGTGCCTGCATCCACACCTCTGCTCCAGAATGCTCAACCACACACCTGCACCTTGCTGAAACAAACTCCCTGAAACTTTGCTCCTCCCAATAATTCCTGTGTCTGCTTACTTCCCATGTAGTGTGAGGTGCTCAGCCCACACCAGCACCCTTGGCAAGAAATGCAGAGTTGAGGCATGGCATTTAAATGCAGGTGCCTGCAGTTTGCCACTGGTCTGTATTTAGCCACAGAGGTGGCACAGAGTGCAGTTTATTTAGGGCATTTTAATCAGTATCAGCTGCAAGTGCCTGGGCAAGTGAGAGGTGCTTCAGTGTAGGCTGAGGTGTCAGTCCCAGCACAGAATTTCTGACAGCAGGAGTCTAAACACACACATCTGCCAGTAGCCTAGCTGGATGTGGTTTGGCCATCATCCTCCTCAGAGGTTATCTTATTTTCCTCTCTGCCAGAGTTTGGAACATCATCCCTTTGCCAACCCATATGTGCTGCATTCGGCCTTCAACTGCATTCCTTTTCCTGGGCTGCTGCTCCAGCTTTTAATGAAGCAGCCTTGGCTGTGGTGTGTGTTTGTATCTGGTTGGGAAGGTATCCAAAGGCCTGTCTGGGAAGCAGGCAGGAGCGCATCATGAGCTGGTGTGCTCAGTTCTACACTGCTCTGTTGAAGACTAGTGACCTGTTCACATCCACGACCAACTAAAAATACTGTGTCTTGTTTTTGGTAAGTCACTTATCTGGAGCACTTGGAGTGCACGGGAAGCACTTGTTTCCCTGAGTGTGCTTTTCACCAGCTGATAGGAGCAGGCAGGCTGAGAGCTGACATTGGCCTGCCACATTCCTGTTGGAATGCTGCTGGAGTCTGGCTCCTGTGCTGCAGAGCCTTCTCGGGCTCATCCCTGCCAGTATTTTTGCCTTGGGTGACATTCTGACCCCAGCTTTGTAGGTGGGTGCACTTTGGGAATGAGAGTTTTTCCTGTGACTTTCTTGTTGGGAATAAAAGCTGTCCTGAACATCACCAAACTGCAGCAGTCTGTCGTGGATTCTGTTTCTGGTGATCCCTGTGCATCAGGGAGACTGTTTGGGATGGTGGGTCTCTGTCCCCCAAGGATCCCCCATTCTTCTTTAGCCACAGGTGCTGCAGGTGGCTCGTCCCTTCCTAGGTCCTGCCCTCTGCAGAGGCCACAGCAGTCCTGTGGCATTAAATTTGTGTCTCTGTGCCTTTGGGGCAAGCAGGGACAGGGCTGCACCGTGGAGGTGTGGAGCTGTTGGGGAACAGGCAGGAGGGTGGGTTTTGGGGGTGTGGGTGCAGCAAGAACCGTGAATGATGGCAGCGTGCTCAGCACGGGAGAGGGGCCAGCAGCCCTGGCTGTGCCCGTGTCCCGCGGGGCCGTGTGCCAGGACTCTGGGCAGGCGGGAGCCGCCGTCAGGGCGGAAACCGGGCCCGGGCAGCGCGGGATGCCGGGACAGCACAGGGTATATCGGGGAGGAGCGTGGGCCGGACCGGGCAGAGTCCGACTGCGGCTGGAGGCAGTAAGACAGGCCAGGGACTGTGCTGGGGGTGCTGGGGCTGTCCTTGGGGCCGGGGCTCTCTGCAAAGCAGGGGTGGAGGGATTTACTCTACGGGGTGCTTTAGGGGCTCATCTCCCCAGGGCAGCTGGGACTGGGCTTTTTTGGGGTGGAGGGATGTTGTCAGGTGCCCTCTGGACCATCCTATTAGATTGCAAGTTTGGGGGGCGGGTTCTCAGGGTTCTGCTGGGAGAGAGCAAAAAGTGCTCTGGTATCTGGGGGAAGAGGGAGATTCAGAGCCCTTGGCAGGGAGGATCTGGTGTGGTGCCCATCTCTGCGGTGTCAGCCACCAGCCGCACGTTCTCGTTGCAGTGGCAACTCTCCGCAGAGAGCTGATCCACCAGGAAGTGCAGGTGAGGACCGTGGATGCTCTGCCATAGCAGAGTGGCTGAGGAGGGTCCAGGTGTTCAGGACACCTGAAATCGTTCTGAAATTGTGTGGAATGACCTCACTGATGGGACCTTGGGAGGAAGAAGGGCAGAGGGATGGGGCAGTTGGGCAGGGGGTGTGTGCCTGGGCTATGCCTGAGTTCTTGCTGCCATTGGAGGATAAATCTTGTTTCGGAGCCCAGATGAAAATGCCAGGTGCAATTGGCAGCTTTGCTTCTGTTGCACACAGGGATGGGGGATTGAGCAACCTGACATTTCCCTGCCCTTGTTCCCTGCACCCTTCTGAGCCAGGGAAATGGTTGCTCCAGCCTCCAAAGTTACTGAGAATGGGAATTAAATTCCCTCCTGCAAAAACACATCAGTGTGTGTGAGCAAAGGGAGGGGAGGGCAAAGAGTGCAAAGGGATGCCTGATCTTAGTGTAGTTTTTGGCTGGAGAGTGCCAGTGCCAGAGAAATGTGGGCATGTACAGGCCAAGTGCAGGCACGACCCCCATGTTTAAGTGCATGGGGAGCTCCCAGGGCTCAGCTTGGCAGTTTAGTGACCTCTGTCCTTCCCATCTCAGAATTACTATGGCAAAGAGCTGCAGAAGACAGAGGACCTCAAAACCAATGCATGTGTCACCTCAGCCAGGCCCCTTTCCAAGGTGGTGAGAGAGGCTCTGGAACACATCCACGAGGAGGTGGTGGCCAGGTAAACCCCAGGGTCTCTCCTCCACTGCCACATCCCCATGGGCTGCAGCCCCTTCTTGCCTGTGCCGTGGGGCACCTTCTCCCAGCTGAGCTCAGCATCCACCCAGGTACTATGGCTGCGGTCTGGTGATCCCTGAGTGCCTGTCATCATGCCGGATCCTGGACCTGGGCTGCGGCAGCGGCCGGGACTGCTACCTGCTGAGCCAGCTGGTCGGGGAGCAGGGCCACATCACCGGGATAGATATGACCGAGGGCCAAGTATGACACAGATCTGGGGCTCCCCTCATCCTCCCAGCAGCCCCCCCACATCATTCTCTTCCTCCTGCCAGGTGGAGGTGGCGAAGAAGCACATTGCCTACCACATGGATAAGTTTGGCTATCGAAAGCCAAACGTGGAGTTCTTGCATGGTTACATAGAGAAGCTGGGTGATGCCGGGCTGGCTGACGAGAGCTATGATATTGTCATGTAGGTGCCGTGCAGGCCACAGTCACCCCCAATCCTGCTGCTTCCCGGGGCTGTGGGCTGGGTCTGCATTCCAATGCAGCAACACCTGCTTCAGAAGCACGTGTTAGGAAAAGGGAAATCCCAGGCCAGAGTCTGGGAATATAAACTGCCCTTTTCATGGTCAAATTGGTGTTTCCAAGTCCTGTGTGAAAGGATGGGACACATAGCAGCTGGTGGTGCTGAGTGTGCAAGACGGTGCAAATAAGCCTTGGTCTTCTCCTCCACAGCTCCAACTGTGTGATCAACCTTGCCCCTGACAAGAAGGCCGTGCTGCAGGAGGCCTTCCGTGTGTTGAAGGTGATGGCGGGGTGGTGCCCATGGCAGAAAAGCAGGCTTGGGGTGGCCCTGTTGTTGCGGGTGCTACTGAGAAGCAGCAAATGGGATCCAGCAAGGCAGGGATGCAGGGTGGGGTCAGGGGAGAACATCTCTGCAGAGGATCCCAGGCAGGGTAGGATTAGGAGGTTCCAAATACTCCCTGCCCCTTTTGTCCCTTTGCTTCTTGAGGTCTTCCTTCACTCCTTGTTGCCTTCCAGCCTGGGGGAGAGATGTACTTCAGTGATGTCTACTCCAGCCAGCGCCTGAGCGAGACCATCCGGAAACACAGTGTGCTGTGGGGTGTGTAGGGCTGTGGGATGGGAGTGACATGGTATGGGGAGACTGGACCTTTGCCTCCATCCCCCATGTCTGTGGTCTTGTGCCAGGAGAATGCCTGGGAGGAGCCCTGTACTGGAGAGACCTGTACAGCATTGCTGAGGAGGTGGGGTTCAGCCCCCCATGCCTGGTCACCGCCAGCCCCATCACCATTGGCAGCAAGGAGCTGGAGAGCATTGTCGGTGAGGATCCAGCCAGGGAGGGTCAGCTCTGGGGAGCTGTGGGAAGCTCTGCTGGGATCTCAGCCCAGGTGTTCAGTGTCCAAGCCACCAACCTCTCCCTTGTAGGTGACTGCCGCTTTGTTTCTGCGGCTTTCCGCCTATTCAAGATGCTGGGTGGCAGCTGGGCTGGGCCAGGGCAGGTCATCTACAATGGCGGGATTGTGGGGCACGAGCGAGAGCTGGTGTTTGATGCCAACTTCACCTTCAAGGTTTGGGGAGGCATGCTGGGGCTCTGTAGGGAAGAGTTAAAGCTGATAAAGCTGCTACTCAGCAGCATCCTCTGTTATCTTGGGGGGCAAGCTTTGGTGGAGGGGATGGTGCGTGGGAGCTGTGTAAACCCAGGGGAGTCCAAATGTACAGGAAAGGGAGACAGGTGTATGCACTGCTTTGTGGTAAACATAGAAGCAGGACATCCATGGTGGCTTCCCAGAATGGTTTGAAGCCTGATGCTTGGGGTTTGTGGGTGTTTCTTCAGGTTTTGGGCTAAGACATGCTCCTGCTTTCACTCTCCCTGTCATCTGGCTGGGTGTTCCTGGGACACGTATCCAGGACCCCAGGCCTGTGACCGTTCCTCTGCCCACAGAAAGGAGAGGTGGTGGATGTGGATGCTGAGATGGCTGCGATCTTGCAGAGCTCCAGGTTTGCAGATAAGTTCCTGATCCGAGCTGGCGGGGCCAGTGCTGCAGCACTGCAGGGCTGCTGTCGCAAGGGAGTGAAGGTCAGTAGAGGGCAGCTCTGTGGCTGGATTAAGGGATTGGGACATGGGTGTCCCATGCCATCAGTGTGGCTATGGGGTATCAGAAGGGCTGTGGCATGATACCAGGACACCTGAGTGCTTCTGGGCCGGGCAGGAGCTCATGGGACACCAAGAGGGGTACCTGGTGCCTGGGTTGGGACAAATTGTACCCCTACCCGAGTTGGAGCCCTACAAAGGAGGGCTCTGCTCTAACCACCCCAACATGTCCGTGGGGACTGGTGAGGCTGACAGCTGACCTTCCCTGAGGTCTCCCAAAGGGAATCTTCCTTCCCCTGAGGGAATGGCTGTGTGCAGCCTGCCCCAGGGAGGTGATGGCCTGTCCTCACAGTTTCTTGCTGCTCATTGCTCTCCCGCCTGCTGGTGGAAGAGCAGGTTGGCCCTGGCTGCCAACCCTGACCCTGCAGCACAAAGCATTTTATCTGCTGGAAGCCTCTCTCTTCTCCTTGGTGGTCCCTCCAGCCTGTAGATGGGCCAGGAGAGACAAGAGAGATAACACCCTGCAGCTGTGTATCCCTGAAATACAACCTTGTACTTAGGAAGGGGAGATTTTCTCAGGTCTCTGTCCAAGGAGGAGGC
Organism: Trochalopteron elliotii; assembly: GCA_024734555.1. Taxonomy (NCBI): domain Eukaryota; kingdom Metazoa; phylum Chordata; class Aves; order Passeriformes; family Leiothrichidae; genus Trochalopteron; species Trochalopteron elliotii. Next base: position 697,708 of record JANPWX010000599.1, on the reverse strand, counting down.
ATTTCTCAGATAAAAGCAGAGCCAAAGTCCCAGATGAACTCTTGGCTTCTTCCTTGCTGCAGGAAAAAGCAGCTGGAGTGACCCAGGAGCTGCCCCCCATGATAACTTAAAGGAAGGTCTGCTTGGGTTGCTCTGCTGGCAGGGATTGAGCGAGGGGCAGATACCACTTTCTCAGGTGCCCCTTGCTTCCCACTGGCCTGATCCTGCCCTGGGTTTTTCTCTGTCTTTCAGGAGAAGATCTGTGATCCCTTCCAGCTGCTGGAGCGCCTGCCAGCCCCAGGTCCTGCCCGCTGTCCTGGTGACACCTGTGGTCCCCCAGGGTGCTGCTGAGTGGCAAGTGGTGTCCCCACACCACTGCTGGAAGTCAGCGGGGCAAGAGGACCTGGCCCCAGTGACATCTTCCACCAGGGAGCAAATACATGTCTGAGCTCAAAGGCTGTGTGCTTGTAGCTGCCACAGGGCTGTGGGTGCTGTGGTTCCCTGGTGGGGCTGGTGGGGCAGGTTGTGCCTGGTTGCAGTGAGGACCCGTCCTGTGGGTCCCCCCACTGTGGGGCTGACAGTGGCTGCGTGGCTTGGGCACACAGGCAGGGACAGTCTCTGTCTCACTTGCCGCCCTGCAGCCTGTTCCAGGAGATGGGGATTGCTCTCTCTTTCCCTGTGCAGTGCCACTGAGGTTTCTGTTTTCCCTTGGACTCCATCTAGTTGGAAAGCCCTGAGTCCCCTGCAGGCATCACACCTGCAGAGTTTTGCAGGGAAATACAGCAGTTCTGGAAAAGCAGAAACACATTCAGTTGCATCCTACAGCAGGCAAAGAGTAAGGTGCAAGGGCTTTTAGGCTGTGGTGGGAGGTGATGGGCTGCATTCCTGCTGCCCAGCATGAATCCCACAGGACCTGGCCCACAGGAGGTCATTGGAAAGGGCTGGAGGCTGCTGAACAGCTAAACGTAGAAATAAGGGGCCATTTCCACTCCTCCTCACACATTGATTTTCCAGGAGGGACCAAATTTCCCATCTCTGCCTTTTAAGCAACATCATGCTGTGGCATGGGGGAAGTTAAGAAACAAAACCCAATAAAATTTGGGTTCAAAAAGAAACAGGGGCCAGTGCCAAGGATGCTCTGCCATAGCAGAGTGGCTGAGGAGGGTCCAGGTGTTCAGGACACCTGAAATCGTTCTGAAATTGTGTGGAATGACCTCACTGATGGGACCTTGGGAGGAAGAAGCTGTTTAATACACACACCCCACCCCCAGCCCTCTTCCTAGATTACTTACAAAGACCTCATCCAAGTCCCCAAACAGCTCATCCTGGGAGGTTTGCAGCAATTAGCTCCTGCTATCAAAGACAGCCTTCCCAGTGGGAATGGAAGAGCAGGTGGGGTGGAAGGGTCCTACCTGCAAATCCCTTCATTAAAAAGATGAATCCCTGGCATTGCCTTTCAACTTCCCTGGGAAGAGCTGCACCCACAGTGAAATCCCTGCTCTGTGCATACAGAAAAAGGCCACAGCTTAAATGCCACTGCATTTGCATAGCAGTATGTTTTTCCCAAATTCTCAGCATGTCAGGGAGGAAGCAGCTAGGAGAACTTGACTTTGATGTGGAGCATTAAAGTAGAGGTCCTCACCAGGCTGTGGATGCAGTGGTGTCCTCTCTGCCTGGCTTTATTTGTGTGTGCACAGCCTTGGGGTTTTAGCCCCCAGTGTATGAAAAGAGGAGGTCCTGAAGCCACATCCCATGTGAGGAAACCCAACATAATCTGTCCAAAACCTCAGTCTGTATGCTTTGGTGATGGTAGAGATGCCCCAAATCCTGTTTGCCTGGTGTGAAGCTCTGCAGCATCGGTGTCCTCCCTTGGCAGGCAGAGAGGGTGTTGTGATGGCAGCAGCCAGAGGTTGTGATGGTCTGATTCACTCCAAGGGGAAAGGGAAGGGATTCCTGAATCTCTGCTAATCCTGTGGTTAACAGGGTGTCACTGGGGTTCAGGGACACCTGTCACCTCCTTAGGGGAGCAGGCCTGCAGAATTCCCTTAGGATAAGCTGAATGAGGTTTGGGACCAGGAAAGATTTGTGACTACAGCCCCCAGAGCACTGTGCTCTGCTCCACACCGTATTGGGTTGCCCTGCACAATTTATTCTTCCATTTTCCAAGCACTTACAACAGGGAGGCTGTTTCACTGCTTCTAAAAGGTGTCAGCCACCACAAGGCACACTGGTTGCTCCCACAGCTGTTTGTCCCTGGCCGTCCAGAATGCTGAACTCCTTCATAACTGACGGACATGGAGCGATGATGGCCGAGTGTGGGGTGTGTGTTGCACCAGCTAGGATTGCGGCACAGCAGCCGAAACCTTGGAAACAGACGGGCTCTCATGGCGGTGGGACATGGCACACGGGAATTTACAGGTGCTTTCATTAATCGGGGCATCGGCCCTCCGTGCATTCATGAACTGAGGATGAGCGGAGCGGGACAGCTGGGGCGGCTTTGCACGTCCTCAAGGGAGCTCCAAACCCCGGCCCCGCTCACCCCACGCGTCGGCACGGGGCGGTGGAGCGGAGCTGAGGTGAGGGAGGAGCGCGGCCCGTGCCTATTCAGTGTTTAGTGGTTAATACCACTCTCAGGCGCGACACAACCGCGGAGATGTCGGGGTGGATAGTGCCCGGGGGCTGCAGTGCGACAGCTCGATTTCTCAACGTCGCACGGTACTGCACCGGCGGCGGCTCGGGGCCCAACGGGGAACGGTCACGGCTGAGAGAGCCGCCCCCGCCGCTGCAGAT
>JANPWX010000599.1:512461-689941 GCA_024734555.1 Trochalopteron elliotii | reverse complement strand
GGGCAGCGGTGGGGCCCCGCAGCGCTGCGGCATCCGCACCTCGGACATCATCATCCTGCCGCACATCGTGCTCAACCGCCGCACCTCGGGCATCATCGAGATCGAGATTAAGCCCCTGCGCAAAACGGAAAAGAGCAAGTCCTACTACCTGTGCACCTCCGTCTCGGCCCCCGCCGCCGCCGCCCTGGGCCCCGGGGCTCCTGGAGGGCTGGCGGGCGCCGAGGGGCCGGCGGGACCTCCGCCCTGGGGTGAGACCACTTGGATCTACCATGACGGCGAGGACACCAAAATGATCGTGGGCGAGGAGAAGAAGTTCCTGCTGCCCTTCTGGCTGCAGGTCATCTTCATCTCGCTCCTCCTGTGCCTCTCGGGCATGTTCAGTGGCCTCAACCTGGGCCTGATGGCCCTGGACCCCATGGAACTGCGCATCGTGCAGAACTGTGGCACAGACAAAGAGAAGAACTATGCCAAGCGCATCGAGCCCGTGCGGCGTCAGGGCAACTACCTGCTGTGCTCCCTCCTGCTGGGCAATGTCCTGGTCAACACCACGCTTACCATCCTGCTGGACGACATTGCCGGCTCTGGGCTGGTGGCCGTGGTGGTCTCCACCATCGGTATCGTCATCTTCGGCGAGATCGTGCCGCAGGCAATTTGCTCTCGGCACGGCCTGGCCGTGGGCGCCAACACCATCTTCCTCACCAAGTTTTTCATGATGATGACCTTCCCGGCCTCCTACCCCGTCAGCAAGTTGCTGGACTGTGTCCTGGGCCAGGAGATCGGCACGGTCTATAACCGTGAGAAGTTGCTGGAGATGCTGCGGGTCACCGACCCTTATAACGATCTAGTCAAGGAGGAGCTCAACATTATCCAAGGAGCCCTGGAGCTGCGCACCAAGACCGTGGAGGATGTGATGACTCCCCTCCGAGACTGCTTTATGATCGCTGCCGAGGCTGTGCTCGACTTCAACACTATGTCCGAGATCATGGAGAGCGGTTACACCCGCATCCCTGTTTTCGAGGGTGACCGCTCCAACATCGTGGACTTGCTCTTCGTTAAGGACCTGGCTTTTGTGGACCCCGATGACTGCACGCCGCTCAAGACCATCACCCGCTTCTACAACCACCCGCTGCATTTTGTCTTCAACGACACCAAGCTCGATGCCATGCTGGAGGAGTTTAAGAAAGGTGGGCTAGTGCCTGTGTCGGGGGCGTGGTGGGGAGGTGCTGCTCGGTGGCAGTCAGCATCCACCTGCTTGCGGCAAGGGAGCTCTGCAGGGGGGCCTCGGGTTCCTGCTCACAGAGGGCTGTGAGAAGGTGCATTCTGGACTGTGAGTGACCAGTATTTAGACATCTGCCAGATCTACTCGTTCCGTGGGCCAGAAAGCTGCTCCACGGCTGGGGTGTGCCCCCAGCCTTTTTTTCCCCACTGCACTGGGATGTGTGTGTGGGCATGGTGCCAAACAAGGTTGTTTTCTTTCTTGCTTTTTCCACTCATCTGTCTGTTATAGTGAGAACCACTGACGGGAATCCGCACCCATTCCTTGGCTGTGTCTTCTCTGTGCTTTTTCAGCTGGCCTGACGGGGAGGAGTGGGTGGGCTGCTCGGGTGCCTTTCAGGCTCAGTGCACACACGTGCTGAGATAAACAAGGCGTTTTAGCTCCATTCATAGGCTCAGCCAGCTCTCTGCTGGTGTTCCAGTTACTTTGATTGACACTTTGATCTTGTAACTCATAAATCATTTTAATCTCTTAAAATATATTCCAAAGCACCTGTTGGTGCTGCACTTCAGAGTTACTGATCTTTTTTCCCAGGCTACCCTGTGCTTCAGGACCACAGGCTCAGCAGAGACATCACCCTTTCTACCTCTTTGGTGTAGCTTGTGTATTTGTTGCATCAGAACGGGACTGAGGCTTTCCACCTTTCTCTTGATTATAGGTGGTGCTGACTTGACAAATGCATCTTAATTCTTGTTAGAAGCTCTTGCTTATGAGAAAGGAAGAAACATCTTTTTGTTTTCCTTTTAAAGTCTGTTCCTCTCTGCAAGCCAAATAATAAATCATGCTCTGTGGCCTGTGCAGGAGGGAGCTTTCAAAATAAAGTGAAATTTCAGGCAGTTTGGATATGTGGACTCCTGTGCTGGAAGAAGCAAGGCTATTCGGAGTGTCACCAGACTGTTCATACTCAGGGAGATCTGATCGAAGTACCACAGAACAGCTCAGTCCCTGGGGGGTGATTTGTTTGAGAGGGAAAATCTAGTGGGGATTATTTGAGCTCACCTTTTATTAGCTAAGTTACCTTGAAAAAAACCTTTGTGAATTGGTGAATGTTGTTTCCAGATAAGTTTAAATTATGACTTAAGTTTCAGTTGCTGTTTTGTCCACATGCTAAGCTTTTGTGTCATGGCACTGGATCTTCTTCATCCTGCTTAACTCAGTTTTGGGGACTTGGAGGGTTACCTCATCTTTATTTCATCCTTGTGGATAGGAGATGAATATACTCCTGCTTTTTACTGACCAGTGCAGTGATGGTTATCTTTATCTCTTTCAGCCTGTGTGTAGAGATGGGATAGTCTTATTTGGTTTTGGAGGTGTTGAAGGAGACATGAGAGAGAGCCTTCCTCGGCTGTGGGTTCTGCACTGCAGGATCTGCAGCTTGGATGTGGGAAACTGAATGATGTCACTGAACTGTTGGCTGGTTAAGGTGGATTTTGCTGCATGTGTGAGTTCTTCTTCCCCTCTGTCCCTGTTGTTCAGACTCCAGATAGCACAATAGAGTTCTTAGCCTGTAGTGAGACTTGTGGGTATTTTCTAGTTCTGTATGCAGCAAGGTGTCTGAAGAAATGCATGTTATGTTGGTAGTTTATTTCCCTGGTCTGAAAGGATGGAATGCACTGCTGTGTGTTAGCATAGCAGTCCTTTTATTTAACAGCTGGGAGAATTAGGTGTGCACTTTAATCCTGTGAGAGTGGCTAAGCCAAATTCCTCCTTAGAGTTCCTGAAACTGGTGCTTAAAATAGGCTTCTTAAAAATTCTCCTGGGTGGCTTGGAAGGTGCAGGCTAGAGATCACTTTCCCTGGTAGCCAATCTTGCCTGCACTAGGAAACATCCCAGTAGCACAAGTTCAGGGTGACTTCCTAACGTGTGTGTTCCCTTCTGAGATTGCTGAGTCCTGGCATAGTCTCTGTAGTGAGGAATTAATTCAGGCTCAATTTAGCATACTTCAGTGTTTACTCCAGAGTCACTATGCTGGTTGGTCTGTATGGGCAAGTCCTGTGTTAGGATCAGCTTTGTCCTAACTGGTTTCTCTTTAAAAAGTGCAGATATAGTGGAAATAAGTGATTTCCTTTGTGTCCTTTGAAATGAATGTAAATAACTGATAGCTGGCTTGATCTGGCATAGTGCAGTGTCTTTTGCAAGAGCTCCTCCAACTTTCTTCTTCAGAGCAACCTTGCCAGATTCCCATGAGAATGTACAAATTAAGGGTGAGAATCAAATTGCATGTTACTCTCCAGTAGAGTGTTGGAAATAATAAGCTTACGGTTTTTAATCATTCCCTTCCCATCACATTGATCATCTGCCACAGCCAGCTTGCTTCAAAACTCATAAATGTGTCTTTTTTGATACCCAGGCCCCTGGTACCACTGTTGGGTGCAGCAGGCAGCTCATGTGATAGTGCTGTCAGTTAATACTTTAATTGTTTTGAGGAGGGAGGATGGGTTTTTTTTCTAATAAGTTTGGTAATTAACTGGGTAGGTGAGGTTTTGAAACTCGTATTTTGGGCAGAAGCAAAACCTTCTTAACCTAAATGTGGAATGGAGGCTTACAAGCAGGCGATTGAAAGCCAAACACAGCAGGATATACATCCTTACACTGTTGCAGAAGATGAAATGGGTAGTTCTGTAGTTCTAGTGCTTAGGCTGAACAGCTGGAGGATTTGGTGGTGGGTCTGTCCTTAATTTTCTTTGACCACAATTGCAAAATAAGTGTCTGTTTCACTTCCATGCTGCCAGGAAAGAAACTTAATTTTAAGAGAGCTTCAGCACATTCCCACCCCCTTGCTGCTCTAATCTCCTAAAGTGTGAGTAAACATGATTCCTGAAGCAGTCCACAAACAAGCTTCTCCTCTAAAAAACATGGTTTACTTGCAAATAAATAAATAAGTAGCTTTTGAAATAGGCATGATTTTTTTGTTCTAAAAACAGACCTTGGACTTCTACCAGAGCTGTCAAATCCACTTGTCTACAGGTTGAGCAGCCTGAGTTCAAGCTTAACTTGAATTCAGTCATTCAAATTTAATGCAAGGGAGTCTAAGGTGCTTTTTCTACTGGCCTAGGAAAGAACCTGCCTGACTTTGCTCAGAGCAAAGAGATCTCATTTGAAATGAGTTCACTCCCAGCTAATCTAATGTTGGCCATCGCTGTAGAGGGGAGTGAGGTGTTACCTGTTCCAGGATTGATTTGTGTCGTGGTGGTTCCTAATCCACAGCAGGGATTGAATGAGCCACAGAGTCATTTTTGGAAAGAAGCTGGTGAACTGTCTCCACTGACAGTTCTTTTTCTTGTCAACATGTGTGTGGACCTGCTTCTTGTATTTTTTTTTTTCTTTCTTTCTTCCTCCTTGTTTTCTGTTCCTTTTTGACAGTTTTCCTAGGTCTCTGCTTAAATGCTCTCTGGCACTTGCTCTTGGTGTTTTTCACAGGCAAATCTCTGCATGTGTGATCCTAAATCCAGAGCATTCTATTTCTAGCTCCCTGGCTGCTGGAGCTACAAAAATTCAACTTGAAAAGCCTCATGTTGTAATACTAATATTTCAAGATTGGCCCACTTTCTGCAAGCCATTCTACAGCTGTGTTCCTGGTGGCCTGGATGGCTTTGGAGGGCAGCAGTTTCTCAGTTGGAGTCTTCCATATCTGGGGAATTTGAGTCATATGTTTTGATCTTATTTATATCTGTTTCCACTATTATTTTATACTGCAGACCAGAGCTTAATAACCTGTTGCAAAGAAGCCACAATAACTGTGCAGCAGTTCTGAGCTCTCATTTTCTGAATCCCATGGCAGCCTTGAGAAAACTCCTAGATTCCTTATTAAAATCATTGCCAACTGGACCTTAAAAGATTTTTTTTCCTAAAAACATTGTCGGATTTAGCTTGATGACACTTTCTTCAGGCTCTCTTGGTCTTGTATTGTCTGGTTTTAGTAGCATGTGTGTTTGGTGGTTGATTTAGAGTGCACACTGGGGAAAAATATTGTCTATTTCTTTTCTAGTTCCTCCTCCCTCTTGAAAGAAAACCAAGTCCCAGCAGCCTGAAATACAAACCTCTCTCTTTTGAATGCAGGGAAGAATATCTAGACCTACTGCTCTTTTGAGCACATAGATCCTCTTTTTAGAAACAGGTAGGATAATTCGCAGCCCAGGGATCCAAAGTTCTCCATTACTATTATTAGTCTGAGGGTTTTTGTTCTGTTATTAGGTCAATTGGTCTGAGGGGCTTTTTTGTTATTAGGTCACTTATCTTTCTGGTGCAGCTCTAATCCAGGTTTGTAGGTGGCTTCTTTCCTGGCTCCTTTCAAGTTTTATGACCTGCTGAATCTGAGTCCAGTCTTCCCTTGAGTAACTTTGATTTAGTAGGTCTGAATGCTCACTTTCTAATTTATCTAGAAGGTTGTCTGTCTCCTGGGCACTTTTTCTGCATAACCCTGTGACTGCAGTGTTACGAGGAACTGGAAGAAACTACATTAATCCTTTCTGGGATTATGAAAAGCACGTAAAACTTCTTGGAAAACAATATCGTTTTCAAGGCTGCTTAGCTAATAAAAGGCACCTCCTCTGATCCTTTTGGGGAAATTCATGTAACAGAGAGAGTGTTGAGGAGGTCCAGTGTGGAGACTTTTCTGTGTGAAGAGAGTAGGGGAGTGGTAGGTGGGAAGGAATTTGCCACCAAGAAACAGAAGTCTTAGCATGCTATGCCTGCAGATTTATTCCCTGAACAAAAATTGCGTGTGGGGGGTGGGGGTTGCCTCGTGACAAACTGTTCCTTGGCTGTCTGACAGCGCAGCACCCGCAGGTACTGCACTGCCAAGAGCTTTGCTGGCCTTGCAGAGCTCCTGGGGGATGCGTGCTCGTTCCACCGGAGAGCAGCGGATGTGGGTTACTGCAGGCAGCCCTCCTGCTGGTGTGCTGAGGGAGAGGCTCCAAGGGGAATGCATCAGGGAGCAGCTCCAGTTCTTCCTGGGCTCCCTGCTGGGAACATTTTTATAGAGACCAGGAGAAGAGAGGCTACTAGGAGAGCAGCCTTGGTGAGGAGGCTGGCTGAGTAGTCCTCCTGCTGCTGCTGAGAGTGGAAAGAAACGTGTTTCAGGTGGCTAGCAGGGAGAGGAGTAAGTGAATTAAATGGCTTGAACAGTAGAGGTTTGAGTTTGATGCCCGTATTGGATATCATTCTTTGATTGTTTTTTAACCAGTTGTTTGCAACTCTTGTCATTTGACAAACACAAGAAGTTGCCTTTTCCGCCCCTCAGCTGTTTGCTCAGCAAATGCTTTCCTGTGCTGAAGCTGATGGGAGTGAATTCCACCACAAGTGAACCATGCTCCTATCTGCTTTCTCTGTGTCTGTAGAGGTTATCTGTAATAGGCACAGATGTAAACTTCAGGTCAGTCTGTGCAGCCAACAGCATTTCACAGCCAGTTTTGGAGCAGGATAGACCAAAGAGGCAGAGCAAATTCATTAGTGTAGGAAACTGATCAGGTAGTTTAACCATCACAGTGTCCTTCCAGGTCTGAGAATTTTTTGAGTTTAATTTTTTTCTTTGCTGACAAGAGGTTCTGAGGACAAGAACATTTTCTCATTGAACTTCAGTTGACTCTGAGGACATAAGAGCAATTACAGCGAATCCTCTGCAGTAGGTCATTTCTGACAATGGCTGGGGCTGCTTAGAGAAAGTATTAGAAAAGAGCCAATTTCTTTTGTTCCCCACGGAAGCTTACTCATCTCATCAGGCTGTGATTCAGGAAGTTCTGGGACTAAAGATACTGTCTTTATTAAATAGCCCTAGATGCTTATTTCTCTGTGAGCGTGTCTAATCAACATCGAACCTTTGTCAGCTCTTGCACAGAAACAAACACCAGTAGTGGGTGTCTCCTCTCTGTAGCTGTGTAGTGCTAGTGGCAGAGAGAGGTGGATCCAGAAGAACATTTCTGATTGTCAGTTCTGTATGAAGCCATCCAAAGGTGGGTTTTATTTTGTCAGACTATGGTATCAGTCTAGGTGGTAGTTTAGGAAATGAGGGCGTGAGCACCCTCACACTTCTTACGTGTTATGAGCCTGAGTCTCCTCCCCATTTTATTGAAGGAATCATTGTAGTGGTGGGAAGTATCATGGGGGTTATTAGGCTGCTTAACTTGGAGCATCAATGCCCCTAGACTGTGACAAGATCTGCTCATCTTCCTGGTATTGTCTGGTATCAGATTTTGTCTTGCTCTCTTGGAGGGCACACATCCTCGTGCACAGGAATTAAGACCTGGAGGATTCGAAGTCTCACTACCTCACCTCTTTTAACCATTTAATGTCTGCTCCATGTTAAGAGTCCTACATCAGTCTTACAGCAGCTTAGTCAGGATCAAGTAGGATGAGAGTGAAAGCAGTGTCTGAGCAGTGTTGAGCGAGTCTGTATACCACCAAGCTGTGTTTTTTTTCATTAATCTATAGAAAGAGCTCATTTTTGCATTTGCTTATGTGCCTCTACAGAGTTGTGATGCAATTGCCAGTCTAGGTAGGCCAATGGCACTTGAACTGTTGAGTCCCTTCCAATTTCACTAATGGAGCTTGTAAAACTAGCCCTCAACACAGAGCACTCTGAACCATACCCCAGTGAGTGCGACCTGGCACTCTTGTTAATTTGACAAGGTCCTGAATTACAGCCTACCAGCTCCAAATAGGAGTGTAAATACTTGGTGCTAATGAGCTACTGCCCACAGCACATGGCTAACAGTCCATACCAGGTGCTTAATCCAGCCTCGCTCCTGCCAAGGTCACTGAGTCATTTCAGGACTATCAAGCGATGGGGGTTTTGTTTCACTTTTCACCAATATATAACCATAGAAAATGAGACACATAAATCTGTCATTAACCTTCTTCTGGAGGAATGCACCTTTTCCCTTGGCCAAGAAATCTGCATGGCCCAATAGTTGGTAGAATAAACTATGCTGGGAATAAACTAGGGCTAAGTGAGATGATATACAAAGCATGTGTGAGAAGGGCATGGAAAGAAAGACTGGTTGAAGAACTGTAAGGGGGAGAGATGACCTCATCACTTCAGTGTAGGTGATCTTTTAGAGAAGTAGATGTAGGGAAGAGAAAGGAACAGCTTGGAATAGGTGAGGTGTTCCTATAGTATTCTAAATAGCTTTTTGTACAACATGGAGTAATAAAGTTCTGATTCTGCAAAACGTAAGTTGAGTTATGTTATGAGTTGAGGCAGAGGAACTGGAGTTTTCCCATAGCTTCTTAAAGAAACCCCCAAAAGCAAAACCAAACACCAACAAGAGACCCACCAAAACCCCCCCTAACGTTATGACTCCAGGACATCAAGCCATACAGCCATTTCACAAAATGGGCTTATTTGATGCTCCAGCCTGAAACACAGAGTTGAAATAGCAGAAGAGGAGATGGCAGTGAGGTCCATCAAGCTTGGAGAGGAGCTGAATGTTCTTTTGACTTGCCACTGGAGTTGCATGTAGCAAATGTCCTTAACACAGTGGCTGGATCAGCCTTATCTTTTCATTCTTGGTTCTCAATAATAATGAAGCTATGATTCCTAAAAAATTGTCTCCATTAACTCTTTCTTTTTTTTTTTTTTTTTGTCCTCCTTTACCTAGAAGTGTTCTCTTCCATGTTTGTGGCTTTGTCTGCTGTAACTTGCCACTCTGAAGGGCCATAGGTAGGAGTCCTTGGGAATCTTTGAGCCATTGTTGTCATGTTTTCTGTTAAAATTGTCTGGGAGCCTTCCAGAATTTTGGTAGACAGACAGTTTTCACTGAAGTGAAGAACAGCTTCCCGGGTTTTCCACACTTCCATGCTGTCTATGCAGCATCATATAGGTTGCTTACCTTTGAAGGTTGGGTTGTTGTTGTACACAACCTGTAATGCCAGAGGTTTTTCTTTGTCTGGGTTGGCTGGCATGTTGAAATTGGGATTCTTACATGGGTGTTTGTGGTTATTTTTGTGATTTAAAAACATGACTCACACTTGCTCTTCACCTACTTGTGATGATATCTGCTTGAAAGGACCAGTGAAAGAATACTAGAAAAACAACTTGCCTTGTAACCAACTTGTATTAAAATATCCCAGTCCTAGATTAAACAGAAACCTCAAAGCAAAGAAAGCTTATGTGGTTGGGACTTATTTGTGTCTCTTTATACTGAAGCATTTCACTTGCAAATTGTTTGGTATAATAATTTCAGTGTTTATGAAACAACAGCCCTTCTCATCAAGGAATCATATTTTGAAGGACAGAGTAAGTGTGATGCCTGTCAATCTGGGAGCTGAAACATGATGATTGTGGAGGCTGCAAGAGTTTACAAGTTAACAGGACTGAGTTAACAGGACTCAGCTGCAGTTACTAATTAACCGGGCAGGAGCCTTGCTCCAGCCAAAGGCACTGGGGCCAGGAGATGCACAAAAGATCTGTATGGTTATGTTTTCTGTAATGCTTTCTGTTGGGATGGCACCATTCTTTTGCTGGCAGTCCCAAAAGGAGCCACTCTTCAAAGGAGAGTGGTGTGGTAACATTGCTCTGTGCAGGGTGAACTGTGCCCTCAAGACTGGGCTCCTGCTTCCTTGGGGTTCTTTCCCACAGCAAGTGTGAATGGAAGTTGGAGTTTTCTTTACAGCGAGCTTCTTTCATGGTGGTATAATCTCTTAGAGTGATGTGACAGAGCGTTTTGTGACAGCTGATCTTCGTGGAGGTGAACAAGGCTTTATTTTCCCCATTTGTCCGTGGATAATGGGGGCAACAAAAATGCTGATTCTGCCTTGGTTGGACACTCTGCTGCCAGCAAACAATTTTAGGAAGGATCTTGCCATTTCTGGTTTTATTCCAGGACTCCACCTCCAGCTTTCAGAAGATTGTCCTCCCTACCCTTTGCCCTGGGTGGTTCAAAGTGCAGCCTGCAGGACCCCTTCCCATGCAGCAGTTATGTGAGGACAAGGACGATCAGTTGCCTGCTTTTATTGCTTGTGAATTGCTTGTCAGCACTTTCTAGATTCCTACAAATAGGAAGAAAATCTGCCGGTGTGAACTTGTTCTTGATAAAAATTTACAATCTGGCATTGAAAGTAGGTGTGGCTGTGGGTTTTAGGCAAGCTGCAGGCTTAGTTCTTCTATCTTGCCTGGGACATCTTTCCATTGGAAGCAAGAGCAGCTCTTACAGTTACAATTCCCATGCACAGCAAGTGCAGACAGGGACCTTCAGCTGATATTACAGGGCATCTAGTAAAGAGGCTTCAGTTCAATTTTTTACTCATTAAAGTAGGCTGGAATTGTGAATTAGAGTTATTCAGCAGCTCTAACTTGAACTCCAAGGGACGTCACTAAGTTTTTTGATTCAAGGTGGATAAATTAGTGTGATATATTTTGCTCTGTGAAATTGTGTGGGGGTTTTTTTCTGCTGCTGTGTAACTGAGGTATGTGCACAGATAAAGCTTTTTGGCTTTTTGACTTTCAGCTTTTATTTAAGTATCTTGATGCAATGTGTGGGGATTGGGTGAGGAGGAATCTCTCAAAGTACCTTGAAGACTCACTGCATTAGGTCTTCCTTTTCTTCCACCAGAATAGAGGAAGAAGAGATGCCTCACTGGAAGCTGGGGCAGTGGACCTGTATGGACTACATGGTGTACCTCTACATGGTTGTAGAGCTTTGGGTTTTATGCTGTTTTTCAAATGTGATCTGGTCTTGTTGTGTGCGGGTTCCCTACCCTCATGGGGAATAACTTTTATCTTCTTGTTGATGTTCTAATTTGCCTGGAGCCTTTTGGAGTGGTTAGGTTTGAAAACACTAATTTCAAAACAGTGAATTTCAAGAACTTCACACTGCTCATGGGGAGTATTTTTTTTTCCTTCTCTTAGTGTTGAAGAATTGCTTATACAAGGTGGATGGGATTTCTCCTAGAGAAATTAAGATCCCTGTCCAAATCGTTGTCGATATCTCTCAAGAAAAGTGCTGTACAGTGTAGTTCAGACTCAATGTCAGCTACTAAAGGTTTGAATGCTCACTTGCAAGAGAAATGGGAGAGTTTCCTGTATGTCCTGTAGAAAAAAGCCAGTTTCTGATCCTTCCATACTGGTGTGTTTGTGTTTTCCTGTGACCCTTACAGGGATCACAGCATGCTTAAAGCTCTGATCCCATATGATGGACCCAGCCTCTCCATCGTAATCAGGATTGACAGTTTTCTAGGTCTCTCTGTTTGTTTGACAAAGGCCCAGTGGGGATTTGTGATCACTATTATGAAACTGCTTTACTGGTAGTGTGCTAGTTTAATTCAGCTTGTGTTGTGTTGTCTGAAGGCTCCCAAGCAGAACCTGGAAGTGGAGAAGCTGCACAGTTCACCCTGTAGGCAGACTTTGTGGGGGGTGAAGCTTCCCAGCATGGGAATACACTGGGGTTAGAGCTTGAGGAGGGCAGCTGTGGCAGTGAAAAAACTTAACTACCTACTGGATGCAGGCTCCAAGAACTACAGCAGTCTGTTGCTTGATGCCAGTCATAGAGTTGAACCTGTGAATGCAGTTGTAGTGTGTGCAGTCAATGAGCAAGCAAATAGAGTAGCTTTCTTTTTTCCTGCTTTCTTCAATGCCTCTGGGGTTAAGGGTGGGGATGAAGGTTTCCCTGTGTGTGTGATGCACCACAGATGAGAATCCCAGTCTCTGCTCCTCCTCTCTGCATGGGAACACTTGCTGTGCATGGGATGAGAGGTCTACCAGGAGAGCTCTGATGTCAATGGCTCTATTCTATTAATGTTTTTTTTTTTCCAGAGCAGCTGTTTTGAATTTTCCAGTCTTTGCTGTAATCTTTGAACAAGCTTTGTTTTATTATGAGAGAGACACTGCAGAAGTGTGTGGGGTAGAGTGAAGACACGCATACAGTTAAGTGTTGAGGGCATTTTCATTTCTGATTCCTGGCCTGGAAACTGGGTTTAGACTTGGTGCTTGCCTCCTGCTTGAACATGGTCCAGTGGTAAGAGGCTTTAATACATTTCTTCTTTGCAAATCATCAACCTCACATCTTCCAGTAAAGGAAAGAATTTGGGAATATAGCTTCCAAGAGTAATAGCCTTCTCAGCCCTATGCAATGCACAGGCTTCAACCAAAAAGTTCCAAGGAAAATATTCAGAAAGGGGGAAGTTGTCTAGCTGTAATTCCTGATGGCTTTGTATTTAAACTATTTGGCTTTCCAGAGAGATCAGTATATGTTTTTTTTCAGACATGCAGTCATCCTGAAACTAAAAACTATATGGACTTTCTTAATCCAAGCATGGGTTAGAGAAATTAAGAAAATGTCTTTTACCAAATTTGTATTGATGATGCTCTGTTGTTTGCCATTGTTCCCACTACCTGATTGATCTCTACCTGGAAACACACTTGAAAGTATTGGAGGCTGTTTCTGGGTACCCTGTTTTATACTTGAATCCACCTCCTGATCAATAGAAAGAGTTGAGTGCTTTGAGCAGTGCTTGAAAGGTTTAGTGGAGGATGCTGAGCAAAGAACCACTATGAAGAAGCTGGTAGGCTTGGGAATTTTAGTGGTGTCTGGGTGTAATTCCTTTGAAAAGCACTGGGACAGCAGTGCCCTGTTTTTAGAGTGAAGATTTAGGAGGAAATGAAATGCTTTAAACTGCAAAGATTCTTTTAAGAAATTAGATTACTTTTACCATCTTTTCCAGTGCTGCAGTTAGTAGTTGTGACAAGGAATGAGTGTGTGCTGTGATTAAACATGTACTCTCACAGTTAAAGGCAGCATGTAGTTCCTGTGAGGAAAAACTCTTGCTGTGGTAATGCTTGTGAACAATTATCCTAACAAAAGGAATTCTCATCTCAGTGTTTTCTGTGACTTTGAGGATGACTGGGACATCAAAAAAACCCCTCAAGATAAGACCAGATGCAAAAGTTCTTACAAATAGGAACAAACTTGTTTTGGGGTTTTTTTGGGGGGTGTTGTTTTTTTAATCCTTGTAAAACTGAGACTTAATTTTTCTATTCCTGCTTTTTTTCCTTCAAAATGGAAAAATGACTCAAGGAAATCAAGGGTATAACTGCTTCATGCGACTTGAGAGCTGGGCAAGGATAAAAGTGGTGGGTTTTATCTTTTGGACTTCCTAGCACTGTCCAAAGTTGTAGTTGATTGTGATGCCTTCTCCTTGTGCTTCAATTACTTTGCTGTCGAATAAGGACTCATTTTTTATCCCTTTCTCTTGTATTAACTGAATTTGTTTTGTGGGAGCCAGTATGTTTCAGCTTGTCTACTGTAATTTAGGTTCTATAATAGGAGTTTGGTTTAATGTTAATAATGGCTTCATTATATGATGATTGCAACTTTCTTTAGATTGACAGCCCCTCCAGTGACTCAGATTTTGTTTCTCTTGCCATGAGTTCCTTGGCTGTCAATGTCTTCAGCATTTTCACTCTCCTTTTTCAGATCAACATGTAGTTCTTCTGGCAGTATTTGTTGGCAGTAGGTGAGGAAAAACAGAAAGAGAGACTAGGTGATAGATGAGGCCATCCACTAGGCAAGCCTGTAGAGACAGTTGAGGTGAATCACCCATGGTTAGTGCTCTGTTCTGTGCAGCTATATGGCTACTAAAATTGCTGCTGTAGAGTTCATTGTTGGGTGCTTTCTTACCTCTTACTGACACAGAGTAGTTTGATATATTGTTTTTTCTTTACTGTGTCAGAGATGCCATTTATCCTTTTATCCTGTGCTGCTTGACTTTTGCTTTCAGACTAATGTCCAATTTAGGATTAATTATGTACTAAATACTTTCCTGTTTTTCTGGGCTGAAAACCTCACAGGCAAGTCTTCAAGTGGCAAATCTGTTAGTGCTTAAATTCTCAATGTTGAGAGACATGAGGAGCCTGTCCTTTTTTCTTGTTGGCACAAGGTGGTAACCCAAGTATTGGCTCTCTCATGAACCAGAAAGTCTTGAGCTCTTAATCCTGGTGCTGCTGGAAAGTTGTTCTTGCACCATGGACACGTCAGTTATACCAGAGGGTAACACTGTGCTCTTCCTCACTGCCACACATTCCAAGGAATCTCCAGCAAGCTGGCTGAGAGGGATGCAGTGACACAGATCCAAGTCTGTTCTCACTGCTGGTGAATCCTGTTCATTTGGGATGAAAAGGATACCTTAGCTGGACTCTTCCCTTTTTCCATGTGGGGTGATGTGACATGGGGAAAGCGTAGCCCACCAGGTATTTTTCAACAATTAAGGGGATGTGCAAGACTTCTCCTTGTGATGGTCCAGCCGTGCTTTGGGTGGTGCAGGCAGCCTCCTCGGGATGCCACTCAGTGTGTCCTGCTTTTTCTGAGGGTGTTGGCAGACTGGGTTCTGTCACTGCTCTCTGGTGGTTGTTCCCTAGGGTGCACTTGCCTCTGTGACACAGAATTGAAAGGACCTGTGTCCTGCTGATACCGTTATCACTATGTCTCTTTATGCTTCCATTAGTGACTGATGCCTGATTAAAGTGTCTGTTAGTGCAGAAGCTTGGTGTTGACTCAATCCAGGGCACCATTTTTTCTGGCATGAAGAGATGTGCTGTGCTTATGATCATAATGACCTGGCTCTTTATTGTTTTCTTTGACATAGGAGATAGGAACAGGAGGGAGGAGCTGAGAATTTTCCTGCTTGCCCCACTGAGAAAATGGATGTGACTGGGACAGTGAAGGCGTGATCTGTTTTCTCATCCCTGGCCCAGGAGTTTGGTTTGTGCAGGGAAGGCTGGGACAGGGATTAGTTCATTCTTCTTTCTTTGACTCACTAAAGGAAGAGGTGAGTGAATGGTAACCTTCAGTAAAGTGAGAATTCAGAAGTCTCATAGAAAAAGTTGCTACCAAAAGAAACAGAAGTATATTTCTCGTTTTAGGTAAAATTATTTTTCCTTAATTTTTAATCCCTTTGTGTTGGAACAGGAAGCCAAAGGGAGTGATGGTGGGACTAGGTAGGGCAGCCTTTGCAGGCAAGGAGATGGGAGTGTTGCAACCTTTGAGTTGTTAATCTTTTGAAGTGGCATGGGGTAGATGTCTCATTACCCTCACCTCAACACAGGCACGTTTTATCTGTGACATACCAAGCAAATTGCCTTTTGCCTCAGAGATGGTGCAGGGCTGTTAAACCTGTTTGGCTTCGAGGCAGTCATTCTGTGGATTCTCTTTATCTGCCCCTGTGAGGGTCAGGAGGCCTGCAGAGGCCACCCTCCTCTTCCAGGTCTGATGTCTGCTCTGCAGGACCAGCACTTAAGGCAAAAGCTCCTGCCTTGTATGAGGGCTTTTTTAGCAAGTGGTTTCAAAAATAGCAGTAGAGGGTCCCTCCAGGGTCAGGTGAGGGAGCTGCAATGCTTGGGGGAGATCTGCAGCCTCAGTTAGACAAACCAGGGGCTGCCTTACCCAAGTATGATGTTTGAAGATCTAACTAGAGAAATTGAATGTTAAACTAGGTTTGCAGTTTGATTTTTAATTTGATGCTAAATTCTGGTAGCCAGTTGTCATCTGTATTTATTTCCCTATCAGAATAAGCTGTTTTTAACATAAATGACTAGCTGCATTCGTGTCAGTCAAAATGTTAACTTGAGTATGAAGAAACAATTGATCTGCATCATGATCACTGCCAAAATGCATCTGTGGGTACATGTTTCTTGGTATGTCACATGTCTGTAGCAGGTGGCAATAATACTGAATAAAGCTATGAGCATTTCTATTTGCCTTTTTTTCTCCCAGCTATTGCAAACTGCTGTGAGATTGCTAAGACAAGCCTGCATATAGGGGTGGTTGAGGAGAATCCAGAAGCCCTGGGAAGAGAAGGAAAGTAAAATAACTACAATTTTTCAGTGCATGGGAGAAGTCTAAAACATAAAATACAGAAAATGAAAACTACCCTAAAAAGAAGAGTAAAACCTACTGATGAGAGTTGTCATTAAAGTGTCTGACCTTCCTCTGCTGGACTTGTCACAGCTAACATATTCCTGCCTTGCTGTTTGTGCTCGCCTGTGTTTTTGGCACATCTCAGTGCTCCATTTAATTTTACCAAAACGGGTGCCACATAGACACAAGCCAAAGAGCTTTCTTCTTACTGTTCTACCAAAGGATATGACTCATTGCTGAAGGGATGGTTCATTTAGCAGAGCAACCAAACTAAGAGTATGGAAATTTTCAGGGTTTCCACTGATAACTCTTCCTTTTGGATATTTTCTGTGGTATGTGTGCAGCTTTTGACTGTGGGCATTGATCTATCAGGAATCAACTTGTGCTAAGTTTAATGTATGTGAATCTCATAAAGCAGGTGACTACTTGTTAGTGGAAGCTGAGTTGGATTTCAACCTGTAGAGGGTTATTGACTTGATCTTTTAGTCTGTCAGCTCATTCTTCACTCCTCTTCTCTGTTTGGACATTGTAGTTTTGAGCTGTTTTTGGAAAGAGTACTGGGAAAACTTGCAAACATTTTTCAAACAAAAGATGGTTTGTCTTCATGGCTGGGAGGGTTCATTTGGACACTTGTTCTGAATTTTTTTTTTGTTGTTTGGAAAACTGAATTTCTTAGAAGTTAGATGCCTTGGTCTTCTTTGTTCTTTCCTCTGTCTCAGACATCTGTATCTGCTCTCTCACCGAGCTCTTTATCTTACTTGGCTTTTCTGTGGATGCCTGGAGGCCTTGGCTCACATTCTCAAGAGTGTCCACTGGTTCAAGAAGCCATTGCTGCTATCAAATTACCTTGACAGCTGTTGTCCCATTTCATATTTGCCATCCCCTCCCCCTGGCTCCCTTGTGATTTTTGGCAGAAGTTGTGGCTATTGAGCAATAAAACTTGGATCTGAGAATCATGTTGCTGGTGGGAAAATGAGATGAGAGCATACTAGTTAATGCCTTGCAACTTGACTTCTTGCTGATGTATAATCAGTAGCATCTTTATTTGAAAACAAAACCTACCACTAGCTACTCTGTTTGTGGATTGAGTGGATGGTTCATTTACTGCTCATCTGGAGTTGAGCCATAGGTGCTGGTCTCTTAAAATAGCACACTCTATACCAAGATGTTTACAACCAGACAAGCTCTTCTTTTGGAGCCCTTGACAAGTGCCTATGCCTAATGGCTGCAGAACTTGGATATTCGTGTTAATGAAAATAATCCATAAGGGCACATCATCTTCATCTTAGTTTTATTGATGATTTTGCCTGTGTGTAACCTGGAACACAGCTCCTGTGGTGATATTTAGTGCATATTAAAGATGACCCTATAGGGTCTTGCTTGGATTTGAATTATTAAAATATAGATATAACATTTGTGGGCTCTCCTCTTGTGTGTGTTTGGGGATTTAATTGCCATTTTTTTTAAATGCAACACAAAACACTTTTGACAACTCAGAGAAATGGTGGTGATCTTGAGGCCAACCATCATATGAGAGTTGCCATCTCCGTAAACCTCTTTCAAGATGTTTTGCATTTCGTTTGTCAGTTGTTGGAAAAGTTGGCTGATGCATGGTGTGCTTTAATCTCTACTGATCATTCCTCTTGTCCCTGTTGGAGCATGTCAGCATTTTGTGTAACATACTGGCAAAATTAGGAAGGAAGGAGCAGATCTTAATTGGAAAGATGACTGTCAGAAAACAATTAATGTATCTGGAGCACTCAGTTGAGAGGAACGCATATAGGAAAAATGTATGAAGAATTCTTTTGCTTGCAATGTGTTTGATTTACTTGCTGATAACATCAGTGTGAAATGTAAAGCTTGTAAAAGGCTGGATCAGACCAGCCTTAGTGCTTGTCTTACAGCTCCTAAATTGCTGTGCCAAAGTAGGAAGATTCAACTCCTACTGAAACATGTGCTGCCCTGTTTTGTTCGTGTCTGGGGAGAAGGGTTCTTTAAACAATTGGTGGATGGCTTTGCTGTGTATGAGTGAAATCATGAGTTTGGGAGTGGCAGTAGATCTGAGGGCTGGGGCCTTGGTGCTCCATCACAGTCAGAGCTGGTAGATTGTGGCACATGCTATGGTCTCAGCATCTTGAGTGCTGTGGAGTCCTCTTGGGCCTGAAGAATGGCTGGGGTTGTAGTGGGATCAGCAAGTCGGGGGCGAAGCTCAGAAAGCAAGAAGTCGAAGAAGATGTACTCTGACTTTGGAAGATTGCAATTGCATCAATACCCCCTGGAAAAGGAACAGAAGTAAAATAGAGAATGGATTACATCTAGATGAAAAAAGCATGAAGCTGTAATGTTTGAGTTGCAGGGTGGGATGCATGGGTTTTCTGTTTACATGTGGGGAAATAACATTTTACTGACTATCCTTTACCCCCCCGAGCGAAAACAAACACTCATAACGCCTCAGTTTAGTGCAAAACTTGATTTAAGCAGGGTTGTTTTTGTTTGGTTTTCTTGGTCTCTTTTTTTTTTTTTTTTAAGGAAAACGGTGGCAATTTATCCTCCCTGCCCCACATTCCTTGCTATCCTGACATTTAGCATAGATTTAAACAAGGTGCTCCTTGGCCTGATCTCCCCGTGGAGATTTCAGAAAGCGCTGGAAGGCTTGAGCTTCCTGCGATCCCTGGCATGTCTTCCGTTACGCAGCTATGGTTATTGTAGCAGTAGGGGACTTGTTAGTTTTCCAAGTGCAGTTCCCAGCCAATGTGTCCGCTCTGCGGTGTGGACTCCTGCATGTTCAGTGTTAAAATAGTTCTATAGCTTTCAGGCATCTTGCATTTCAAATATGGGTGGAGAAGCAAGTGTTGGCCTTTAAGGCAGGGGTTTCAAAGCTTTCTGATATCAAAGGCCATGTTGACAACTTGGCAAGCGCTTGTGGGCCCAAGTATTAGATCTTTAGAATAGGAGCTGACTTGCTGCAGGCATTGGAAAGGATGTTTTGCATTGTTTAAATGTATCATCAGGTGTATTATGTCCTTTCTCTGCAGTGTGGCTGCTGAAATGTCTCCTCCTTTTGTGCTAGGCTTGGTTCACTTTCTCAGCAGCCAGGGAAGGGGTTAATTTGCTGTTACAGTTCACTCCAGCATGTCTTTTGCTGTCCAGTGTCTAGTCCCTAAAACTGCTCCTGTGGGGAATCCCATCTCGGGAGCCCTCAGCTGTAGCAGCTCATTCAGTGGCTGGGGAGGGTGGAAGGGCGCGTTTGGGGAAAGCATTCAGCTTGGCTGGCAGGTTACAGGGCGGGAGGATGCATCTCAGCTGTGAGCCCTTTGCAGCCCTCTCCTGGGCGTGGGAAGCAGGTAGGATCCTGCAGACTTAGGAAAGCAGCTGGTTCTGGCAGGGCAGAGCTTGTCTATCCTGGTCAAGGTCTCAGAGGTCTTACCAGGTTACTTGCAGCAGCCTGTTTCAAACATGACTGTTTGAAATACCAGCATGTGTCGCTTCCGCTCTGCTCTTGTGCTTTCCAGCCTTGCTGAACTGCAGCTCTGCCTCCTTGTGTTGGGTGCATTAGCTGCCTTGGTTTTCTGGGGGATTTGAGCATCTTTGGCTGCTAGACAAACACTGCACCAGTGCTTACAACTATAAGGAGCTTAATTTTCACTTCCTATGTGAGGCAAGTGAAGTGGAGAGGACAGTGCAAGAGCACAGTGCAGAAAGATAAATGCAGTACCTAGAGACCTACCAAAACTTTTCTTACCTCAGCCCTGTTGCAGCCAGTGTAGCTTTGAGGTGTGGAGTGCAGTCAGGCTAATTGTTTGAATCCTTGTCTGTCTCATGGATGGAGCCTGTGTCCTGCACTGAGCTCTGGCTGCATGGCCGGCCGGAAGGAGCAAAGCTGGCACGGAAGTTACAGCTTGTAAATGCAGTCACAGGTTTTGGTCTGAGGTGGAAAGGTACTTTAAGAGCTACATTGTTTTGCATGAAAGACTGTAGCAGTGTGGAGGAGAAGCCAGTTTTCCTAACTCCTGGTCATGTGCTTTCACCACAAAGACCCTATTTCTTCTTTTACTTAACTGAAGAATTCCATTAGATCAAAAGCTAGTTAAGGAAAATAGAGCCTCATGTGGTCCTGTGTGGTTACTTAGGCAAGTGCTATTTTTAGGAATCCCAACTGAGTAAGCCCTGGCTTTTACTGCTGTTAAAATCCATGGAAGTAAAATTGAAACTTCTACCTTCATCCCGGCCACATGTAGGCCACTAGGCCCCAGCCATCTGGGGTTTTTTTTTCCCCTCACCTGAGCCTCCCCCAGCACATTCCCTGCCTTGAGGGGGTTTTTGCCTTTCCAAGTGAGAGTTAATCAGTTCTTTTGGCGTGGGAGATTTGGAATAAGGCAGGTAGGAAGTAATGAGAGTTCCCAAGTTGTTCCTCTTGTTAATGAGCGCTTGCCCTCCAGTCCAAGGGTTCAGCCTAACTCTGCTCAACTTCTCCTCACTTCAGCTTTTGTGTCCCAGTTTCACTGATCTGCAGATGCTTCTAGCCCTTATCAAGAGCAGAGAGCCCAGCCTCACAAAATATGACTTGTTTGCAGTTCTTTCTTGTGCTGCTGAAGTTTTTTCCTCACGAAGTTTCGTACACAGACCTGATAGACGCCTGGTAACATTTGGGATGGCAGGCGTTGATAGAAGTGATGCAGTTTGTTCCTGAATAAAAACATAAGAATACAGTTTCTTTTCTGGAAACAGTTGCCTCATGGTGACCAGATACCTCTCCATGACTTCATGCCCCTGGCTTGCAACATGCAGAGGTTTCACTGGTTATTTTTGTGAGTCTTTTTCTGAGCAGAAAAGTAGCAGAGAGATAAGGCAGAAAAAGAATTTAAATGCTGAGGAAGCTTTGGGTGTGTGGAACCAGGGGAAGCCTGCTGAATCATTTTGAGCTGGCTGAAAAGGCTGAAAACTGCAAACAGTACTGTATTTGATTAATGCTGTTTGTACAAATTACTTCTCCATAATTTTTTTTTATTTAAAAAATGTGAGGAAAACACTCTGTCACAATTTTAAGGCTCTTTTTAAGAGCCTGGAGATTTAGCTAAAGGACTTGATTCAGAAGTGAGAGTGAAAAGTGTTTTGAGTTTGAGAAGACCCTGTGTTGGCTGATAATTTTCTCCAGGTTGCGTGATCTCTGTTTGGACAACTCTTTGTTTAAAAACAACAGCAAGAGCAACAAAATGTCTTCTGAAATCTTGTGTCAGAGCTAAATTCACTGCATTACTGGCCTGTATGAAGACACAGCAATATTCTGTGAAAAATTTGGGATCCTTTTAGATGCTGAGCAAGTAACTGCTGACATTTTAAACTTGGTTGACATGAACCACTTGCTAATGTTTCATGTCAGGATGGGAAATTAGTCAGGTATGATATTTGTCTGTGTTGGTATAAATGCAGTTAGATGGGTAATGTTTTCATAATGGTTCATTTTTCTCCATTTAGAAACCTGGATAGAGTTTGGCCAGCAAAAGAGTGATTTTACTGATACAAATTGCGTGTTGCCTTGGGAGCCCAAGGTACATGTGATTTGAACAGAAGCTTTAGGTGATTTGAACTGAAGGAATGCCCAAAAACAGCACCAGGAAATAATTAGTCTTGGAATAGTTGTGGATCAAAACATCTTTGATTGTGCTTAGAATATGGCATGTACAGAGCTACACTGCTGAGTCCTGGGTAGTATGGATGTGACTGTGTCAATAGATAAGGCTCAGGGATATTAGCAGATACATAAAGATCTGTTGGCTAAATTATTCCTTTTCCGCATGTGTCATCAACTCTTTTCTATAGCTGCAATGGTCAATCACTTCCATATGGCAAGAGTCTTCAGATCAGAATGTGAAATCTTTACATGCAGAAGAGTGGTTCTTGTGACTGTTGGGGATTGTACTTGTGACCCCCTTTCATGCTGGGAGCCTCAAGTCTGCTCTAGGACACAGGCTTTCCACTGTTTGCTTCATGTCCTGTAATGCTTATAATAATACTCTCATCTGTAAAACTGTTCTACCTAAACTCAGCTTTTTGCTGAGTATTTGTTCACAGAACCCTCAAAATGAGGATGTGGTTAACTGTTTCTCAGGGCTGGAGTTGTTTTCTGTCTGGACAATTTGGGGGCTTTATGGCTTCCCATCAAAGAATGAAAACACAAGTAAATAATCCTCAATTCTTTGAAAAATGTGGAATAGTTAATGCTTAACTGCCCTTCACATGGACTGGTGATCAGAAGCAGCATCAGTATGTGAACTGCTGCAAAGCTGTACAAAGCTATAGGACTGTGAGCCAGGAATTTTCATCATAAAATATTGATCGCTTTCCTTGCAGAAAAGGAAATTGAGGTAATGTGTTGTTACTGCAGAGTCTCCTTGCTGCAGCTTAGCTAAAGAACAGACCACTGCCACACCACAGAATGGAACTAAGGGATGAGATGTCCTGTGGTGACAGCCACTGAACTGACTGGCAAGATGTGACATCAAGTAAAGTGAGCATGCATAGCATTCCTCACTTTTGTCCTTGCAGTTGGAGATGGAAACAGGCATTCCGATGTTTTCAGTCTGTCAAACAGACTAGTTTTGTAAATGTGCCTCTACCCCTGCCCCCAGCCTCACACTTTCTGGGTGGCACTGCCATGGATGACCTTGCTGGCTAGCCTGCCAGTCAATTTTGTTGTGTGTTTTGCTTCCCTCCCCAGTCTTGTTTCCCCAATAGTATTTTCCAGTGATTTGATTTTTTTCTTAATTATTCTTTGATATTCAAACAATATTTTGTGTGTTAACCCTGGGTGCGTTTTCACCTGAAAATCCTATTGGGAAATGGGATGATCTAGATGTGCCTTGTAGGAGGTCCTTACTTTTAAAAAAGATACTATTTTGCAAGGACTTGTCTTGCAAGAGGCAAGTGAGAACTGCATTTTCAGAGCAGTTAAATCCCAATGGTGTTTTTAATTGTTTTCTTTTGGCAGAAGTTTGTTTTGGTTGGGTTTTTTGCCTTTTTTTTTTTTTTTTAAGAAACAGCTGTGGAGTATTACCATGTTGTATTTTAGAGCATGCAAAGCAGAATGGATGCAAAAGGTGACTCAATACAAGTGCATGGGAGCAGTGGTGTTCATTCTACGTCATATTTGACTCCAGCCAAAGTAAGTGGAGAGGGTTAGTCCCCAAAAAGTTGTCTTTAGACGGTTGATAGCTTGGCTAATCTTACTTTGCTGTTGTCCTGTGTTTCCCTGCTACAGGAAGGGAGTGACTGCTGTTCTGAGAGTTTCAGGGGTGTGAGAAGGTGTGCAGAAAAAGGGCTCTGCAAGAAGCTGGCAAAGAGCACTTCAGCAGCAAGGGTTTGGCTCTTGTACAGCCACCTATTGGGTAAAGCACCTGCAGGTCTTTTTCCCCAGCAGAGGAAATAGTGAATATTAAGCAGAGAAGACTGTGTTGAGAATTACATTAAAGATTGCTTTGCTTTGCTGTGTGCAGGGAGAGCTGACTCACACCAACCTGTGTTACAGCCTGCAGTAGAGCAGTTGGAAAACTGTGTCACTTCAGCCCAAGAGAACTGTAAGAACAGAAGTGTGGTAATATATTAAAATTACATCAAAGGCTCTGGGAGATCTTAATGAGATCAGCCCCATATTTATTTTCATGGTTAGGAACAGAAATAACTGAATCATGTCATGGAAATATTCTGGAATGAGGAGATGTAATAGCTAAGACTGTCTCTAAGCTGGTCAAAGGATTTTTTAACTCCAGGCAGGCTGCTTCACTTTAGGGTAGTGAGAACTTGCAGACAGAGGATTTAGGCAGAGCAAAGACTTGGTGAAGGTCCCAAAATGTGAAAATCAGGTGAGCATGGCAGAGTGCTCTTTGCATGAGCAGCAGGGCTATACCCTCTTTACCATTATGTTTCTCTATTAGTCTGGACTTCCAGGATGGATGAATCCAGTGGTCTGCAGCTAATTCTGGGTGTGGTTGGGCCCCAGCTCCCCATGCCAGGCTGCTGCAGCAGTAGTTCACCCCAGCTCACCTCAGCAGGACTCCACTGCTCCCAGGGCAGCTCTCAGCTCAGGTTTTCCTTTGCAGATAAACAAAGGTATTGCAGTGGGGTAGCACTGGCACTTGTTTCAAGGCTTACATTTTCAAGAGTGCCTCATATTGCAGGGGAATTGTTGCTTTTATTGTAGCCCCCAGAGGGTGTCAGGGACCACTGCCAGCTTACCATCTTCTCCTGTCTTCTTCCCCCACTTCAGCTCTTGGCAAAGCTCTGGGCCTGTTGGTACTCCTGTGCCTGTGGCGTGTTCAGGGTGCTGCAGGGTGTCTGTTGCTGAGCTGAGGGTGTAGAGCTTTATGTGCATTTGTCAGCAAACCTTTCCTAATGGTTGGGCTTGAGAAGGTTTCTGCACATTCCCTTGCTTTTCTCTGCTCTCCTGGGGCCATGTGTGCCACTGCTAGTGCTGCATGCACTCTGTATTTGAGCAAGTAAGAACCTAAATGTTTTCTCCAGGCTTTGCTGAAGGAAAGAGTTTCTTTTTTTTTTTTTTTTTTTTTAATGGCATGCTTTTTTTTTTTTTAATTGACTTTGCCTAAAACGAAGGGAAATGTTACTGTGCTGGTCTGAGGTTTGTTGGAAACAGGGCTGTTGCCTGTGTGTGGCTGTGATAGGGATGAACATACCTGCTCTGGCACTGGGCTCCAGCTGTAAAAATCAGTATTATCCTATGATGCCTCATAGTGTAACCTTGGTTGTCTGCATCCACCGTAAACTTATGGTTCAGTCACTTTTAAGGACTCTGTGGACATAATCTTGTGTGTCTGATAGTGATACTTCCCTTTCTTTGTGCATATGGCATGTTAGGAAGGCTTGAGACAATTTTCTGATCTCTTTCTTATCCTAGAAGTGATACCTGATGTTGGTCATGCTCTGCTTTGTAATGGCTAGCATTATGCACTGAATTATACCTTACTGAGCTCTGTATTGCCCAGGGGAGGGCCTGTGATACCTGTGTGCTGTCTGTGGTGAAGCATTTAAGTCAGTGTAAAAAGAATAAATGACAGACACTTTGCCAGAGAGTGAGTAAATATGGGGAGAAAGGAAGGAAAGCTTTTTGAAATGTGACTTGGCTCCAAGTGCTACAAATCTTTAGGTACCCATTTCCTGTAGACTTTGAAGGGAGTAGTGCATCCTAAAGTGGGTTTGATGCTAAAACATTTTTGTGAAGCAGTGTTTGCCAAGGTCCTGGACTGTACATAGCCACAGAAGACAATTCCCTCTGAGGACTGGTCTGAAACATTACTTTAGTCTGCCTTATGTCTGAGAGGAGATGCTTTTCAATTTCAAAAATGCTTTAATTGCCTTCTGTATTGTCTTTTTTGGCTTAAATTGAACATTTAATCATATGACTACCAAAGATTGAGTCTCTGGGCTCTTTAAAGTAGAGCATGAAGATTTTCTTCGTGCTGAAAATGCTGTGTTACACTTTGATAGAGCATAATAAAATGTGACTGCCTGAGATGAGCAGTTGCTTCATTGTGCATGACAGAGCAAATCAATTTTCCTCCCATTGCTTTTCCTCTTGGGAGATAACATGCCAAAATAGTCAGTACCCTGTACTGTAAATGTTCAAGGATAGACAAATTGTTCACTGAAGTTAGCAGGTTTTTTCCTTTCTATTTTTTTTTCTCTCCTCCAATAATGGCTTAAATAATTTTGCCTTTGGAAGTCTTAGCATAGGATTTCAGATATCGTAGAAGTGTGTTGTGGATTTATTCCTTCACTAAAAGATTTTTATTGGCTTTTTTCTCCTGTCATCTCAAATGTTTTCTTGAATGTGGGAATCAAATAGTAAGTGTGGCTGCTATAAAAGGTTTAAGGTTGTTGTGGAGAAGGTTTGGCACAGCTATGTATGTTCTATCTATAAAGAATATCTTCTGGAAAACACAGGTCTTCCTCATTTTCTAACTTTACAGGATTATACCTGTGATATGGATTATTAAAAGTGTTGTGGTGAACTGGCAAACATAGTGTTCCTTAAGGAGAGGGAAATGAGATGCAAATAATTTCAATCTGTCAAATTTTGCACTGTAGAAGGAGCAATGCAATCTACCATTAGTCACTGAGAGCTGTAAACAGAGGTCATTTGAGTGTGGAAGCTATCAGTGCATGTTGAAGAAACCAGGAAATGTACTGGGCCTTGTGGATGTGCAGGGCTGTGCAGAGCAGCATTTCTACAAGTGATGCTGTTTGGTTTTCTTTGTAGTCCAGTGTACCAGGGAAGGTATCAGGTTTTCAGCAAAGGTTGAGTGCATGGTATTTGGAAGACTGAGAGGGGTTAGTTTGAACAACCAAGACAGTGCCTGAAAAATATGAGCCATAGGATGAGAAGGGTCATTCTTGAAACTGGCCAGTGGTACAGCTACCTGCTTGTGTAACTCTGCTTGGCTGGGGGTTTGGGTGTTGTGTTTTTGTTTTATTTTGGGTTTTTTTCTTCCCTTCCTAAAATAGCCCTGCTTCTGCTATTGAAAAAGGATGAAATAATGAATCTTCCTCATAAACAACTTCTTGCTTTTCCTGTGGTAGACAACAGTTTGATTGCAGCACAAAGTTAGGGAAATGTCCTGAAAATCTCAGGAAAAAAAAGCATGATCAAGAATATTATTGAATAAATCTGAGTTATGAGAAGGTAGAACCTAAAATCTGATAGTTTGAGTAACTGTCATGTAGCTACTCATAAAAGCTCCTATTTAGCAGTAACTTTTCTAGATGGCCAAAATGCCACTCTTTATGCCTGGAGATGTCAGATTCCTAATAATGAAATTAGAATTAGGTGTGTCACAAATGTTGGTACCTTAAAGTAACACATTCAAGGCTTTGTCTTGGGTTCCTCTGTAAGACATTTTGCACAGCTGGAAGTGGAAATGGTGCATAGGAGATGATGGACAAAGGGATCTTTTTTGATGTGTTGACCACTCTGGGTTTTGATGTGTGTTTGTAGCAGATCTGCAGCTGAAGGCAGAGCCACTAGTGAGCTACAAGCACAAAAGAGGTGGTTAAGATACATTTAATCTGTGCTGGCTCCCTGGGCCTGGTAGGCTACAGGTTGCTGTTGGCTCTCTGATGAAGCTGAATTTCAAAGAAATCTCAGAGGTTCTGTGAAGGCTTCAGCCTCAGTGATGCATGCTTAACAAATAAATTAAAACCAACTGGACTTCAAGGACTAGAATCTGGTGTGTTATAATGATGCTGCCTGTTGTGGTATTATTAGATCTGCTGAAAAGGGGCAAAGTGAATTATGCTGGAGTTTTTTTTTATTTTTAAGTGTCTTAGTAAAAATACTTTTCTTGAACACTGTCTTGTTGGTCTTTTGATAGTTAACTTGCTAAATGTGCTAAATGACAGCGTTTCAGTCACACACTGTTTTTCCTAGATTGAGGTAAGGGGAGAGGCATCACTGGGTTTTCTTGGTGTATCAGGTTTCATATGCTCTTTTTAGATGAAAATGAAAATATGCCTAAACATGAGATGTAAAGATGTTACAGAATGTGACATCTTTTTAGTGATGCCTTTGTGGTCAAAATGGCAACAACCAGTGGTGCAGCAAAGGACAATCTCTGCTACCTCCATAAAATTGAAAAATTGAGACATCAGTCAAGTGACTTATCCCAACGTAAGGCTTACTTTAAAAACATCCACTTTCCCAGGTATTGCCAAGTGTCTGTTTTGAGATGTCTGAAACCAGCAAAACTGCTGGGATGGGCAGTCCAAAGTGAAGGCAATGTGTACATGTGTATTGTCCAGTCAGGCTGACGATGTTCTGGTCTCCCTTTGTAATGCTTGGTCCTTGTAACCCACTTGGAAGATTTCTGGTGGAAGGAGATCCTAGTGTGGCTCCCAGTACCCTGTCTGTTCAGTTGGCTTATCAACGTAATCTTTTAATGTTGCCTTCACCAGAGGGGGACCAACACAGCATGAGGATAAAAGCTGCTCTTCATTTCTTTTATCTGTAGCCATTAATTAGGAACTGATGAAAGAAACAGACTTTGTTTCAAGGCTGATTCATTCTTCTTCATAATTCAGGCATCCCGAATACAGAAACACTGCCACTCTTTAGCCAAGTAGAGCACACAGTTGAAACTCAGATAGCTGGGTTTGTTCACACAGTGACTGAGGATTTATACAAATTATTTAGATGCTGTGTTTCTGGTTGCTTGTAAACAGAGGCTCTTGCAGGCATTTTGAGAGTTCATACTTTATATATTTGCATGCCTTAATCCTCCAAATGGCTGGTGGTGTAACAGTGTGCTTGGAGCCTTGGAGGTTTCTAGAGAGACTTTCACCATTTATTACAAATGACTTTTCCTAAATCAAAAGAACTTTGAATCATAAGAGTGAGGGAGGAGATTAATACATTAGTGCAATATGGTTTGCATTTTATTAGGGTGTGTTGCTAAGACTTCTGTTGAGCTCTCTGGTGTGTAAGGAAGGGGTTGAGTATGTGTCTTTCCCCCCTGGTATGCCTTGTCCAAGAGTGGCAGTCATTGTATTGAAAGTCTGCTTTGTGTGTGTCCACAGATCAGTCACAGTGAAGACAACTCCATCATGTGCTCTCTAATTACAGTGATGCATTCAATATTTTCCATCCCTTCTTAGCCATATAGGACGGGAAAGTAGACAGTCTGTCTGGACAATAAAGGAAACTCCGGCTTGGAAACTCAACGTGGCATTATGTTCCTCTGTGGTTCATCTGCTTTCAGCCCTGACTTCTGTCTCACCATCTGCCTGCTGCCGTTGCACCCTGGATTTAGTTGATGAAAGTTATTTGTTGTGGAATGAGACAGAAGTGAGAAATTACCTTCTGTGTTCCCATGAATGCCACTGAATTTCTGGGCTGTATTCTCTTCCTGCAGCCTCTCTGGTCTGCAGAGACATTTTTCTGTTTCTTCAGGTATTTACCAGTGTGGGGCCTCTGGACTTCTGAGTTCAACCAGTCTGGAAGGATGTTTTTTACTGCTGGGTGTCAGAATTCTTCTGGAGAGGTTAGATTGAGAGAGATCAGAGGATATCCTATGAGGATGCAGACACAATCTAGTCTCATAAAACATTATCTGAAAGAGGCATAACCTGTTATCCTGGAGAGCCTGTCTGTTTTTTCAGGCTAGAGAATGGGTGCAGCTACTGTAAATGTGGATTTTAAAGATAAATGACTAGACTTGATACTTGCATTGGTTATATATTGGTTCTATTTCAGTTTCCTCACAGAGATACCCTTAACTTAGTGCTTCTTCCAGTTCTGGTGCCTGGGGCACTTCACATGAAGGAATTCTTCATGTCTATGAAAAATATAAAAGCAAAGCCAGGAAAGATGTGGTTTCTTTAAACTGAAGATAGTCCTCCAACCACCAAACCATTACTCTGAGCAGTCATGGTCTCACTGCTCCTTCTTGACCAGAGCAGAAGCAAATACTGATCTCTGTTACACTAGCATACCACTTGCACAGCCCTCAGCAGTTCCTTCAGTACACCCTTGCAGCAATGCCTGCTTCTGCCAGATTTGCTGAATCCTGTCAAAAGTGAAGTGCGGTCAATCCGGTTGGGTAATTCCTGCTGGAAGATTGAATCAGATGGGGGTCTTCAAGATGCCTGAGAGCATCTCTAATATATTTCCTCTTAATTTTTTTAAGCTGCATTGAGGCTGGAATGGAATATGATTCTCATCTAATTCACTTCTGTGTCTCTTTCTAAGACTAGATAAGGGAACGCAGAAGTGGGCACAATGTCGTGTAATAGTTTGGTTTGGAAGAGGCCTTTAGAGATTATCTAGTCAAATCACTCTGTAATGAGCAGGGACATATCTTTGCCTTTGTTTAGTTGTGCTGATACATTTTTGTAGGTATGGATTGAAGTTTACTTTTTATAGCCATTAAGTCTGTCCTTTCACTGGGATACTTGGTGGTCACAGACATCCATGTCTGCTCTCCCTGCTCCTCCTAGTGTGGGACACAGCCAGAGGGGACCATGGCCTGCAGAACCACTTGCTGGTTCAGGCAGAAATCCAACTCATTTGTTGTCCTTCAGGATACTTTCATGAAGGTGCTTCGCTGGATAAGCAAAACGTTTTTCTGAATAGGCACATATCCAGTAAGCACCCAAAGCCATAAGGCAGAGAATACTGTGCTGTGGCAAACAGTCCTGGAGGTCAAGGATGTTCTTTGGGTGGATACATTCACAGCTCTGAGCCTGCAGATTCAGCAACTGCAGTAAATTCAAGTGGTCACCCTAATGTGGCAGGAAAACTAAGCACAAAACACAAAACCTTTCTTGGGCTAGCATAGAACAGCAATGTATTTTAAGGTGAAAAAATGTCTTTCCCTCTCCTTTGAGTCTCTGCTGTTATTTTATCTCTGTGGTCTCAGTAGTATCTCAGTAGTGCAGGAGATGATTGAGGATTAGAGAAACTGTGCACCAGTGATTCCTTCTCAGGCCAGTGAGGAGGAACTAAATCCTTGTAGGATTTATGAGCAAAGCAGCAGCACTTTGAAAAACGTCCTCTTCTTATTTCGCGTTGGTGACTAGTGTAAGTTTAGCTGACCTGCCAGGGTGGATGGGAGATGTCACCTAGTGTGCAGTTTTGTGTCTGAGTTGACAACCCCATGGGAACTGGAGCTTGTTACAGCAGAGGAAGACTAGTGGGAAGCTTTGTTGATGTCACTGAGAGGGCAGGGTCTCTTTTGTGGCAGGAAGCATGTGTTTGACCTTTTACAAAGCTGTAGTCTTCATGCTGGTGGTCATTAATTCCATTCCTTTTAAGGCAGTGGTGAGATTATCTTGATGTCTGAACCTTCCTTGGCTCCTGCCAGATAGCAATGACCTGGGTGTAGTCTGGAGCCTGTTAGTCTGACTGTAACTGTCTTCTCCTGGCAGTCCATGGAGACCCAGTCTCTGTTCTTGTATTGTTTGCTCTTGTCAGCTGTCTCTGTAGCTGTCAGGTTGTGTTGACACACCTTTCCTCTTCTCTTAGGTGATCCCCACAGGCCAGTCTTGAGTAACCCTTCTGCCCTGAGACTGCCTGACGCCATGGTACTGTCAGTGCCTGAAACTGGTGCATAGGCTAGCCCTGTCGTTGAACTGTTCCCTCTCCTCTGTTTTGTACAGGTGTGCTCTAAAATTCATCCTCTGTGAGCTCTGAAAACTCCTGTGTTAGATGTGGTGTATTCCTTGGTGTACTTTGCTGGCTGGCCATCTAGGGAGGCTTAGTGTGCTTCTCCTGTCCTGTACTGGAATGAGTCTTATTTTGAAACAGATCAAGTAAGTTGTGCATGTAGAGAAGATGGAAACTCGTTTAAAGCCTGTTGTCAGGGAAAACCAATTTTTCTTTGCCTCTGAGCCATTGGCATTCAACTGTCCCTTTCCCAGCAGCAATGTCTACTCAGTTCTGCCATGATCCCTTTTCCCTTTAGCATGTGGACAGAATGATAGGAGGTCAAGTTTCAGGATTGGATTGACAGAGGTGACAAAACCTGTCACCAAGACAAGCCTGTTTGGTTTAGATGACATGCAGCAGTCCATTGAAATGACCATGGTGCTGCAGTGTCCCTTGCTTTGAGAGGAATCTTCTTTTGTTTTTTTCCTATTTGAAAGATTGTCTCTTGGTGTTTGGAATTTTCCCAGACCTTCAGTTTGTGTTCTGTGTATACTTATGTGATAATGGTATCAGTTAACACTGCTTCCTCAGAAATTGACCTCTGCAAGGTCCGAGTGAGGGTGAAAGTGCATTTTGCATGTTTGCATCCTGTACAGTGCAAGTAGCTTCTCATATTACTTAAACAGCCAAGTGGCAAAGTGGTGGTTCAGGGTACATCTTGCCTCTTTCACACCAATTGATCTGTCTACGAAGTGTTTAGAAATTACTTTGAACTTGAGCAAAAAGCTCCTGATGTGGAAAAAGCTACTTGTCCCTCTATGATGGCAAATACTTGGAATCCTGTTCTTTTGGGGCAAAGATTCTCTGACTAGTCATTACTAGAAATTCTTTGGCAACTGTAAAATGGTGTAAACTGCAGGTGTCATGGTTAGAATTAGGAAGAAGCACACCTATTAAATTGTTACCATTCTGGAAAGCAGCTCAGCAACATGCTTTGCAAGTACTGGCCCTACTGACTCCACTGTCCTTATTCTGCAAGTTCAAAGCTGATAACATGGATGCTGACTCTGAGTTCCACAGAGATGACTCGGACCTGACTTCTATAAATCATCAGATAAAATTGATATAGTGGCTATAAATAAGCACAAATACATTCTACTTAAAACAGGAATTCAGAGTTTGAATCCAACTGCTTATCTTGGAGCTTTGCCAATATCCTAGGTAAGTCTAAACAGAAATGTTAATAAATATTGCAGGTATAAATTGACTTTAATCCTGGGTACAAGATGGAATATTGAAGGGGGAGTAAAAAAGCAAGTTGCAGGAACTTGGAGGTTACTTGGAAGACATGTGCCTATTGGAGAGGTGGAAAATTACTGTGAGAATGTACAGCTTTGGTGCTGTAAGCTGCATTCACTGAATTTGGGGCAGGTTAGTAGGGAACCGTCATATGCTCAAGGGTTTTCATGGAAAATACGTGTGCAAATAATAAACCCATCCATGGAAATGATGGGCCTTAATCCTGCTCCCAGACTTGCACAGCCAGTCAGGCCTTCCATAGGAATAAAAAAGGTGCTCTTGCTCTGCAGACTTCATAATCTTCAGCTAAAACTGTCTGAAGTATCTCACTGCTCTAGGTTTTGTAGTCAGCTCCCTCTTCCTTGAAAAAAAAAGGCAAGTAAGTAACTCACCTTTTCTCTTTTATTTGGAAACAAAGTGCAACATGAAACTCGTGCCCTGTATATGGTTAAGACATACAACCATGTGTCTTAATTTTTGGTGAGTACTGTTTAAAATCAGGCCTTTGCCAAACATTTACAGATTTTTTTCCTTGCCAAAACCATTGAACTCCATCGACAGCCTTCAAGCAGCTCATCAACAGCTGACTCTTCCTGTTATAAAATATGTTGACTAATGAAGCTAAGCTGAGGAAAAAATCAAATGTAACTGAAATTAAGAATTCTACTGAAATTCTACTTAAGAATAACAAGGGATTTTTTTTGGTTTGTCCTATCTGTGTTGTGTTATACCAAAAGGGTATCAAATCCATAGCAATGTCACCAGTTTGTCAGACCTGATCATCTACTTCACATGATCTCCTGCAAGCAGAGCAAGAAGTCACTCAAAAGCAAAGCAGTCTTAAGTGATGACTTCTGCATAGTATCTGTGATGTTAGTGAATGGGTTCATGTAATAATTTCATTAGAGTTCAGAATGGAAAAGGTCTGGCAGTCAGCTCTGCAGGTTAAGGATGCACCTCCTTAGCTTACAGCTTAACTGTTGATAAGGAATAAGCAGGGAAAACCAACCCTCTTTAACTATTTATTCCTGCTCTTTATCTTATAAGATTTCTTTGTGGCTTCACTCTGGACTTAACAGCTTGTCTTCAGCAGCTTTTCCAAATTGCCCTGGTGCTTCAGTGTAAGGTCAGTACCAAGGACAGGAAAAGTGCTGATGAACATTTTTACATTTGCATCTATTCTAAGCCCTTTGGAATAAGGGAAGTTTCTCTCTGCTTCCAGTTTTCTGCTCTTTCAGACCACTTGGAGGGAGTTATGTCAGTCATGCACATGTACTCATGTTTAGAATTGGGCTAGGGTCATGTTCCTCATCATACTCTGTTAGGGCAACTTGCAGATTAACTCTGCTTTGATATCCCACATCAAATAGGAAGGCATATTTCATGCCTTTCTGAATACAAGTACAGCAAAGCTCCTTGCCTTCTTTTTCCATAGGGCTGAAAATCTACTGTGACAGAAGCCTGTCCCATAGCAAGGTTGTGTTGTGTTTCTGACAGCTGGAAGTCTGGTTCTTTTTGGCCTCTCTTTCTTAAGAGTCTGGAGATGGTCTAAATTTTTGTCTGACTTGAAGGAAAGATCAATACTGATAATATTTGAAGATTGTGCACAAGGGGAAGGAGTTGATGCTTCTGGACTGATTTCACATCAGACGTGTGGGTTCTGAATGCAGCTGATGTGGGAGCTGTGTTAGGATGCTCTTGCTGAAAAGGAGTTGTTAATTTTACACTTGTGAAATTTTTGTACTCCTGAGAAATAAAAAAAACACTTCTTTTTTCACTGGATAATGACCAACAGGCTTGTGTGGATATTAAATATTAAGTCTTACTCTGAAAGGAGCATAGCAATGCTGTGTTTTAAGCAAGAGTTACCACCTGTCTTTTCCCTCCGTTCCCACGAATTCCTCCTCTGGTAGAGAATTAGATCTGGTCACAGTGTGTGGAGGCCCTTTAGTCATAACTAAAGTTCTGCAGTGGCAATTTCTGTTGTGGCTGTCCAAGCTTATGCCATTTTGACCACCTAACTCTCAAAACACTTACATGTGAATCCTCCAAAAGACTTACAGCAGTTCATCTTCATGAAGCAATGGCTATTGATTAAAAGAAAACAAACAAAGTCTGAATGCACCAGTGAACAAGATTAACTTTTTAAATGTCAGAAATAGTTACCCTTTCAAAGGGGGTGGGGATTTATTAGAGTCGGTGAACTTACATTGTGCTTAAGGACCTATTTTTAAACAGAAATAGCTACATGAATATTCACTACTCACATCTGGTCTTTTGTCCCTGTTTTATGCCCAAACATAGCAGCTTGTTATTGTGAATTGCTTGAATTTTGCAAGAGCTGTGGCTGACTCTTTTTTTCCTGACTCCTTTTCTTCATCCACCAAACACTCAACAACAGCACCGAAGTGCAAATCAGACCCCTCAGAAAGCTCTGCTGCTTTACAGCTTGGCAGCAGTCATACACAGGCCAGCAGGAAAATAAAGATGACCTTTGAGATTCGGTGCTAATAGAGCATTGTCCTGACCTTGTAATCCCAAATTTCAGAACAAATACCTCTAGTCAGCCTCATTGTTAATTGACACAATTGCTGCTGGTGTGATCTAGCAGTAATAATCGTCTCATGATGGGTTGGAACATCTCTGCTACCATCCCTTGCTAATTGGGGCCGGGTGAGCCGAGCACACCGCGGGGCTGTGCTGCTCAGCAGAGCGTGGCCCGGCACTGACAGCCGCTCCTGGGTGATAAGAGCACTTCACTTCTCTTGGTACCAAAACTGCTTAAAGGCACGGTCCAAGGGGTAGATGATCCTGACACTGCTGAATTTTCGCTTTGTAGGTTGACTGCCTAGTAACATAAGCATAACAGCTGTCAGTATCTGCAAACAGTGTGTTGAAACTTCTATCTATACTGATTTTATAAACCAAATTGTGGTTCTAGTTATGTGTGCTGAGCTTCCAACAAGGCACGTCATGCAGTTGCTTGGCTTATTGATCCCAATCACAGGCTGATGGGATTAGACTTTCCCTAGTGTACAGGCAGCAGCTAAACTTGTGACACCTACCAGGGTAATGCAGTTTCTAACTTTGTCAGATCCCTTATGGAGAAGTCTCAGGTAATTAGACAAAGTTTTACCTGGTTGCTGATTTAAGAGCTGTGTTGGCACTTCTGTTTTTAAATTTAAAAGACTTCAAATAGAGGAAAACTTACTGTACTATCTGCTGGGACTGTGAAGAAACTTGAAGTATGTGAGAGAAACTGAGGAAAAATATGTCTGGAAGTCTTTGTTACACTTTGAGCACAGTAGCTGCATCTGGCCTTTCTGCCCCAGGAAAATGAACTTTGAGTCCTTAAAAAAAACCCAAAAACTATAGCTCTCAAACCAGCTTGTTAGTTCTTCCTGGAAAAAGCAACATTTAGATCCAATATGTGTGTTTCACAGCACCTCTCAGTGTGTCCTGTTGCTGCTGCCAGCCTGACCACAGGTGAGCTGCACTGAAGCTCCCCAGTTTTCCATGAGACACCTGGGTGTGGGTATTTTGTGTTTTGTTTTGTTTTGTTTTGTTTTTCCTGCTTTGTCTGTCTTGTCTCTTCATCTTTCTTTGTGTTGTGCTGGTGAGCAAGATATTTTTGAGGGGAAAGGAAAGGGAAAGGGCAGAACTGAGACTGGTTTATCATAAAGTAGCCAGAGTGTTCAAGCTTTGCCACCATTGCACTATTTGCTGTGCCTGGTTGCATTCCCACAGCTTAACTGAGACTGTGGAGCTTTTATTAGTAATTAGCTCGTTGTGGCTTTAGGGCTTTCAGACACGAGTAATTGTTTTCATTGGGGGTATTAATTATGAATCACAAACCTGTAAACAGCTATAGCCAAGAATGTGCACGTTTGCAGATATGACTGTTTTGCTGTTCAGCCCTGGGTTAGCTCTGCACTGCCCTCATTGTTGTTGCAGAGAAGTGTATGGAAAACATGTTTTTAACCTCCTAGATGCTATTGAATTCCTGCATATCAGTCTCTAAAACTGTGGGAAAAATGGCCTGCTCATTTGTTTTCTAAGCAGTCTGATTTAAATATGATGGTTTGAATGGGTTGAAACAAGGACTTCGAGAGCCCACTTCTGCAAAGGCCTTGCTTTAAGATCTTCTTATAAATACACTTAAAATAATGTGATTTTAATCTTCTGGGGGAGGAGGGAAAAAGAGAATGTTTACACTTGACAGTCTTACCAGTCTGATGTTACTGATGCTGACTATATTTCCAGCGTTGTTTTCCTGATTTTCTACAGGCAGTTCTTGACTAAGAAATCAAATTATCTATCAAACTTGATAGCAAATCTTCCTTTTAATTCAGTGTAGTTTAGTTTCTCCTCTTTAATGTGGGATGAACTCGGTCAGCACTTGAAGAGGTAGGATCCCTGTGTATTAGGAGTCTTGGATGGTTCCTGTGGATGGTCAGATCTAGGACAGAGTGGATACCAAGGACTGGGGTGAGAGTTCTAGTAGAGATGAAGACATACCTGCATTTCTGCAGTGGAAATGTGACCCACATGGTCAGAGACCATTTCCACTGCACCTCAAACAACCCAAGCCACGATAACTGCTTTTTTTTTAATTCTCTGGTCATGAATTATGAGAAAGCAGGAAGTATTTCAATGAATATTTGAGTTGTTGACATCTGATAAATACTGCTACTGTCTGGGGAAGAGCAGTACTGCCCTTTGCTAGCTCTTCTTTCATCATGAGAAAAGCTGCATCTTCCTCTGTTAGACCCCTCTTCATGTGCAGTCCACATGAAAGTCTGTACTAGATTTAGGTTTTGAGGGATACCAGAAGACTAACTGGTGGTGCTAGGCTTGCATTTTTTCCCAGCAGATTCCCTTCGCCCCTCCACTTGGTCTTCTCTTGATTTTTTTCTAAGAATTCTCCCAGTACCTGTGTAAGAGAAAAACCCTAACCTAAACCAAATCTGACCTTGACAAATTTTGCAGAGGTAATAAAAACTGAATCATAAGCTGACTTTTGAGAAATAATTTTCTCTCGCAGATTCTTGAGGTGCTTTCATTACTGCTGATTTCCTTTCTTTAAATATATTTCATAGTGGGATTAGGAGGAAACACAGACAGTGTATGCTAGCTAATTTGGGGTTTATTGCAAAGTATTTCTCTGTTTTACATTTATGTAAAAGGCTAGGGTGAGGTGTTTTTACCCAGTTTTCTCTCCTCCCCTTCCAAGTTAAGAAACAGATGGCCTGACCTGTGTAATGCTTAAAGTGTTGGAATTGGCATCAGTGTCTTCTTAAGGATTATTTTTAAAAAAACAATACCCAGGAAGCATCGTGTCTCTGCTCAGTGTGAAAGCTGGTCTGTACAAAAATAGCAGGCTCACAATATGTGACTGAGATGATTCCCCTGACCTAAATAAGGAAAATGATTACCTGATATTTGGAATGTGGCTTCACTTCTAGCATTTCCTCCTGCTGTCAGGCAGTATGTGTACCTACCTTCTCTTCCCCTGCCCATCAGCACATACTTCTCAGCAGTGTTGCAGCTTCAAATATCTGCATGCTTGGATATACAAGTCTAAGTACATCTAACTCCTGGCTGTTATTTGAATGGCAGGGTTTTTGTTGGAAGTGGGGCTGGTTTGATAGGTACACATGCAGCTGGAAGGAAGCTGATAGAGCTGTTGATGGTCAATGGTAATCTAGGTATAGAAGGTCAACCACGATTTTTAATTAAGCCTAAAGATTTGTTTCCTATTTAAGTT
The DNA here is from genome assembly GCA_024734555.1 of Trochalopteron elliotii. Taxonomy (NCBI): domain Eukaryota; kingdom Metazoa; phylum Chordata; class Aves; order Passeriformes; family Leiothrichidae; genus Trochalopteron; species Trochalopteron elliotii. The sequence goes on along the minus strand of JANPWX010000599.1, from coordinate 651,599 downwards.
AATATTTCCTGAGTATAAAGGTAAGGTTATTGCTGTTCTTAAACATGGGCAGTTGATTAATAGGTCTTCACAACATGATGGAGCCCAAGCCCAGCAGAGCATAGATTTGTATTGTTTTCTGTAATGAATGTATTGATCTCTAAGAGGGATATTGTTGGTGAGGAAGAAATTATCAAAACTAAAAACTGTTTAACACCTGTTAGGTTTTACTGGTGTTGTCTTTTCAGTTAGTGAGATTCTAGATTGGATCTCAGAATCAAATAAAGATTTCTCTGTGCAGGATAGCTAAGGAGCATTTCTGTTATAAAACAGGCATCATTACTGTGGTTAAGAGAAAGGGGTCAATGATAACAGATCCTAAATTGGTGTGCTCTGATATAAAATGAAGATGCTGAGCAAATCCTGGTGAAATATCTTGGGAGTGGTTCCTTGTTTGCATTTGTCATTATGATTCTTGGTAGTCTTTATGGATGTGCTCATTGCTTTTATTGAGTAAAATTGCTGTCACACTTCTAATAGTTATTAAATTTTTTAAACCTTGCTTCAGTATTGCTGTATGGAAATGTTTGACCCGAGTTGGCCTGTGATGAGCCAACAACATACATTTTGAGCCTTCATTTGCTCGTAACCATTTGCAGTGCACTATAAAAAGAACAGGAAAAATTCTGTGGGCTAATTTCTGCTAATAGCCAGACATCACCAATAGTCTGTAAACTGAATTGCTGGGGGCTGGAGGAACATCCCTTGGAAGGCTGCTGACTGCTTGCTGTGTGCTTCTGTTCCCTTGGCATCTGCTGTTGGCCCTGGGGAGGGAAGAGTTTCTGGGCTGGGGCGGTCTTTGATCACACTTCTTACAGCTCTTTCTACAGAAAAGCCATCCAGCTCTCCTGAAGCTGTGGGCATAACTCTGCTCTGTTACTGTGGTTTAAAAGTGATGCTGTGTGCTTGTTAAACAAGGCTGCTCTGGCGGTGCAGGTGGAGAAGGGGGATAGTTTGCTCATTATTGCACTGCTGCCTTTCTCAAGGAGAACACGGGAAGATTACACAACTGGAGCAGTATTAGCTGCCTCCTGTCCTTTAGGATGTGTCTTTAGCCTGCTGTAATCACCGTGCTCGGTTCTGAACAGAGTCTGTCACCACTTCACGAGTTTTTGTGCCGGCATTGCCATCTGTGGGCAGCTGTCCTGCTGCAACTCCTTCGCCTGCTGGCATTTCCCTCCACAAGGACCTCTGAGGAAAACTGTTCATTTTGTTGTAGCCTCCTTTAAAAAAGGGATGTTCAGCACTTTTCTAACTGAAGGCAAGCAGTTGTTGGACAGAGTGAAAGTTGTTTGATCTTCCTTCTGTTACAATATGTGCTACCCCGAGGTGTTTACGCTAAGGGCAACACAGGCTTTTGTTTTGTGCGGCAGGCCTACACAAGCAGCTCTGGTAGGGGATAAATAACATGCTAATTGCAACAGAGCTTGACCCCTGGGCAGAAGTGGAGCTGGCTGCCTTGTGTCACTGCGAGGGAAGAGTTTCCATATAGGCAGTTACCCGGCGGAGTTAATGAGCTGTGAACACACACCTACCCTGATTGTAGTTCACTGCTTGTGTCACCACAGCTCTGTCTCTCTTGTGTGCATCCTAACTTCCTCAACTCTCCCATCTTTGGGCTCACATCTGTGCCAGTATTCCACTTATGTGGTTATCTTACGTGATTTTTTTTTTTTCTGCAATAAACATAGATTTTGGTGTGACTTAAAGTCAGTAGTTATAATTTTTTGATTTATATATGAGAAGTCCCTCTTAATCAGGCAAGCAAACTTTGACCTGATTTTCAGGTATTCTGGAGGTCTAATTTTGTCACACTCACCTTAGGATAGCAAGTCTTGCTGAAACCTAAAATAATTTAGCTAAAGATACTTAATGCAGATATTTATCTGCTATTTCATTTGAGGCCTGGTGGTGGTGTTCATCCACAGTGATGTGTGATTGCATATGTGGGGGCTTTCAAATGATCATCAGATCTCTGGTATTTTGAAGGCCTTTTTGTCCAGTTTTACAAACCATATTCTTGTGTGGTGTTTTGCATGGGAATTTCTATCTTTGGGCAGGCATAAGGCTTTTGCATAGTTTTTGGGGGTTTTTTGCAAGTAGGTTAGTAATGAGAAGACACTTAGGAGGCCAGGGAATAGCTTTCCCAGGGGAGCTAGTATGTTCTAATGAATCTTGTTCATGGGGTGTACTTTAATCTCATCAGGCATAGCTAGTAGGTCTGGTTTGGCAAAATTAACTATTCTGCCAAGGCTTTGAAGTCACAAATGATTTTCTCCCTTCTCTTAATGAACCCTATTACACTTTCCATAGTCTGACTGTGTGTTTGGCCAATGGGAACAGGGAAATAGATCAGCCATTGTGGAATAGCAGGACCCAGAGTCATCTAGGATCCAGGAAAGGCATGATTGAAGCCAAGAATGCATAGGAAAACATGAAGGTTTTAGGAACAGGTCCTCTGTGAAGGCTCACAGGGAATAGAGGTGTTGTTTTTTTTTTTTTTCTGTGTCCTGAATTAAGTATATGTCATTAACTTTCAAGGGATGGTGAAATTGAGAAGTCTTTCATTTTACAGTCAATGTGAGCTTTTCACTGCATCTGTTGGAGTGGGCCAAGGATGAGCCATGAAATCCTTTAGCAGGACAGGCCCAGCTTTTCTTCTCTTTTGGTGGAGAAATGGTTCTTGTGTGAAAGCATTTGCTGTGGAAGTTCATAAAACTTCCCTGTTGGAAAAGAGCTGAGTGTCTAATTAGCCAAAACACTTTAATCCTCCTGCCAGACTACCTGCAGATAAGCCTTCAAGCAAAGTACGTGTTGAATTTCAGCTGGGAGTAGGTGTTTGGGAAAATTAAGAAGATAAAGCAAATATGATACATTACTCTAATATACCAAAAACTTAGTCCCTTCCTCCTCTTGCTCTCCAGACCTTCAGTTTGGCTCTCACTTACTGTTTGGATTATGGTATGTTATTACAGAATTGCTTATTAATTCTCTATTTGAATTTACACCACTGTGATTCTTAAGTACTTTAATGGGAGCTACTGTTACCTCTTCAACAGAGGAAAGATTCCCCTCCAGCCCACCCAAATATTTGAGTTCTTTTAGGCGGGCATCACAGCTGTTCAAATTTAGGAAGGTGCAGTGCTACAACAATTTCTACTTAATTTCCATAGGAGCTACTTTCTAATGCTAATTTCACGCTTGATAAATACAGTCCCTTGTTGCCTAGGCAGCAAGTTACGGCACAAATGTTCATTACTGCACTACTGGTTAATGAGTCTCTAGTGTTCTGAAGAAATTAGAGCCAGAATTAAGTGGGTTTACTCACTTTAATCTTAAGTTACCCCCAGCCTAAGAAACCAATCTGCAAAATGTTTCCAGTTAAGAGGTGGTACCAGAGTGCAACAGTGACCGAGTAAGCAGAAGAACTTTGAGAAGCGTTTGGTACAGCACCACCAGAGCCAATGCAAGCTTCTGCCTTGGTTGTTCTTTTAAAGGTCTGCTGGTTTACAAGGATGTCTTTGCTATGAACTGCAAAATACGTAAAATTCTACAACTGAGATATCTAGAAATACACTTCTTGTCAACATTTGTAGTCTTTCTTAGCGTTGTGTAGCTTGGCCAAGTAAGCCTGACAGTCTCTAAGCAATTTTAGAGTCACGTTTTTGTGTGCTGACAGAGCTTTGTGTCCTGTCATTCCCAAATTTACTGTAAAATAAATCAGGGTATGTTTGATTTGATGTCTTGAGGCAACAGTAATATTTTCCAATATGAATGTGTCAAGGTAGCTTTTGCAGTTTTGCACCAAGTTTTGCTGGTTTTGCACCAAGTTCTCCATTTCCTTTTTTTATAGAAGGTCTCATTTGTAAAGATTTGTTCAAGTTGTTTCAGTTCACATGTAATTAAGGCAAGAATTCCTTGGTGTTCAGTTGGTTGAGAGTGGGCTCTGCTTGTTGACCTTTTCTTTGGTGACTCAGCATGGAGAACTCAACACTTCCCTGCCAGGCAGAGACCATTGTTGACTTCTATCCCATTATTATTTTTCATTTAAAAGCTAATTTGCTCTTTTGCCTTCAATCCTTGTCATACACATCATTCCAACTGTTAAATAATATGAAAGTTTGTCTTTGGCAGGCTGCGCGTCATCTTGCCTTGGGAAATCAAAGGGGAAGATTACATAACAGCTGACAGTGAATTTGGCTCTAGAATGTCATTAAACTAATGAACATTGGGTTTTCTTTCCCAGCCACAATATTCTTGAGTTCAAAACTAAGAAGTCTTTTAATGTGTAACCTAGAGTGCATGTAGGTGAATTGCAAAACTTCAGGAGCTTTCTGATTCTACACCACAAACCAGAGCATAATCCTTGGTTTAAGAGCTGGAAGTACAATCCAGACATATGGACGTTACTTGTTCCTAAGTGAATTTAGAATAATTTAATTTTTAATTTTTTTTCTGTCTCTAAAGTTACAGCTCCCTAAATTTGATGTGGGCTGATATTTGCTTTCTGAAGGACTTCATACTCCCTATTTGAATGCAAGAAAACATTGTCTTTATTTGTGCAAAGCTTTAAAAAAAAATCTAGGAAGAGGAAAGGCCTGGTACAACCACTTATTTATTACATGCTTTTAAAAACTCACAAAGACCTTGAAATGAAATTCTGTTGCTGGCATATATGTATTAATTGAAACACAAAGCTTTGGCCTAGAATTGCTAAATTCACCCTTTTATCATTGGTTATCCTTAATGCTTCTATAAAATGAGAAGAAGGAAAGCAATCACTTTCATTCAGTTTAAAGGCATAGCTTTGTGTGAAGCAGCATTTTACCACATCTTAGAACTTTTCCACTGATATTTACTGAAAGAATATATTTAACTGCACACGGTGCTGGCTTTGTGCTGGGGCTACAACATCACAGCTCTGTTGTTTGATTGCTGTGTTAGAAGCACTGTAACTGCTGTAACATCAATACAAGTCAGAATGCATTTTAGTACAAAAAAAGAATTTCTTGCAATGCTCTGTTGACTCTTCACATGTTTGAAAGTCTACAGTGGGCAGGAATTTCCAAATCAGAAGAAGATATAATAGGATGCATGGGGGTGGACTGCTATGTTCAGGATGCTGTTTGCTATAATGCACTTGATTACTCCTGCTTGAGAGAAGAAGCTTGTTAACTCATAAGTCATGTTGTAATTTTTGTTGCCATCTGTTATAAGAAAGAAAATACTCAGTGCATTTAGAGACTTTTTCTCTTTTTGAATATACAAGAACAAAATTGAGATTCTGGTACTTAAAACAAGCCTGTCCTGAACCCAGCCACATGCCTGATATGAACAGTGATGATGCCATGGAACAGGTCCATTAACGCACCAGTTTGAGTCTTCTCTAGTGTAAGAGATTGGAATCTTCATGTCTGTACATTTCCACAACCCTCATATGAGCAGAATGACCTTGTTTGAAGTGGGGCCCTTGTTACTCTAGCTCAAACTTCAGACTTTTCTTGCACAGCAGGGAAGTCTATTTTGCAAACTAATTAGGATCCCAGGGCAGATGAGATGCTTGAAACTTGTACGCTTACATGTGTACTGGCTTGTGCAGCCCAGATATCAAGGGCAGACAATGGAAAGTACGAAATAAAATAGTGACATCAAGGATAGCCAGATTCATTAAAAATAACTGGACATTTTAATATATCAGCTTGGGTAATAAACCTGATGCAAAAATGTAGCATATGTATGAGTCACAACAGTTTTAAGAAGCTGTGTATTTATTTTTTGATGATAGGGTAATTTTCTCTGAAACGTACCATTTTTTCTCTTAAAGCTGTGGTAAACTTTTCAGGGTTCCTGTAGCCATACCTCGTTGAGTTAGTTGATCTCATGGTACCTGCAAATTTGGATTGAGTTTCTTTCCACAGAACTTGTCCCCATTCCTGTTTCTCCATCAAGAAACTGTTGTTTTGTGCAGGATCAAGGCAAGTGACTAATGTTCTCTGAAAATCTATTCAGATTCAGAATCTGCTTAAAATTAAGAGCAAAATAAGCAGCACATGCTCCTTTTGGATAACTTGGTGCTTGCAATCTTGTGCCTGTGCTGCACAGGCAGAGTGGGTCAAGCTGGAAATTTGAATTACAAATGAAAAATATATGGTCCTATTTACTCAGTATTTAAATCTGTAGTAAATCTTATTTACTGTTCTGCTTGCTTTGTATGCATAGCCTACCCTGCCCAGCACTCAGAGGCAAAAAGTATATTGACATTTAATATAAAGTACTTCAATCTGGACATAGTGTTCAAGGTGCTTGCTAAGTGTACAAAATGTTTTGTTAAATGTTCTGTCTGAGGCCAATGCCTCAGGGAAAATGATTCCAAGTGTACTAAAGCAGCGTGGTAAGCTGTGATGGGCTCCTCTGCCACCACCAGCACCAGGCTGGTGAGTCTGGATGCCAGGATGAAGCTGGGTGAAGTCATAGTCACATGTTGGTATCCTCACTTTGCTGAGGTGTTCCCAGGTCACACTGTGTGTACAGTCCTCATCCCATACGCCTTCTCTGCCTCCAGGCACCTGTGGCTGCAGGCTTTCCAGAAGCAGAGCAAGCATCCTTGTATTTAGCAGCATTCAGCTGATTTATTTTCCTTGAATCCATCCATTTTATTCTTTTAACTCATTTAACTTTATCTCCACTTTATATCCTGGGACACTCTTATCCATGGCTTTAGTGTATGTGGCTTCCTACCTCCTTGATTGTTTTGACCTTGCTATCAGGCTTTATTTTAAAAACATGAGAGGAATGGGAGTACATTTGGAAGAGCATTTGGGAAGGCAGGATTTGAAGGTAATCTGAAGTGCTATCTTGGCTCAAGATAGGTTCAGCCTGCAGCTAACAAAGTGCCTACTTCTTCAGACTTCTGTACTGGCCAGCTAGAATATCTTGTTAATTTGTTCTATTACCACCAGATGTGGGGAAAATATTATTTTAGAAATAATTTTAAGCTGTGCTTTAAATGAATATCCAAATGAGGGTAGTTTCAGTGTCTTAGGTGAATAGTGACCATTGTTGTACTGATTCAGTCCATGTGTAGTTACGTGACCATCCTTGACTTGTCTGGCTGAATTCCTGTTTACCTCACCATTTACTTAATGAACATTTTTTTTCTGGAAAGAAGATAAGCGTTATCTCACTTTCTGTTTATTTCCTTCCCCTCCTTTTCCCTCGTCTTTTAATATCGATGTTAGTTAATAGTGTGCATTAATTTAAAAATTCTTCTCCCTGCTTAGTCATGTCTTCTCATTGTCTTCCTCGAGGACTTCGTGACTTGTCTTCAAAAATGCAGATTAAGGGCATAAAACCATAGTTGAAGGGAGTATGACACAACCTATAACAAGGTTTAGCCATGTATTATTTGACAGGAGATGGGTTATTTTTATACCAAAAGTTACAGAGAGAGCTGAGCTGACTTTCCTTGGGCTAATCTTAAAAACCCAAAATGCAGGAGATCCCTGTGCTGAGATTTTCCTGACTGCCATGGGCCTGAAGCTATCACATCCTGTCTACTTGTGCTAATCTGCTGCTCTACTTAGACTAACAAGATGCAGAATCTTGCAGATCTGCCTCGGGTTGAGTTATCACTGTAGCCTCCTTTCTGCTTGAGACATGCTCTTTGCATGTGCCTGATGGATACTTCCAGTGCTGTGTGGGATCTGCAGCTGGGAGTATGGTGTTGTGGGGTTGTCTCTGTGCTGGAACCAGATGGTGATGATAATTTCCTTTAGTCTCTTTCTCCCAAGACTTTGTGTCTTGGTGTAGTATTCTGATAAACTTCAAAGTGATGACAAGTTTAATAATTTATGGTTGTTTTCAGTCTCCAAAGGACTCTCCTCTACTTCCCAGCTTGTAGAGCTAAGGCTAAACTTTCTGTGGGTGTTATCAAGTTCACTTCTCTCTTGCTTTGCCTGGCACCCTTCTACATTTTTCAGGGTGATGCTTGGTATCTTTGAAACCAGAGCAAGCTCTTGCTGACCATTTTGCTGTGGTTTTTTACCCAAGCTTGCATTATAGTCAGGGCAACTCAAATGATGTCTCATCTTTCTATCTGGAAATACTGTTCTGGTGAAAGTTGACACTGACTGTTTTATCTAGGTTTTCTGAAGAAACACACTCTATCCATTATGGATGTCTGCCTTCTTTTTTTTTTTTTAATATACTATGCTCTTTGTGCTTTTATTATTCACCTTCTCTAGTGTTGTCCCTAAATGATATGGGCAATCCCAGGGTACTTTGACCTCTGAGCAACCTTTGCCTTCTCTGTGGATTTTGAATGTGTTCTTTGTAGTAATTCTGCTGTCAGGATGTTATTTCATCCTCTGGCAGCTACTGCAACATTAAGTATGTAAACTTCTTTTAGTGTCAGAGGCACATGGGCACTGAAAGGAGAAAGGAGAGGTCTCCAGTGCATGTAAGGGAAAGGTGATGCTTGGCCTCTGCATAAGCCAGGTTAAGTTTCAGTAGGAAAACTTGCCTTGGACCAGATAAGTTCTGTTATCTCTTGAGCTATTTCTGAGGCAGCATCAGACCACAGTACCTCTCCAGGTGCATGTTGTTTTCAGGCAATTGAGAGCTCCCCTGATTTGATGTGTGCACTTGTTCTGCTGCTGCTGGGTTCACTGCCTGGCATCTGAGAGCCACACTGGCAGGATTTATAAAGTCAAACCATCCTTGAGGGCACCTTTGTGTTTATTACAGCAGCAAGGGTTGTTTACCCTAGAATAAAGCATTGTGCTGTAAAGGTACAGGATGCAGGGTAATGCCTGCCTTGACTCCTCAGGGTGCAGTCTCAGTGGTCTGGGGAGAGGTCAGTAATATTTGACAGCACAGCTACAAGGAGGCTTTTTGGGAGCAATGGTTTTCAAAACTAGAGATGGTGGAGGGTCATGAAGATTCATCATGTGAGAAAAGAGAGCAGACAAGCAAAGAGGAGGACACTGGATTCAGTTAAAGGAGAAGAAAACATGAAGGTGTCTGAATTGCTCAGCTGCCTTCTGGCTGTGTTTAGCTTCTCTCTGCAGTCTCCTGTGGCTGGGAGGAGACAAGGTGCCAGGACAGCCTGATGTCTTGTATGGAGCCATAAAGTGGTCTCACTTGTCTTGTTCAGAGTCCAGTGATAGCTGGAGTGAGATGCACAGCAAACTTCCTTCTCTTCTACGCCCCAGTGCCAGGACACCCAGGTCTGTGGTCTTTCTGGGCTAAATGTGCAGTACAAGGGACACCTTTCAGTGTTAGCTAGCATCTGATCTCATTTTGCACAAAGGTTAGTGTACATATAAACCAGCTAGGCTCTGAACCTCATGTGACATCTAGCCTGGCTTCACTGTGCCTCAGATCTTGCAAGCGTGATTTTTTTTGTGGTAATACTAGGCTTGAAAGATGTTTGGAGCAGACTCCCCTTCATGGTTATTTTTGCAAAAAATACAGACTGGACTATGACCAACCTTCTCATTCTAGTCATTCCATTTCCAGAAGTAGGCTGAATGAATGTGTGCCTTGTCCAGTTCCTCCCCACTTCTGCAGGGAGAAACTCTGTTTGGAGGGGAGGGCATGAGATTGCTGGAGTTTGTTAACTTCATGGGGGAGGATCTGACCTCATTGCTGTCTCATCATGGGAAAAAAAATACAGCAAATTTAGTGACCTTCTGGAAGGAAATAGGATTTTGTTGTTTCTAGAACTGTGCTTAAGTTGTGGCTCTGCCTTGCTTCTGCTAAACAAGCTCAGGATAACTAATGAACTTGAGCAGAAACCTGTCTGCAGGAGCTGCAACAGCACTTCTTGCATTTTCCTGTTAATATCAGATTGCTTTTTGCAGCTTTTCCCTTTCTGGGGTCTTGTTTCCATTTCTATTCTGCCTCCTACACCTTCCATTTTTCCTTGCATTTTCTGTTCTCTAACCCTTCCCTTTATACACTCCTGTTTGGTGTTGTTCAGTTGGCCAGTGCCTTATTTCTGTCTTGTAGACTTGTTGCTTTCTGCATGTTGCCTGTGTCTGTGTGCCTTTTGTGCTGTGCAGTGCTAATAACAGTGGGACAGGCAGAAAAAATGAACATTGGAGCTGTAACTGTGGTGGGTAAATAGTTGAGACCTCAGGTTGTCCTACAGCCAGATGGGTATCCCTCCCTCTATTATCCTGGTCCAGGACATCCCCTTCACCTCTCCCTCTGCCCAGTGCAGCTGTGATCCAGTGGGTGAGCAGGGCTTGATGCTGCAGGGGGAAGTTCATGTGGCAACTGTTGTGTGGCCAAATGCAGAGAAATCTTGCTTGGATTAGGAGTAAAACCTGGACATTTTAGAAGGACTAGAGGCCCAGTTTAGGGGCTACAGGTATGTTCTATAGCACAAGAATTTAACAATAATGACTAGAAATCCCTGAAATATGTAATTTTGCCTATAATTGCTTGTGGTTCCTCTAGCTTTTGTGGAGAAATTGCCATTTGACAGCAGCTGTTTTCCATGGACAAGTCCTGGTGTGTATTCAGGGAAGAACATCTCCTGCTGCAAGCTCTCTACTGGTTTGAATCACCTGAATCACCCAGGATTTCAGTGGAAAAAGTCTCCAACAGTGTTTGTGCTGTCTGTAAGTGATCTTATGAGCTCAGATGCCTTGGGAGATGGGGGAAGCATGGCAAGTGCAGCAGAGCTATCCCGGGTGGCTGCTCGCTCTTCCCTGCTGCCTTGGTGCCACTGCAGTGCACTGGTGGCCAAATGCTTCTTTCCCTTGCTCCAATATTAATCAGCTGTAAGTTGTAGCTGCAGACCACAGTCCCTGCTGTAGCTTGATCAGTGCACAGCTTTCAGGGAGGGACTGCTAGAAGAGAAATAAAAACAGTTACAGGGAAGAGGCATGGAGAGAAATTCCTGTGCTTTCCTGTTTCCTCAAGGTTTGTGGCTGTCTGGACCCACAAGCCACCACATGCAAATGTTCCCAATCTGCTGAATCCCTTTAGGAGGGGAGCAAAAGAAGAGATGGCTTCTTTCCATGGTGAATGGGTACCCATGGCTTGGGAGTGCTGCTCTGTCCCAGAGATACAAACCTGAGCAGTGCCTATCCAGCTTGCCTTCCTGCTGCCTGTGGGGAGGGAGTCTGGCCTGTGAATAATAGCATTAGAGTCACTTTACAAAAAAAAAATAGTTTGGGGTTTTTTAAATGCCAGTTATCTGTTAGTTTCCAGCTAATTGCTTTCTGTGGTTGTTATGTATATGGGTATTATGGTTGTTAGTTGGGAAAGGTTGGAAGGTAAACTCCTGACTCCCTCCTCTAAGCATCTTGGTCTGGAATTACTTAAGTGGTTTTGGTGCTGCAGTTTTCCAAACTGCAAAAATTAGGTTTATCCTCATTGTCACGAGTCCTCTGTTTTATTGAATACCATTTGTTTTTGTCATGCAAAAACCAAATCACTGTTCAGTTTAAATGAAATACGGGAGATAAACAGCACAGATGGTGGCATAAGTCAGGTCTTGGACTAGCTGAATTTTAAATGCTACAGAGATACAATTTGAAAAGTTTTCATGATAGATAAATGAATAGAAATCCCACTCACCACTGACTTATTGCATCTGATCAGACACTGCTGATGAGAGAGTGAAAATGGTGAATATGCAAAGGACCTGCTGAGATTGTGTGATCCAGTCTGGCTGCTCTGTCATCCTCTTGTACTGTGGCATGTTGGGTGCCAGACCAACATATCTGGATCCCATGTCTGGACCCCATGTCCTGCAGGGGAGACATTGCCCTCTCTAGAGCTGTGATTTTGCATGTGGGGAAAGATGGCACTGGAAGGCCAGGTGAGGGTTTGTGTGTTTGGCTGTCATTTTGCCTTCACAACATGCATTTGAATGAGTGCTTAGAAGTGTCCTGAAAAGGCATAGAGGACCATCAATGGCAGTTGCATGGGATGGATGTGGAGAGTACTGAAGGCTTGATCTGGTGAATATTCTAATGAAACTGCCGTCTTGAACCTCCCTGGAATAAATATTTGATGTAAACAGCACCTTATACTTTAAGGTTACCAGTTTCCATTTCTCTGTGGTGTTGAGTGGCTGTCCTGTGGCAGTCCCTGTAACCATACAGCATGATAAGTCCTAACTCCTTAGGGTTGCTGTGTGCAAGAGTAAATGTTTGAGTGGGCTCTCTGGTTGTGCCCAGGGCTGGATTTGACTGGCCTCTGGAGGAGCAGCACAACCTCTGTCAGGGGGAATAGGAGCCTTGTGCTGCAGGAGGAGGTGCTGAGGCAGAGGCTTGAGCTTCAGTCCTGCCATCCTCATGTCTGTGAACCTTGTCCCTAATTATAACCTGAAAACTGTGATGTGGAAAGGCTATTTAATCAGCCTTTTTGTCCTGGTCTGTGCCTGATAGATTGAAGTTAAGGTACTGGTAAATGGGAAACATCCAGAAAATGGGAAACAATCTCTGCAGCTGGGTTCTGACCCTGTCAGACGTGCTTATACTCACTGTGGCTCTTTCTCAGAACTTCCAATAAGTGCAATATTAGAAGCTCCTGTAAGTCTTAAAATAAAACCTTGACTTAAGGGAAAAAGTTTGCATCCTAATTGCATTTTCTGATATGCCTCAGCAATAAATATGTTCAAGACTGCTCTCTCAGTGTTCAGGGTACACAGCAGCCCCAAACTACCTCCTTCAGCCTTGGTGACTCATGCAGAGAGGCCAGTTCCCAAGATATCAGTCTCTTGATGTCCTTAGAAGGCCCCTTAGGTCAGTGGCCACCCACACAATCCAGTAGTCAAATGAAAATTGAATGCATTATGAAAAGATTCCGTTGTTGAAAGGTCAACAACAGACTAAGGGGTTTCTTGGAAATGCATTTCATACCTGTTCCATTAGTAGGCTGTCTTTTTAGCCTTTTCAGGACTCTGAAATTCAGGCCAAAAAAGGAGCGCAGTGTTCCAAGAAAATGAAGGAAATTGGGCAATGCTGATTACTGGTATATGCTACTGTCTCTCTGGAGATCTTTTTGATCATGTTAAAGAGGTAGGAACTTTTTTAATCAGCTTTATTTCTTTGTAAATCTTCAGACTTAATTCTTTTTCCTCTGCCAGTCTAATTGCAAAAATAATAACAGCTATTTTGATGGATCCTGCGTGATCATTCTGCTCCAGGTAGTCTGAGGCTCTCTGATATTTTGAAAATACTCTGAATGTTTATAATTGCAGAATTGAAGGAAATTCAGTACATTAAATGAATATAGAAATGGGGCCATAATTTGATAACTGGTGGTTCATTTGAGAGGCAGTGGAGAGCAGGCAGTTGCCTACAGGAACTGTGGGCTTGGGTGGCATCCAAGAAGATGCTAAACCTTTCCTGTTCAGGAAGGGGATGGTAGCAGAGGAGTGATACATGTTGGCACATGGAGCTTATTGAAGTAACTTAAGGATTTTTGATAAGGGCTGCAGGTGTTCTTGGTAGCTATTTTGGCTCATAACTTTTTGCTGGTTCACTGATCATATAACCATTCACTCTTCTTCCCCATCTCAGAAACATACTCCTGTGTTTGTAAAATATTTCTGCATCCCTACGTTGATGCCATCCTACTGTTTTTCACATTTTAGGGTTTGTCTTATCTGCCTACTTCAATCCATAGCACAGAATTATTCTGCACAGCTTGCTGCTCTAGGTGACACTTCTTCATTTTGTTCTTTGGTGGTTGCAGCAAATTTTTGTGAGTGTTGTCCTGATTGGTTTTTGTTTGTTTATTTTACCCTGTTTTTTTTTTTTTCAAGAAATCTTTAAACATATGTTCTTGACAGCTTTTCATAGAATTATAGAATGTCCTGGGTTGGAAGGGACCTAAAAGATCATCTAGTTCCAACCCCTCTGTAATGGACAGGGATACTTTTCACTAGACCAGGCTGCTCAGAGCTCCATCCAGCCTTGAATACTTCCAGGAATGGGGCATCCACAGCTTCTCAGGGCAACCTGTTCCAGTGTCACCACCCTCACAATAAAGATTTTTTTCTTTACATCTAATTTAAACCTACTGTCTTAGAGTTTGAAGCCATTTCCCCTTGTCCTGTCACTCCAGGCCCTTGTAAATAGTCCCTCTCCCTCTTTCTTTTGGGCCCCCTTCAGGTCCTGGAAGGCTGCAGTTAGGTTACCATGAAGGCTTCTACTTTTCGGGCTGAACAATCCCAATTCTCTCAGCTTTTCCTCCTAGGAGAGGTGCTTTGTCACTCTGATCATCTCAGTGGTCTCCTCTAGACCTGCTCCAACATGCTCCATGTCCTTCCTGTGTTGGGACCCCAGAGCTGGATGCAGCACTGCAGGTGGCATCTCACCAGAGTGGAGTAGAGAGGCAGAATCCCCTCCATGGTGCTCTGGATGCAGCCCAGGACATGGTTGGTTTCTGGGCTGTGAGTGCACATGGCTGGCTCATTTCCAGCCTCTCTCCCACCAGCACCCCCAAGTCCTTCTGGGCTGGGCTGCTCTCCATCTGCTCATGCCCAGCCTGGACTGATGCCAGGGATTGCCCTGACTCAGGTGCAGCATCTTGCAGTTGATCTCATTAAACTTCCTGAGGTTGCCATGGGCCCAGTTCTCGAGCATGGCCAGGTCCCTGTGGATGGCATCTTGTCCTTCAGGTATGTCAACTGCACCTCTCAGCTTGGTGTCATCTGCAAAGTTGCTGAGGGTGCACTTGATCCCTTCATCTGTGCCATTAATTAAGATATTAAATAGCACTGTTACCAATACAGGCCCCTGAGAGACACTGCTTGCCACTGATGTCCATTGGGACACTGAGCTGTTGATCACTGTCCTCTTTTGTAATGTTCCTTTATGGACAGTTTTCCCCTCTCAATAGCAACCTGTTCTGGTTAGTTTTGACTGGTCAGAGGCAAAACCTTGCTGTTTTTCTGGGCAGTCTCCTGATAGGGTGAGGCTGTTTGCTAGTGGACAGCCCAGCTGGACACAGGTTCTGCAGGCAGGAATTAAAGGTGTTCATTTAACAGTGTTAAAGATCACTTTCCTTTAGTGGGTATCTCATGCTGCTTCTGACTGTTGCATCTTTCAGGAGGAGGATGAAGCCTATTCTGCTCTGAAGGGCTAATGGGTTTGATCTGTGAATAGTCAATTCTGGGGATTACTGGATGGGTTAAATCCTGCTACTCAGCCCAATCGCCTCTAATCTTATTACAGTGCTCAGCTGATTAAAATAAATGGTGATTCTAATGGGGATACAGCTTTACCTAACCCATTTGCAGGTCTTCAGGGATACAGTTTTGGAAGCTGTCCTGTGCTGTGTGATTCACTTTGTTGCCCTGTACCTTACACAGTCGAACCTTTCACAACTTAGTGTGTAAGCATCACTAATAATAGTATTTAATTGACTGCAACAGTGCTTGGATTTTACCCTCCTACTTTCCTGTAATAAAATCCTTGTTAATCAGAATATGTTCCCATGGTTTCTCTTGTATGTTTAAAATCCTTGAAAAAAAGAAAGAGGAAGTGAGTGTATTTGTTATGGGGGAGAAACATGATGGTTTGCCCAAAATCAGTGCATCTAGAAGATGAATACATTTAATTAGCAAAAGAAACACTGCCTGTGTTTATTCTCTCTTCTATTACTAATGACCCTGTGATATGACTGATCCGATTGGTGCCACGTCCATGAGGAGAAAGTCCCAGTGCTGGATTGTGCATGGACCTGACAGGCTGTTCGTGCTCCGTGTGCCATCGTTGGCTGGGTACAGATATCCCTGGGATGGGCTGGAAGCTTTCAAGCACCTGGGTGGCCTTGGGGGTTTTCTTGTTTTTGTTACTTCTCCTGCAAGCTTGTGGATGCTGCTCAGTGAAGGTCTGTGCTCAGATAAATTGCTGTTGGTGCACTGAGAAGACAGGAGAGCATGGGTCTGGAGGAGACTTATGAGGGATCATAGAAGCACTGAATGATTTGGGTTGGAAGGGACCTTAAAGATCATTCTGCTCCAACCCCCTTGCCATGGGCAGGGTCACCTTCCACTGCACTGGTTTGCTTCTGGCCCCGTTCAGCCTGGTCTTAAACACTTCCAGGGATGGGGTATCCATAGCTTCTCTGGGCAGCCTGTTCCAGTGCCTCGCCACCCTCTGAGTAAAGAATTTCTTCCTAACATCTAAACTCTTCTCTTTTAGTTTTAAACCATTCCCCTTTATCCTATCCCACATCTGTTTGTATAGAAAGCCTCCTCCTCATTTTTGTATAAGCCCACTTTAAGTACTGGAAGGCCTCACTGAGATGTCCCTGGAGCCTTCAATTCTCTAGGCTGAACAACCCCAGTGATGATGAGTCAGCAGCAGAGTGGAAAGGGAGTTAGGATCCCCTGACTCCTATGCTTCATTCCAGTTGCTGGACCATCCACTCATCATTTTTTTTATGGTTCAAGACTGGGTTCATACATGCAGTCACTTTAATGCTGTAGAGCTCATCTGTTTGGGAATTTTAACTATGGCTGATATCCACCTCCCACTTAACTTCTAAAAAAGCTCATGGAATTACACATTCCAGTCTTTGTAACCAGAGCTCGGTTTCCTGCAAGCTGCCTGGCTGCTGGGAAGAGGGGTACATCTGCTGCCCAGCCTTTTAGGAGTGGGAGAGGATTCTTCCCTGGGTCAGAGCTTCTCTGGGGTTGTGTAAAAATTAAATTCTCTGATTGGTAGGGACCATCACTCATGATGCAGGAAAAAATTACCTTTTTTGACAAAAAGGTCCTGAAAATCTCTCAAGGGTCAGTACCATATATCAGGATTGGATATTGTGCTGTTGCAATCATATTCCTGGAATGCTCTGCCACCTTTTGGCCCCACTAAGACTCTTCATTTCAGTGTTGACAGCTGAGGGTAACAGAAGAGGTATTAAACACACTTTTAAGGTAGGTGAGACTAAAATAGAGCCTTTTCTGCCCTTTCTTTTCACCCTGAGAAGCCCAGCCCTCTTTGAGAGGTCAGACAAGTCAATGTCTGCCCTGTTCCCTGCAAATGCTGCTGGAGAGAGACCGAGAGTGTTGAATGCCATCTTCTCATCTTTCATTCTACATCAAATATTTTCAGTGTTGTAAATGGCTACCACCTTCTCCACATCTCCTTTGCCCATTACCTCTGTTCTTTTCTTGAAGTGGGCTGTGGATGTCTGTACATCAGCCTGTGTGTAGCTGTGCCTCATCCCTTCTGCAGCAGAACTGAGTGGGGCATGTTAGGATTTGGGGGTTTTTTATAACCTTTAACTTGTCTCAATTCAGATGGATGCTGAATCTTATCAGTCACCATGTGTGCCCAGCAGTTGTGTCCATGTGTGTATGCCCATATGTGATCTTACACATACATTAAATGTGTTTACATGAAGGATTAAACATTTCTTTGTGAAGTTCAACATCATTTCAGTGCAAGAATTACAGCCATCTTCCACCTTTGTATAGCCTAAACTCCCCAGACCTTGAGGAGCAAGTAACTTCTGGCTGATAAAGAAGAATCAGTTTTTCAGTGATATAACTAACTCATGCCTTGCCCTGTGCAGTGATTGTGCTATGGAGAAGCTGCTGGTGAAGCAAGTTTTAGGGCACTGCAGTCAAAATTACGATAGTCAGATGTAAAAGTCACCCTTCCCATACAAGTTGTGTTTGAACTTGAATTTCTCAGTTTCAAGGAGATATCTGTTGCAAGCCTTAGAGGAGGACCCTTGACAACTTTACTATATCCCTTGTACCTTAGAAGATTATATTAATCAAAGGATTTGGTGCCAGAACTCATTTTTTTGCCAACTGCTAATTGCTGGGCACTTTGGAGCAGTGATCACAGGGAGCTGTTGCCCACTGGGGTTTCTCCATTGTTTCTCCAAGAAGTTGACGTAAAATTAACCAAGGGACTGGGAATGAGGGCAGCATACTTGGGAGAGAAGGGGGAATTATGCAAAAACCTGGCAGATTTTCTAGAGAAGAGGGATCAAACTAAGGAGCTTTACCAACACGAAGCAGTGTTGGGGTCACTGACCTCTGCCAAGATATATGCCAAGTCTGTAGCTGGCTGCCTGCCTGTGGTATTGTTCTGATGGATTTTTCTATATAAAGCACTTTTTCATTAAAGAATATTTGTATTGCATTCAGAGAAAGCTGCATAAATATCTATTATTTAAAAAAATTTGAAACTCAAATCTTTCATATTGTACTTAGTAGGATTTTTGATTGTGATCCAACCTATTCAAATAATGGTAGCTGTCTTAATGAGACCTACACTCATTAAATAGTTCATGAATCCTGCTGAAGTTTTAAAGTCATCAACTGAATTTGTAGAGGTCACTGACTGAACACTCAGAAACTTGTTTGAAGTAGTAAAGCAACCTTTGGTGACCATGATGTCATAGGAGAGTGTATAAAGCAATAGAGAGAGGCTATTTTGATTTCTAAATTTTAATGAGCAAATGAAATCAAGTTGGAAATGAAAAAGCAGGGTAAAAAAGTAAGAGAAGTCCATCCATGAATAAAAGAGTAGGATTGAGATGATGGCATTTGGTAGTTCCAAGAGCTCATTATCATATGCTTCAGACAAGTTCATTTCCTTCCCTGCAGACAAAATCTCCTCTTCGATGCAACAGTTTTAAAACGTAAATCATGTCCAGGTAGATTTGAACATTTAAAGGCTGTTTATCTGATGTAGTTAAAACATGAATTATTAAAATAAACTTAAATGGTGTCATCTTTTACATGTAAATTCAAGTCTGCTTTCTTTCTAGTTTGACACAAATTTTAAGTTTAAAAAATCCAAACACCTAACACCATTTCATAACACAAGAAGAAATCAGGAGTAAGGTGTGCTTGACTCTTTCCTTAAACAGATGTGGTTTGTGTCATCACTGAACCATCTGGTTCAGGACACTGGGACAGAGAGGGATGGTTGCTCAGCCTGGCTGTCCCTCTTGCTAAATCTGAAACCACAGCCAGAGGTCTTCCAGTAATTTTAAAGATCCAGGATGTTTGGATTTTTTTTAATGCCACCCAGGCTGGAAGCAAATACTGTGCATCTATGGCAGAGAACCTAGTTTTCTGTTTGAACTATCTGTGTTTCTTTAGTTTGAGGAGAATGGTGTTTCAGTTCCTGAGGTTCTTAATAGGAATTTTCATTTTAAGTTAGATACCTCTTTTTCCCCTGTCTGAAATTCTACCTGATTATAGTGGCTGGTGCCTTGTGAACTGCTTAAGCCAGACCCACTGCTTTGTAGTCTCTGAATGCAGCTCTGAAATCCTGGCTTTAAAATAGTATGAAGCATTAGTCTCAAACTGTAACAGTTCACAAGGTATCTGCTAAAATTTTGATCTGCTCAAACTGTGAAGCCAAAGAGGAACAAGAGGCTGTGTAACAAGTCCTTATTTTAAGGAATGATGTGTTTTTTTCATGACTTGAAGCACTTTAAATGATCCTGAAGAGTGCTACTACTTTTCCAAGTTTGTCCTACATCTCTGAGGAGACTTCTCCAGACAATCTCTTCTGTTCTTTCTCTTTGCAGGGAGGATACACATGGAAACTGTGGTTCCAAACTGGGTTGTGCCTGCTTGCTGTGTTTTGGTTCTCAGTGGATTAGAGGAATGGTGGATTGTAGAGCATGGGATTACTGTGTGTGTGCCTTGGAAGAATATTTGTGCTTTGTTAATGCATGTTTGCATCTTGCAGACTGAGCTGCTAGCTTTGCTGGATGTAGACATCCATGTTTCATGCTGGGGATACCATACCTGGAAGACCCCAAACAAAAAAGCCACACTACTACTCTGAAATCTTTTAATCTGTTCAATCTCCTTTGGGGCCTTGGCATGCAGACTTGGGGGTGTTGGCCATTGGAATAATATGTTGGAGCCAAAGCCTAAACTATTGCTGTTATTCCACAGGAGATGTATAAGTAGAACTTTCTTTCTTCTCACTGGGCATTGAGCAGATGCTGCTGCTGTGTAGGAGTCTGTAAGGACTGCATCTTTGTTCTCTTATCTGTTGTTCCTGACCTGCCTGTAACAAACCTGTAAGCTCCTTTTTTTTCTTCACTTGCTGCCTCTCCATTCAAAATTGTTTTGATCACAAAAAGAAATGAATTGGCCAGAGACATGAGTATAAGTGCCCTTAAATAATTTTCTTTCCTGGTAAGACCAGAGCAACATGTTTGCAAGTTCAAGTCCTTTCCCTACTCCTTTTCCTGTGTGCTGTCAGACCCACAGCGCTCTGCTTTGTCATGGGGTAAGAATGTGTAGAGGTCAGTCACTGCATCCCAGCTGAGGAGCAGGGGACTTCCAGCTCTGGGAACTCAGCTTCCTTAGGCACTCTAACATGCCTTCAATAATTGGCTCATTAAACTCAGGGAGGGCAAGTACATGGTGGGATTTTGACATGTAAGACTGATGTAACAAAATTCACAAATAAGTCCCTATTCCTGTGGTCAGTTGTGTATTTAACTACTGAAAGGATAGCCTGTTAGCAGGTAAAAATGGGGTTTGGAATTGTAATGTTTTTGCAAATCTTTTTTGCAATGTGTGTACTTCCTCCCCATTCTGGCTGATTCCACACTGAAGTTTTTTTACTGAAAGCATTGGGTGTGTGGTGAGTCCTTATGTTGTTTCAAACCTGTATCTGTAGAGTAAATCAATACAGCTGTTGGGCAAAAATGGACCCATGTTTATCTCTTAATTTTAGTGAAACAAAGACTGGTAAATTAAAGAACTTTCATGAGTGAAGACAACACAGAAAACCGTGCTGATAAAGATCACTTACTGCTCAAAGCCTGCCTTGTAGCACCAGATTAATTTCTCACTCATATCCCTGTTCAAGTATTTTGGGAATGCTGCAGAACTCTGCTGAAGTTTAGTGATGAAAACTCTGTTTCCATTTCCCAGAAAAATCTCATTTTCCAAGCTTCCCAATAAATCTTGAACATTCCCCAGATCTATGAAAATGACGGATCTCATCAGTCGAATGAAAACATTAACTAGTAAAATCGGATTAAAGTTGATTTAAACCAGGACCCTGTAATTAGGAAATTCTTGCAAAGTTGTGTGAACTTGTCATTGTAACATCCTCAGGCTACAAGCAGGGTTTGACAGCCCTGCTGGGACAGAAGTTGAAGTTCTTAAGTTTTACTGAAACTCTTGTTTTTCTGACAGCTCAACAAATTACATCCATAAAAGGCAGCATATAAAGGTAGATATTGTGGACTGTCCATGCCTGACTGTGGTCTGCTTGGCACTGGTTTTTTGATCACATGTTATATAATCCCTGTTTGAAGCTTGTTCCCCTCTGGGGAGGGAAGGAAGTGAAGAGCACTGCTTTTGTATTCCAAGGTACCTTTTTGCTTCCAAGGAGACGAACTACTCACAGAGTAAAGCCACCTGTCAGTTGGGAAGTACTGCTAGACTATTGTCCAGTGTCTTTCTCTAGATGGAATTAAAAGGGTATCAAAGGAGAAGTCAGGAGATGCAAACATCTATTTTCAGAAACCTATTGCAGCTGGAATTAGAATGTAGTCACCTATAGGTACTTTTAGCAGACATGATGCCATTAATTTATTCCTCCTCTCAATATTAAGAGTTCTTACAAAGAAATAAAAAGGCCAGGGTTAGTAATGACAAGTTCTTAATTTAAAAAAAAGGCATAAGAAAAGAAACCTCAGTGACGTAAAATTCTTTCAGAGCTGATGTAGAGCCCCCACTGTTAAAGTGAAGGTCTTAATGCAGCTTTAACGGAGCAGAAAGCATTCTTAAGGAGTGGTTTTGAGTAAGAAGATCAATGCCAAATGCATTATTGGACTTTATGAGCTGCTTGAATCTTTAAGGTGCTCTGGAATGGAAAAGCACGATACAAGGTTAGTCAAAATTACTTTAGAAAGTGCTGCCTTGCTGAAATATGTTCATTATGTTCCTCAGCCTCCCTTTAAAATTCCTGGCACTTTCCATTCCAAGGTATGCAATGGCTTGGTTTGGGTTTCTCTTTATGGGCTGTGGGGAGGTGTGTTGAAAGTTAGAACAGGATTTATTTTGAATGTCTATGCAAGTATATCCTGTAATGATGCTGTCACCTTTTGGCACAGGAGGTCAGGGCTTGGGGCTGACAGATGTAGTTAACATGCAAATAACAGCAATGAGAATGGACTGGAGAGAACACAGTTATAGCCCCAGTGAGCTCCCTCTGTCTAGACTCTTTTGGGAAATAAAAATGCTGTTTTCAGGTTATTGCATGATGCAAGTCTCAAGCTTGGACTCAACAGATCCTAGCACCATCTGTTGTCAAGACACCTCTTGATTGCAAGAGTGAGACAAGAAACCTGCCCTAGTAGCATATTTCTGTCAGCTTGGTTATACCAGTATCACTGTCTGTAGGCTGTAAACTGAGTCAGGGAATAGAATTGGATTTAAAAAAATATCCCCCTCTAATTTTTGAGTGTTGTGCATTCCCCATCCCCCAGCCCCGGTACAGGAGCAGCAACAGGGCCATTGACACTCCTCTTGCCAGGAAAGCTGATATGCAGAGCACTTCTGTCTCATTTAATGACATAGCCTCTATTGATGCCTGTCACTCACTGCACAATCCTTCAGTTTTGAATTTTAAAGCATAAATCCTTGGTGTCACAGTTAAAGGATGAGGGGTGAAAGACAGAAGCAAACTCTTACAGCTTCAGCAGTGATGCAGCCCTGTGGGAGGCCATCAAGCTGTCAGTGTGTGTCACAGTGGGTCTTCTGTACTGGGTCACATCACCCTTAGACATCTGGAAAGAGCTGGTTTGGTGCAGCAGGTGGTAGTGGTTCATGCACATATGCTGTTCCCTGGTCCAGACTCCTGGAAGTGATGGTTTCTTCATCATTAGTTCCTTTTCCTTAGATAACTTTCTCAAGGGGAAAACTGCAGTGTAAGAGTTACCTCAGAGGCAGTTGTGAAAGTGGCTATAATGTGCTGAGGGAGGTGGAAGAGGCAGCAAGGACAGGGCACACAGGAGTAACAGATTTGTTACTCTCTGGTAACTAAATGGGCTGGGGAAGATGCTGTACTGGGGTGTGATTCTGTGCACTGTAAAACCCCCAGAAGATAAGGAACTAAGGACTGCACTGTTTAGAGGCACTGATGGACAGCATGTGCCAAGCCAACTTCACAGAGCTTCTGTGCAGGGAAGTTGGGTCTTACAAGCAACAATTTATTAGTAGTAAGCAGCAGCAGGATAAAAGAGATTGCTTTAACTAGTTACAGAGCCATATAAGCATCAGAGGTAAAGATGAAACGATTGGTTTTCTTAATGAAGAGGAGGCATTAGTGCAGTTTCCTGTTTGTCTGAGCTGAGAATTTTAATCTAATCAAGTGCAGTAAAAACCAGAATCTGACAGAAGTGCAGGGACTTTGTGATGGTGAGTGTTGAACTGTAAGATGAAATACCTTGAGGGAAAACGGAGTCAGAAACAAATAAATGTGGGATCTGAGTCAGTGATGTATTGGAGCTGAGAGAGTTGAACTCTGAAGTTACTAGAAAGGTAGGTATGGCTTCTGGTGAGAGGGAATTGGTCTTGCCACACAGGAGGTACATAGAGAAATCTTGGAAACGGCCCAGTTTCTGAGGAGAGTTTTGGCTTAAATTTGGGGTGGTGCTGCTATTTAGCAAATCTCAGTGCCAACAGGGAGTAGAGGGGCCCATACTAAGACTGTAGTTAGTGCACAGACATTGACAAGCACATAGGGAAAAGGAACCCTTTGAATAAACTTGGTATCTTCCCCAGAGTTTATTCAAGAAACACCTTCTGCAGCCTTGCACTCAGTTGTGAATTGCATGAGGTCATCCTATACCCACTGAGGGCCATGAGAATGCACTTTCCATTTAAGAGACCCAGATTTTTTGATATAAGCTGAAATAACAGGGTTTGGATTTGATGGTTTCTGAGAAGCAACTTTCACATCTAGGGGGAGAATCCAGAGTGCTTCTAGCTCCATCACTCCAAGAATCTGTTATCCATCTATGGCTCTCAGACAGCTGTAGCTGGTGATCCTGCCTGCCTCCTTTGGATTACCAGTGTGAGTGAGGGTATGGAGAAGTAAAGGAATTTAAAGATTGCCTTGATTAGCCTAGCTAAACAAAGGACAAAAATCAATATATTTGTTCTCTGTAACGAATAAGAAGGCTGGACCTGAGGAAAGAGAAGAGCCAAGTAAAGAACAATATTAGAGCAAGAATAAGTTGGTCTAAGGTGGCTATGGATATATTTCTGCTGGAGGTGTGAGAAAGGTTCTTTCAGCCATGCAGCAGTCAGGTCTGGAATGGCATGGCAATCAGTCATGGGAGCAAGATCACAGCAAGATGGTGCTTATAAAAGGGGCTGTAAAACAATTTGTCTACAACAAATGCCATGTAACAACTCAACCAGTCCTGCTACTGTGTGAAAAGGTAAGATAAAAGTTGTAAATAAATTAGTGTTTAGACCAGTGTTATCACTATAGAAAATGGGGAGTAGGAAACTGTTTTTACTGAGGGGGTGAGCTGCATACCCTGTTAAAACTTCCAGACAAACAGAACCTCATTAGAGCTATGCTTCACTGCTTATTCATTTGTGGCATTTGTGATTAAATGCGTAGGAAGACAAGACTCATTTAGTATCCCCTGGTGAGCATTTGGTTCAGGCATTATGATTTTGATGGAAGAACAGCTGTTGACCAACAGTGAATTTAGCTGTATTGTGAAAGAAAGAGCTGATCACAGGCAGTGGATAACAAACTGAAAGAAGAGGATAAGCTCCTGTCAGTCATACCAAGAAGGAGCTGGAAAATACTCTCACTTCCTCCTCCTTTACTACCTACTCATAAGCTCCTAGTTGGGAACAAACTCACATTTTTAGCTGAGGCTCAGGATCCTGCCCAGGGGAATAGCCTGTTATGTCTAATTACTCTTTAAGAATTGGGATGAAATTTGGGCAAGCTGAAAGTGATGAGACAGAACTATGCAGGGTATCCAGCTGCTGTGAAGCATTCAATTACAATGCCTTTTGAGAATTTGAATTGGAATGGATTTTTGTATTTTATAATATAAGTGTGGTATTGCTTTATTAAGTGCAGTTGTTATTTGGCCCCTGACCAGTGTCGCTAAAGCCCCTTAAAAGAAGTGGTAGGCTGTGATGCTACTACCAGATTTATGAATGTAAATCTAACTTTATACCACACTTTTATATTTTTTGAAACTTAGCAGGGTTATTCCTGATCGAGAGTAGTCTCAGAGCAGTGAAGGTAGAATGAGAATTCCCCCTCATTTTACTCTGTACAGGATCACAAGTTTAGCCAGTGCTGATGTTGCAGACACAGTGCTGATAGAATTCTTTTCTAGTGATTGAAACTGATGTTCTGAAACGTGGAACAAGGATTTCTCTATGTTAGGACCCATTTTCCTACTCGATCCTTTTCTGATTTACCGTAGAGAAGGTTGGAGGTACAAAGCATTGTGACCTCTCAGTGTTTGATGCTGCCTATCCTTGTCAAAAGACCTTCTGGATGAGAAAGCAGGAACCTTGGAGGACACTCAGCTCCTCTTTGGTGACTCAGCAGGAATCTAAGTTGTTTTGAGCTTGTTTTTTTCCTGAAGGGGTATTTTGGATAGTGGTACAGTGCCATCTGTAGGGAAGTAGTTAAAGAAACACATAAACTGGNCTCTCTCCCTAAGTAGAAGGGGCAAAACATTAGGTAGGAGCTCTTTGGATGGGTGTGCAGGGCACTTTCTGTTGACAGAAGTCTGTTTATGCTTTGATTCAGTTTCTTCAGGAGAAAGAGGAAAATTGTCAGCTTCCAGGAAAATAAAAGGAATTTTCTAGCTATTCTTTTCATGCTTGAGATTACTCAAAAATTACTGCTCTGACAAGGGTGCCTGTAATATTGTTAACGCATTTTGGTGAAACCTTGATATTGAGCAGTTGGGGATACGTAAGCCATGCTGAATGATTTTGTCTTCCATCTTAGTTAAAAAACCAGCTTAGAAATTCTAGTTTAAAGCATTGATGATTCTGTGTTTTAATGACAGATCTCACAAAGTTAGGTCCAAACCCACAAGTAGATATTTGAGTAGACAGACTCTATTTTTCAAAGCCAGCTTTCAAGTTCACTTGGGATCTGCATGGGAAAGGGGTTTTTCTTCTCTTGTTACTGATTTAGACCTACCAATTTTCTTGTTGATGGGATGTTTTATATAAATTAGTGTATTTTGCAAGAGAGGGTCAGGAAAATGTCAGCTGAAGGTTTATGATAGAAACCCAGTGATCTCTTGGCTCTGGAGGGACTGCTCATCATTCACAGTGAGATTCAAGGAGTGTAGATTCCCTGGTGGGTCAGGGAGTGTGGGCTTCAGCCTTCCTCACCTGAGTATCAGCACGGGGCGGGCTGCAGAGGGATGCAGATGTGGATGGGGTGGAGTCCTGGAAGGACTGGCTGGAAGGTCACTGACTTCTTCCTGAAGGCTGTGTGACCGCTGGGAGCAGAACAGCCGCGAGCTCTGAAGCCTCAATGCCTGCAGAGATGGGGAAAAAACAAAAAGCAGTGCACCTTGACGCCAGCAGTGCAGGACTAAATGGCTGTGAATGGAACAACTTACCGGCAACATTTTCCATTTGCAGCTCCATGTTGAGGTAATTAGCCCAAATGAACTCAAACTGCTGGAAAACTGCAATAGCAATGGAAAATGAAAAGGTCACTATGCATTGCAGGGGTTAAACAGCTGGAATTGAATACCTGCAGTGCTCTCTGCATTAAAGGGAAAACTGCAGTCAGTCAGTAGGTCTAATAACTTGCAAAAGAACAACTGAGATCCTTACAACTTTTGCTCGCCTCTCTTAATTTCATTGCTTGAATCAGAATTGTTTATACTTCTCCTCAAGTTTGCCTTTAGCTTCGTGGTTGGTGAAAATTGGTCAGGGAAGAGTTCAGTGTATCCCGTAATTATGCATGTAGGGCCTGGTTTCAACAACCATGCCAAAAGTAACAAACAGCACAGTGGCCCCTCTTCAGGACCCTTTTCCCACCAGCCTCATGGCAAATAACTTCTTTTTAAAAATAGCTTAAAATATTTTTAAAAAAGGACAAAACAGTATGTGTAAGTTGACATTTTCTACTAGTTTCTTGCTCAAAGTTTACTTTTTTAAAAGGCCAAAATTGTGTATTTTTGCTTTGAAATTTTGTTTTGGCTTAGTTAGAAATCTGGTATTTAGCACTGGTAAAAGGTGAACAGGGGAGCTGGTGTAGATGGGTATGTCCTGAGTGTGTTTTTTTGCCATGAGCTCTGTAATTGTTTCCGTGGAGGAGACTTAAGTTCACAGGTATCAGTTGATGCTGTTGCTTTCTGAAACTTAGAAGAGGATTAGAGTAAAGAGGCTTTCAGTAACTGAGCATAATTGCCCTAGAGCCCTTCACAGTAGAAGTAGAAAACTACTGATGAGAAATTACGAGGGGAGGGGATATTTGATTTGGAAAGCAAACTTACATGCACACATACTCTTGCTTAAAATCTGTTACTCTCTAACTCTACGAACGCATGAACATTTGTATTGTTTGACCTACTGTGCTGTTGCTTTCACACAGACTGGAGGCTTTCCTTTGCTCTCTCTGTTTACGTGGGGGTGTGTTATTTTTGAAGAAGTGGAGTTAGCAAAGAGAGCTCCTTGTTTTGTCCATTTGATAATTCTTTCCTTTGTTTAATTTCTGTCTCTGTTCTTTAATCCAATGTGACTGTTTTTACCACTGTAGATGTGTTCTTTACCATCTACAAGCCCTCAGCTATAGCCCTCTCTTCCTTTGTGTCCTCTCACCCCTCTTCAGTTCACATTTGTTGCTGGAAGGTGGAGTTTGTGCCTTGTCTATGCCTTGGTTTTTTCCTCCCCATGTGATAGGCTTGTGACATGCAGTTCTGAGCATTTCCAGCAAGGGATTATAAGGAGAGGAAATTCATATGCAGCTCAAATTCCTAGAAACATGGAGGAAAAAATCAGGATCAGGCAAAAATCTACAATCCTGTTAGAGGCAAGTGAGCCATGATAGATTTCTCATCAGCTCTTGAGTGTTCTTACAGCCCCAACTGGAGATTGTTTCTCCCTGAAAATTTACCAGGAAAACTGAGCCAGAGTCAATGGTGGTGGTTTGAACTGTATTTCCAAGGGGCTCTGTCTCAGTAGTGTGGTTTTTCTCTCAGAAGGTCTTGCTCTAAATTACTTCTGGCAGCTGCAGGTACTCATAAGCCAGAGAGTCCTTAACATGCCCTGCTGATCTTTCAGCTTGTTAGAGAACAGGCTTACTGCATGCAACAGAGCAATTGATAACCACCTGATACATGTGTGGTGCTCCCAGATAATAATATAATACAGAAAATTCTTGGTAATGGTTAACTGCAAGCTTACTACATGTCCTTCTTTGAAGGAACAATAAAAAGATAGCATTCTGTTCTGTGTAAAGAAAAGTCATCCATATGAAATATGGTTGGCTGTATTTGTATGTGTATCTCTACCCTTGGATCCTCCTCATATTTTTATGATTTAAATATCAAATTCCTTCCTTTGTGTTGTGTCAGTCCTGCCATGGCCACCCCAGTACTTTTCCATACCAGTTCTAGTGGTGAGTCAAAATGGTGATCTTTTTTTCCAAGATGATGCGGAACCCAAAACTTCTTCTGTTTTGATTTTTTCCCAAGACTTTGAGAAATGTCATTTGCTGAGGTGGGGAAAAATGTTTTGTGTCTACTAACAAATAAGATGTGAGACTGAGTGAGTGAAAGCTCTTTTAGGAAAACAGTTGAATCTTATACTGACTTAGACCTGATAAGAAAGCTTATCTCTGCACACTTGAGAAGCCGCAGTAGGTCCAGTGACTTCTCTTACCACACATTTGCATTGGTAAGGGGCTGTTCCATCACTCTGTGTAAGCTGAACCACCATGACTGACCAACTCTTCTTGCCAGAAGTGTCTTTACACTCCTGCCTTTGAATTCATGCTCATACTGGTACAAGTTGGCATGATGAATGAGCAGTCCTGCAGGGCATGTGCCACACATGCAGTCTCTTTAGCCCTGAGAATGTGTATCTGAGCAGGAAATGAGACATCTCCATTCAAGGACATCAGTGTGGCTACAGTGCAGTGTATCATATCCCTGCATTCAAATCTTCTCTTCTTAGAGAGCTACAAAAAGAAATGTTGGAACATAGAAAAAACAAAAAGCATCTTTCTGCATAATTTTGGGTAAGCTGTTTGAGAAAAATTACTGTCCCAGGTGGGATTTTCTGACATTTTCTGGTTTGTCTGGGTTCAGTGTATGTGCAAATTTTGGCTACTCTAATATGGAGGGGAGAGTATGTGTGCTTCCTCCTCTGTAATCTCAGTCAGTAAAGTTTGATTTGTTTGGTTTGCTAACCTAGTACTGTTACGCAGGACTTGCACTTCATAGAGCAAAAGCTGAACAGAGGGATTAATGTACTGGGAGGATCCCAGGACTGGCCAGCTATCAGTGACACATTTGTAATTCCCTCTCCCTCTTTGCCTGAAAATCCTAGAATGGGCTATGACTCCATGTATGAGCAATGTCCAGGAATAAGTTGAAGTGTGGTCCAAAGCAGAAGTCTTTTGACTTTCATTTTAGGCTATTGAGTTCCCTTCTGTGTTGTTCTCCTCAGAATTAGCAGGCTAAACCCTTATACTTGGGATGATGTTTGTCAAAACCCCCATACATAATCCCTTCTTCCTGCAGATCCAACTCTACTGAGAGATAGTCCCTTATCACAGAACAGTTTGGCTTGGGACATTTGAAGGTCATCTAGTCCATATATCTAAAGAGTGCAGCAAGCACCAAATTTCCTGCCTCCCCAATGTCCTTCCTGCCAAGCAATGATCTTGCATTGGAGAGGAGCAGGGACAGTTCACTGGAGAGCCCCCTGTACTGGGGCTTGGGCAGCTTTCAGTCTGGTACTCCGTGTGCTGGGGCCTTCTCCATCAGGAGCCCCAGGTCACATTCCTCCCCAGCTCTTACTCTAAAGCAGGGGGCTTTGGCTGCCAAATAAGTGTTTTCAGGCAGGAAGGAATGTTTTGTGGAGGGGATTTGCCTGTTAGTGGATTAGGCTATCCCAGAGTCAGTGGCCTTGCCAGCTCCACAGAACCTGCCCACTACTGCCTACTTGGAAAGCTTTTCTCTCTTGCAATTGTGCTCTGCAGGACTCTGCTGCTAGTGGGAAATTTGATTGTTTCCCCAAAGTCTTGAGCAGGTAAGCCTAAGGAGGGGTGTTGATCAGGACTGCTGTTTTCAGGGATGTTGTCATATCTTCTGGATGGAAGACCAGAGCCTAACTTCACCAAGACTTTAAAGCACGTTGTCAATTCTTAAGTTGTCCCAGGACCTCTGAATGACCAACTGTCAATTAACTCTGATCTCTTGTGGTTTCAAAATCTGCATCCAAATGCTGTGGTTGGACTCTGTCTCAAACCCCTGACCACAGTTGCTATTTTTAAGCAGAGATGGAAGGCTGTGATCTTCTGGAACTCATTAGCTTTCCCCACTGCTGCTTTGCCCAGTTCCTTCCCCATCCATCAGAGACATTGCTGTGTTAGCGTGGACGGCTCATCCTGTTCATCGCTGCTGTGGCACAACAGAGCTGTAGCTTGAGATACCTGTGCTGCCCTTGTGTGGTGCTAAAGCCTCTCCAGATGGGCTCATTGACTTAGAAAGCAACTTCCAAGCTCAAACTGCCTGGTCTTGGCGTTTTCTTCCTTCACCGTGGCTTGCCCTTCCTCTTCTGTTCATGTTTTTGTTTTTCTTGGGAACATCCAGTGGTGTGTTTGACCTCCTATGGGTCAGGGTAGAGCCACAGGCGTTCCTGTAGCTCCTTGCTCAGCTGTCTGGCTGCCCACACCAGGCTTGTTTTCCCATGGCAGCTGACCACCTGCTGATGTCCAGCTCAGCCTCTCCACCGTCCGACGGCTCGGCAGAAACCCCAGGGGCTTTAGCTCTCCTTACAAAGTGCCAACTCGATTATTGGACTTGGGATTAAAGTAAAGGCTCTGGGAGCACAGCACAGATCACAGCGTTAGTCCACTGAGACGTGTGCCTAGCAGCAGGGGTGTTTCCTTTGGGTTTCATATTGGATTAGAAATGCTTTCTTTTGGGGGCCAGATTGTAATTCTCAGACGCTGTAGTCAGTCTTACTATCAGCCCCATGAAGACTAAATGTCTAAAGGAAGTGACAGAAATAGATAGGTTTGTTTCCAAAACAAAACCTTTTGGTCCAGAGAAAAGATACCTGCCTCTTGGGAAAGAGGAGAAGGTTCCCATCTCTCCTACTTGTCTGAGCTCAAGGTCTTTTGTCCTTTGTCTTCTACTTGTTTCCCATCGCTTATCATTTACTAGAAAAACATTCCAGCATCTGTGCAATGCTAGACCACCAAAAAAGATGAAGAAGAGATGGATGCACTGCTGCTTCTCTATTTATAGGAGGAGAGAGATGAACCAAAAATGAGATGGGAAAATTCAAATCTTTAAATACTCTGGGAGAAATGGATGGAAAAAGGGCTGCTTTCACACCGTTCACATGGTCCAGGAGACTTTCTCATGAATAACTTGGCATAACCCCATGGGCAGCTCACTCATATGACCAGGGAGATTTCTGTCTACAAACCCCCTCTTGTTTTGATGTATCTTATTTGCTTCAGCAAGTAACTGCTACAGCAGTTGTACCTTCTTGTTCTAGCTTGTTCTTAACTTCCATCTTGGTAGTTTCTATGCTCATCCTCCAGAGTAACTCACATACCACTGTTAGCACTTCTGATCATTTCACTTGTATTCATGCTCTTCTTTCTACCTTAGTTCTGCGCGTTTTCATTCCAGTTGCCATTTCATAATCCCTTAAACATTGAAGATATTCCCTGTCTCCTTTGAGAACAGCAGGCTTCTCTACGATGTCTTTTTCCCTGGTCAGATCAGTGAAATCTCTCTTAAGCTACTTTCTTACTGTGTTTCTCCTTGCCATTTTTGAAACTGTTTTCAGGAGCACCACAATCTTCTCTCAGACCTCCTGCTAATCAAGTTTTACTAGCCCTGGTGTTTGGAAAAACACATCTTCTCCTATATTTGATGGAGATATTGCTATAGTATTTGCTTGCAGATCAGTGGTTGTTCTAGATTAAAGATTTCAACCTCATGCTCTCTGCTTTGCCCTCAGAGGTTGGCTCAGACACATTGCAAAGGAAGAAGGAACTGTTTCCAGTCTGGGCTTTTGAAAGAGTGTTTCATGGCAAGGCATTAAAGTGGGAGGTGTAAGGGTAGAATGTGATGTTGCCTTGAATGCAGTGAGGAATATAAGGCCCATGATGGGGGCTAAGAGCCAAGGGCTTGTCATTGCAGGTGAATGCAGGGTGGCCAAGAGCTTCCCATTTGTTCTTGTACCATTTTAAATGTCTTACCCCTGCCTATCTAGAGCAGCATCAACCTCAGCTGTACCTTCTGCCACAAGCTCTTTCACACTGCTCCTCTTCCTCATAAAACATTTCCTAGCATTAGCTGCAAAGCTTTCCCTCGGATCTCATCTCTTGTGATTTTGGCAGGAAGCAGCCATTTCACAATGGCCACGCCACCAGGCCAACTTGCTGATATTTTTATCTGCTGGAATGGTACATGTCATGAAACACATTAATGCTTGAAACAATCATACTGTCCCTGCCATCATCTTCCTGCTCCTTCCACCAACTGCTGCCTTGCCCCTGGTGAGGCTGGGGAATGCTGGCCTCTCTCCTTGCATTGCCATGGCTCCCATGTGGATTGCTGTACAGGAGCAGGCAAATTGCTAGGTACTCTAATGAGCTGGGGCAGAGATGGTGGTTTGAGCACTATTCAAATGCTCCCACAGTGGAAACAACATGAATCTAATTTGCAGTTCTCAAGAGTTCCTCCCTTTCCTTCTCTTCCTCCTCTGATATTTTGTTTCTGTTGATAATCCTCTAAATGCTGCCTTTAACAAAACCACTGTCTCCAGTCCCTAATTTCAGCTTCAGCTTTCTTTAGAAGTAAACCAGTGTGGGATCCAGCACTCAGTGTCCCTCTCAGGGTTGTGTTTGCCCTCCCTTTCTGCCCAGGGCTCTCTGGTGACCAGCACTCTGTGCTCTCTCTGGCCTGCAGCTCTTCTGCTGTTGAGTTCCATCATTTGACCACTCTGTGTGGTGATTGTCTCCATGTTCATCGTTTAACCTCAAGCTAAAGTCAGTAGGAAGAGTATCTTTATTGTGCAGGGACCTGTACAATATTGTATACTGTAAGGAAGATTGCTTAATATATTCTAGAAAATTATGCAGTGTGGTGAATTTATTTTTTTTTTTAGTTTGCATCCAAGGACTATTTCAGATCTCTCAATAAAAGGTATCTTAAAAACAAAAGCCTTTTGTCAGTAGAGAGCTCAGTATTACAGGGTTCTGCATTCCCACTGAGCATTTTTAGCAGTCCATAAATTGAAAAAGGTTGAAGACCATTGTTGCAGTCAATTTGGCAAGTCATTTTCTTTGAGCTGTTACACTGTGTAAATATTTTACTGTCCTGCCAAGAGCTGTTGTTCTGCCAGACATGTCATCATCTCAATGAATAATAGATCTGAGCTCCTGATCACTTGTGGTCTTAAAAGAACTTGGTGTTCCTATGAAGCTGGGTAGATCCTGGGGCAGTTCCTGGCCCCAGGATCTAGAACCATTCTTGTTCTGTGGTCACCACACTGATCTAGTCTTGCTCTAGGTTAGAGAGTGGTACCCTTGCCTTGTGCTCTGAATAGATGAACCTATTATATAATTAATAATTTTCAGCCATCAAGAGGTGACGATGCTGTGAGGTGGGACAGAGATCTGTAAAGTTTTGGCAAGAAAACCCTGACATGTTACTGTTTCAGTTGCACAATTGAGTTTATTCATCCTTAATCCCACTGGCTTTTACAATTATTTGATGCAACAGCAGTAACAGGGGAAGAGAGGGGACAACTTAGCATCAACAGCTTTTTGGTAAGAAGGGAATCCAGTTGTCATGGAAATAAGCAGATGAGATGCCACCAGCCTTTAAAGATTGAAAGAAATATTGTAATTTCTGTAAAGCCATCTACCACTCCTGTTACACACAGCTATTGCCTGAGTCCCTCCACTAAGTTCCACAAATAGTGCTTTACATTAATTTTATTTAGAAAAAGCCTTGATCTGCTTGTTGTTCAGGTCACGCAAGTGTTCTTTTTATTGATGGTAATTATTGTGGAACTACTACAAAAGTGTGTGGCCTTTATTGCTGAAAACTCTCCTTCTCACAAAAGCCAGGATTTTTGAACTCGTCAAGGAAGGCATTCAGGCAGGGGGTTTGGGCTGTGTTAAAACAGGCTCCTGTGACAGTTTCAGGTACTGAAGTGGATAGGATAGTGCTTGAGCAGGTGTGGTGAGATGGGTTTGAGAGTTGGGGTATTCTTCATCCATTTTACTAACTTTCCTGGCAACATGGAAAAAGTATTTAGATATTACCTCTTTAAAAATGTCTCTCGTATTTTCTGCTTGTTTTATTTCCCTCAGCTTAAATAGTGAAATGGATTAGTCAATTTTACATTCATCTTCTGGTTAAATGCAAGAAATGGGGTGTTTGGGACACCAGACCATGGAGGAATAATTAGAGGGTAAAAGTCAAACCTTTCAGACTTGTGTAAATAAGTCGTAAAGAACTTTTGACACCTTCATGTAACTACCAAAGTACATTTTTTTCTTACAGTTGGGGCATTACAGTCTGGCACACGCTCTGAAGGGCAACACTTGTGGTAGTCATTTGATATGTTTTATCTTAGGGAAGCTGATGGTCTTCTGTTCCACAGGAGATGGAACAGAAGAGGACCCCAGGAAGACCTGTTTGTGCCTCTCTTGTGGCTCATGACAGATTTTGTTGGAATGCAGGAGGAAAGAAAAAAGAAAAACAAAAGGGAAAAGAGTGAACTAGATGTCTCTTCAGTGAGAGCCTCTTGGACTTGTCTCCTCGTTTGTTTATTTTGTTGTGTATTTCTTGTGTCAGAGAAGTTCTCAAGGGAATTTACCATTCAGCATTTCATGCAGAGATTATCATAAATCCAAGAGGTTTTTTTCTGCTTTGTGTACTTTATGGCAAAGCTCCCTGGAACTTTAATTCTTGCTGTTGTTGTTGTTGTGTGTGACTTCAGTTCCATGAACTAATATTAGTTATACAGTGAGGAGACATCTATATATAAACACAGAGTTTTGTGTGTTTCCATATATACTCACGTTTCTATATATAAGCAAAATCCCTTCATAGGAATATTTTAAAATATGTGTCACATTTTGTTGTGTATTTTATGGTGGGAAAGTGTCATCGGAAAAAATGCATTTAGATCTTGTGGGACAGTAAGGTAAAATAGCTACTTGTGTGAACTGGATCTTTTTTTAGATGCAGGCACTACAGAAATAGCCAAGTGATAGCCCCTCTGTGAACTCCAAATGCATTTCCTTTCGCCAGGGCTCACTGGTCTGTTTGTCTAACCCTTGTAAGGACAAGGATGCAGTGACTGTGGCCAGGCTCCTGGCTCCTGGAAAGACAGAGACCTTCACTAATGAACCTGCTGTATATTGAGATGCAGAGCACTAGATCATACACAGTCCATAATATTTAGACGAAATGTGTATTTGAGCTCTACTCGGAAATACATGAAATACAATTCCAACAGAATTATGCATGTCATTTTTATTCATGGCTTTCTAGTAAATTTGTTCGGGTTTTATTCTTTACTATTGTGAAGGAACGACAACCTATTCCTGCAAGTGGAAATTATAGCAGTATTTTGAAGTTTGTTGTCTTCTGTCATTTGGAGGTATAGGGTCTGCCCTGCTACTGCTGTGAAGGAGGCTGCTTGGGGGAATTAGTGGAGGGGTTTTTGTCTGGTTGTTTTTATTTGGTTTGATTGGGATTTTGTCTAGTTTATTTTTAATCAGTTTATTGTTTATTTTTTCCTTACCTGCCTTAGTCCTCCATAGCTTTAAAAGTAATTGATTTACAAGTCAGAAATACCATGCTTCTGTAAGTTTCATAAAAATGTGGTTTGTGGGTAAGAGAGGAGATTTTTCCTATTGCTCGCTCTGAGGTAGAGATGAGAACTCATCCCTGACCTGTTCTGTGCAGGGAACATCACCTGGCTCTAGCTGTGTTTGTGGAGGGATCTTTCTTGAATAAACGGAAGATGCAGGAAGAAGAAGCTCAAGAGTTGCAGACCCCAAGAAAGGGTCAGGCTTGGAATCTTTAGTTTTCCAAACTCTCATGCCCCAGTCCATGGATATTCTCCTGTGAACCACATGCAGTGACAGACATCCGTTCTGCTGTTGTTAATACTCTGGATAAATACTGTTGTTTATACTATAGATTTAATTGGAAGTTCTCAGAGCCTAGTAGACTGGTTTTCTGGTTGGGGTCTGTGCTGCTGTGGCGTGCCCAGAGTGTTTGGATTTGCAGACAGTCATGGAAGATAACAGTGAAGCATGTGTATTGTATGTTGCGTGACCTAGTTGTCCGTGTCTCTTCTAGCAGAAGTTTGAGCTGTTTTACTTTAGCATTTATTGGGATGTAGAAGAATTCAGCCTAATCCTAGCTAAAAATAAACAAATGCAAGGCAGAAACCATGGCAGTAGGACACTGTTCCTCTGAGACCCTTTCCATGGTCAGAGTGTTTTAGGGATGATGCCGGTATTGCATTCTTGGTGTGGGCACAGTTTTATGGGCAAAGCTGTACAGACTGCATGAGTTTGAATTTACCCTCTGCCCTCACAAGGGGTGCTAAACTGCCCTGTGCTGTGTTCAGCCATGGTAATTGAGGTTGTCTCCAAACCTAGTGGAGTTACTCTTCACTGTAACTCTTGTGAGTGTTGCAGTAGTTGTTGAGTACATCATGTGAATGGATCAAAGCCGCGGGTACCAAATGATTCACACCCTTGCTGTCCTGGGATACCTGGATGCAGTGCTATTAGATGGTGTTAGTATGAGAGTGTAAGAGCTTAGCTCTATGTAAGTGTTAGGCTTAGGCAAAATCAGAGAGATGCTGTAACACACACATTTAAAAGCTAAGGTGAACAGTCTTTAAAAAAAAGAGGAGATTAAATGAAAAATTGTTCTGCTTAGATCAATAACCCCATTCATTCCCTATGAGATGTTATGCCACAAAACTTGTTCTGGAGTAGAATTGTCAAAATAAACAGTCTCAGAAGTCAGGGATATTAAAGCTGGTTTTTAGGTTATTTGTGAGCAAATACATTCAGATTTGTTTTGGATGGGGCTAAAGTAATGATAAAGACTTCTGCAGAATAATAAGGAAAACAGGACTGTCTCTGCTACATCTTCTCTGAGCTAAGCATCCTGAAAGAAATACTGTTCTCACAGAATTCCTGTTATGTCACTAGAATATTACAGCTCTTCACTTCATGTAAATATTTGACAAGGAGAATTTGAATAATATTGTAATGTAGGTGTGAGTCACATGTCATCCCCTGTCATCAATACCCAGCAGTTGGAAAACTGTTGAAGCAATCCTGATTTAGTCTTCTGGAGCAAAGGGACTCTTCATCACAGCAAAAATAGCAAGTGGCAAGTTCACAAATTCAGTCCCTTGACTCCTCTTTCTCCTCTTCATTTATCTCCAGTGTCTTTTTGCTCAGGGGCAAGGCTCTCACTTCACCTTATCTCCAGCTCTTCCAGTGGCTGTTGCTGATGGAGCAGGGCTTTGCTGTCTTATCTGAGAGGTTTCCTTCCTCCTTCAAGAGCTCTGGAGAAACTCAGCCTACCAGAGGGCTATGCAGGGTGGCCCAAAAAACCACTAATTAGATGGTTGTTCACAAAAGGAAACTTTAAGAAGTTTTTGTATCAAGTCAGTAATTAAAAATATTAATAGCTTAATTGCCACGGAGATTGAGCTTTGAAGTTCCCATTTCTAAAGTATGACCCAGTAGTGCTGTTTTCCAGAAAATTAGTCTTGCCTGGTGTGGTTAAAAGATGATATTGTATTACTAATTCACTTGAAAATCTTTCATTTATGAGTAATTGATAACTCCTAGGAACAAAGCCAGGCAATTTACGTTTGTTCTTGGAAAAGAGTAAGAATACATTCAAATCTACCATCAGAACTGTCATTCTTTCAAACAGGGTAGTTTTCTGTAATCTTTCCTTTTCCTGCGGGTGATCAGTCAGCATTTGAACCAATTCTTTCAGCTTCTTTGTGTGATGGGCTTTAAAAGTAACACAAGGTCTACTTAAATCCTTAGCAAAATGCAAAATTAGGGGTTTTCCCCTTCTTTATATATTATTGTGTTATTATTTTGCAAAAACCCTGCAGTTTGCAGGCATTTAGATATCTGGGATGCCCAGTTCTGAAATCACAGGTGTCCTTCTGTCCTTCTGCTTTAGTGTCAGACAATTCCAGTAGTTCTTGGGTGGCTTAAATTACTTCCCCCCCCACCCCACCCCCCAATATCCATAACAGTTGCTGTTACGTGTTCTAGATGAAGAGGCATGGGTCTGGATCCAGCTGTGATCATGAACTAAAATTGCAGCGAAGCAAAGTGAAAATGTGACCTATGAAAGTTTAAATCAGTTGCTCCTGTGAAGTTCTCAGTTCTGTAACTTTGGGTGTATCTTGTCACTTCTCTACATTTAGGTGTGCCATACCTTTAGTTTTTATAAGATTGACTTTGCAGCCAGAGGATATTCCCCCTTCCCCTTGAATTTGCTGTCATTGTGAAGCACAGTTTTGTGGCAGCTCTTCCTGCAGCGCTACCCCCAATGGGACCTGACCCAAACTAAAAGTCAGTGGGAGAAGGTGGCTATGTTTCTTGTGCCTGCAGATTGCTGCAGTGTCCTTGGTGTTCTGCTGCACAGTGCTCTGTAATGGCAGTGTGTGAATCCCTGTGCCCGTGTTGTGCTCCAGAGAAACAAATGTGCAGTGTCAGAGCTCACGTGGCCCCGATCCTGTGCTCGTGCAAAGTCAAGGTCACTGGCTCTGGTTTTAGGGGTGTGTTTATCCCACAGCTTCGGGCACTGTGGTAATGCACACACTCTAAAGTGCTCTTGGGCTTGAACAGACCCTGCTGGATGAAGGTGGTGTCACCGATTTAGAAAGCTAACAGGGTAGCTTTTTGTTAATCTTCCCCTGGCTTCTGCCACAATATAAATTTGTAAGCCTTGCACTGAGCTTGAAAAATCTGATGGCGCCATCGACCAGGCTGGGTTTGGAGCTGCTGGAATTGCAAATTGCATCTGATATAAATGGCCTGAAGTAAAACAAGTCATTAAAATAGAATATTAATGAACTAAGATGCTGGTAACACAAGAACCCTTTTAAATTTATATCCTAAATAGTGAACTAAAAGTAAACTATAGGAGCTGATGATGATAACAAAAACAAGAGAGTATATCCAGCCCCAAATTCCTTTCATGACCCACAGCCCCAAGATGCTGCTCTTCCTTTTCAGCTCATGCTCTTTGCTTTCAGCATGGTTTAGGTCCTTATGTAAGCAAGCTGGCCTCAGCTAACCTTCTCCTAATGTCCAAACATGTTTCTGTTGTGCCTTCTAGTACTTTACCTTTGTCAAGTTTAAAATCCCATGGTGTAGATGCCAAAATCTAGAAGCTTCGTGAATTAAACCCAGTCTGTTCTAGGAATTGAGGGAGGCAAGATTAGAGGACGGATTAGATCAGTAGGATTTTTGGCTGCAGTGATACAGAACAAGGCTGTTGTTTCTTTTGGTGTTGTGTTTTGGTTACCTGAACATCAAAGTCGTCCGAGTTCATTGTTGTTTTGGATTGCTGTTTTTGTTAAACAGCAACATACATTTTGTTAAACATAAACATACATCTCTTGATGTTCTTGTTTTCATTTGGTGGATTAACTCTTGGTTTGTGGTAGCAACCTGTTGGACTGGAAGAGGTTAAGGAGGTGACAGTTTCTCTCCTGAGCCCTTATAAAAGGCTCAGGAAATTGTCCCCCCTAGGGCAGGGAAGGTGGAGGAAGTTGGGGTGGGACGTGTCATAGCAGCAGTGCAAAGCTGCAGGAGGAGATGCTGAACAGGCTATGGCAGACAGGGGTCATTGTTGTGGGTCCCAGGCTGAAGGATACACCTCTCAAAGGATTCAGCATCCAGCCAGCAGCGTGGCCCCACTGATGCCAGAATCCAGGACCTCTTCTCTCCATCTGCAGGGCTGAGGTCTGGGAGGACCTGGAGGTGGAGCTGAGCAAACCCAAGGTTTTGCGCTCCCTCTGCTGGCGGCACTTCTGCCGGCCGGTGCCTGCTCTTCATCCCTGAAGGAATGCTGAAATCAGTGGGACAATCTTGAACAAACAGGGAAGTAATAAAATTAGTATGGCTCCTTTTTAGGGCACTTGAACACTAAAAAAAATTACTTGTTGATCGTGCTGTGGATGTGCAAGCCAGTAAGGAGATGCATTTCTTACACTTTTTTCCAAAAGGTCATTACTTGCCTTGGGAGGTGAGAGCACAGGGGAAATCACATCAGCATAAGTCACACTTCAATATCTTTTGAATCCGGTGTGGAAGACTTGAACCATGACCAAGAATGACTTCAATATTCTGTTTGCTTGCCTTAAATTTTATCTGAGCTTTTTTGTTCTGTGTTAGTCCAAATAGTCCTAGGCCTCTCTTCAGATTCAGTATTTTCTCTTCTTGTTGCCACCTCTTCTCTCAGCTTTAGTTTGCTGCATTTCTGAAGTGGTTCCTTAATTTTGTTTTTGAACTTCCACCCCGTTTCTCATCTCAAGCTACCTGTGTCCTGGTGTCACAACCTTGTACTCAGGTTGGAGCCTCAGCCAGCCTTTGGTTTTGGGAGAGGTTTCTTTCTCAAGTGTTAGGTTTTACTTCTCTTCCTCCTACTTCAGATCCAGTGGTTACCTGTGTAAGACAGAAAAATCCTTCCAGTTCTGGGAAGCAGCTTGTGTTTGTTCATTTACTGGGCTGAACTCAGAGTTCTGGTCACCCCTGAGAGCAGCCCAGCTAGTGGTGTGTATTTTACACCCTTGTGGACCCTGGTTATTGTTAACCCCAGCCATATTCAGCACAAATTCCCTACTGCAAAAGCACTGCCTGACTGGGAGGCATTGCCATGCTGTTCATGGCAAGGGAGTAACATTAGTAATGTTCAAGGAGTTTCTGAAACTTTTTCTCTCCACTTTTCAATTTTATTTGTGATGCCTGCCTACACCTTGTAATAGTTTTCCCTAAATATTCTCAAATCTAATTCTTCCCTAAGATTTCTGCTCTGACAGCAGAGTTCTCAGT
This sequence comes from Trochalopteron elliotii, assembly GCA_024734555.1. Taxonomy (NCBI): domain Eukaryota; kingdom Metazoa; phylum Chordata; class Aves; order Passeriformes; family Leiothrichidae; genus Trochalopteron; species Trochalopteron elliotii. Next base: position 610,227 of record JANPWX010000599.1, on the reverse strand, counting down.
TGAAATTATCTTTTTTCCTTACCCTCAAATTATTTCTGGTTCCCAGCTAATTTCTTTTACTCATGTACCTATGGAGACCTCCCAGAGTCTGATGTGAGTTGGTTGCCAGGTTCAGTTCAGTTGCAGGTGAAAGCTGCTCCTTTCTAGAGCTGTGTTCTCACGTTTAGAAGCAGCAGCAAAGCAAATTAAGTTTGTCAATGTGTGTCTCACCAAGGTCCTACCAGAAGGGATTGAAGGGAAGGCAGCAGCAGTTGAATTGGAGCCCCTACACTGACTGATAGGCTGGTGTAGATGGAAAATGTTAGCTCATTGCTTCTCTTCCATCTGCCACAGGGCACTGGAGAATTATTGAGTCCGTTCTAGGAGCTTTGTCCAGTCAAGTTTTCAAAGCTGCAAGTAACTGAGCTTCTGTTGTTTCCCTTGGGAAAGTATTCCTTACAAATACAATTCACTGTCAGGAAGTCATTCTGAAACTCTCCCTGATTTTTGCTTTTTTTGGTGTCCTCCCACTAAATGGACTTTAACACAAAGAGTCTGTTTAAAGTGCTACTTTTTTATTTTCCTGTGAAGGCTGCTGTGGTTTCTAGTTAATGTTTGTATGAGACTGAGCTCTCTGGTTTAAAGGAGAATCACTGTATTCCCAATGGTCGTGCTGATACTTTCACTCATTTCCTTTGAGGGTCTGGATGATTTTCATGTGGCTGTATTAAATGAATATTAGTTATCAGGTTCCCTTCCCAAATATATTTAAAAAATTATAAGTTTTGCTGCTGAAAAGAGCAAGATCTAAAAAGCCTAGTCTAAACCTAGATTATGTTTTTGCAGAAGCTTTGGGTTTCTCTTGTTTTTGTGAATGGTGTGTTATGAACCCAAAGACAATGTGAACCAGTTTGTGTGTGTGTGTTTGGAGAAAGTAGCAGTCTGATTGCCCCATTGAAAATAATCAAAGTGAAAAAGCAAACAGCATGAATGCAAATTTCTGCTGATAGAAGGGAGATTTAATGTCCTTGAACTGTTGTGCAGAGAAGAAATTTAGGAAAACACTTTTTTTTACTTTGGTATAATTGCTTGCAAGTCAGGGCTACTCCAGAGGGAGTTATTTTTAATGGATAAATTATACAACATGTTTTAAAATTGATTGTTTTGAATAATGTGTTGTTGAACCTGTGGATCTCACTGACAGACCAGTGTTTACCTTTGGACAAATCAGTCAAAACAAAAACAGTCCTGTAAGATTAAATAGGGAGATTTTTCAGAAGCACAGATTGTTAGTTAGCCAATTCAAGGGCAGCGAAACACTGCATGGGATTTTTCTCCATGTCATTGAGGGCATATTAAACAGGCTATGGCTTAATGTTCCAGAGCACTAACCAAAAGCAAATAGACTCAGATTACTGGTTTTAACAAAAATGGACTACCCTGATTCTTGTTTTACCACAAACTGACTTAACAAGAATCTTCTGTTTTATAAATGTCTACCAGAGCTTTGATTTCACACTGATTTTTCTTTTTTCTTCCTTTTTTTTTTTTTTTTTTTTTTTTTTAAGGAAACCAGGGGCCTTTAGTGAGATCTGCTGCTTGCAGGGGGGAGATAACACCTAGAAATCTTCCTAGTTACTGAGTTCATAAACCTCCTTCAGAAATAGAGGCATTTCAAGTTTCTTTCTCATAGTGTAAACTTATACACATCACTGCAGGTTGTGGCTCACTGCTCAGAGCCCCTAAGTTACACGTTTGCTGTTGGATCACTCATTCCTGGGAACCTGTGTTTGCTCTAAAGCTATGGCAGCAGTATGGTAATTTCCTGAGCATAGTCTGGCTAGTAGTGTCGTTTTGTTATTACATTTGGTCACGTACAAGGCCAGGTTGTGGCATTCCAGATCAGTAAAACTTGCTGTCTTTATATATCCTTATGTACTGAAGCTTGGCAATTTTTTTAGAAATTCAGAAGTGAAAATTCAGCAATGAAGTTTGGCCTGGGATTTCAGCCAGACCTCCCTTCAAAGTCTCTTAAAATCACTGGATAATTTAGGAAGGGACTTCTGGAGGTCATCTGGTCCAACCCCCTCTTTGGAGTGGGCCACCTTTGAAGTTGGCTCAGGTCACTGAGTTTTGAATACCTTCAGGACTGGAGATTTCCCTGCCCCTCTGGACCCCTGTTCCAGTGTTTGACCACCCTTGTGAGGAACAAGTTTTTATTATTTAAAGAGAGTCTCCATGTTTGAAATTTGTGTTTATTGTCCCTTGTCCCATCAGTAGCTAGCTCAAAGGACTTTAGTTTTGTGTTCTCTGTAGCCTACTATGAGGTACAGAAAGACTTCTAAGTCGTTTCTTTTTTAGCCTTTTCTTTGTGAGACTCAACCAATGCAGTGCCCTCTGCTTTTCCTTGTGCATCATGGGCTCCAGCCCCAGCCCATCTTAGGATCCATCTGCTGAAACTGTTTCAGTTTCTTGATCTCCTTCTTGGGCTGGAGAACCCCAAACTGAATGCCAGTGCTGCAGGTGTGGTTTCACAGATGTCAAATAGAGAGGAATAATCAGTTCCCTTGACCTGCCAGTTGCATGTATGCTGATGTCAGCACACAGTTCCTTTTCATTGCTGCAGGGACACGCTGCTGACTCCTGGAGTCAGTCAGTCAGTCCCCAGTGCCAGCACATGGGGTTATTTTGTACCAGGTTTATGACTTTGCATTTGCATTTATTGAACTCCATAATGTGTCTGTCATCCCATTTTTTTCTGTCTGTGTCTGTGGGGAAGTGACATGTGAGAGTGGGGTGGGTACAGCTCCATCTAAACGGCAAAGCTCTTCATGGAGTCAAGATCCTGTGACTGACCAGAGCAGATCTTGGAGAGATGTTTTCATCTCTGGTTTGTGAACTGCATGACAGCAATCTTGAGGTTCTTGCTCTAGACATATAAATGCCTCAGGATCAAAGGGAGAATTTTCCCCCACGACATATTTTTTAAGAAGTTGTCATGGTACAGTAAGAGAATGAGTATTTCAGGCATTTCTTTCTTGCAGTTCTGTTCTGTGTGGTCAGTAAATCACATGGACTCCCAGGAGCTCATTCTAGGTTCACTTACTCATGCAGATTTAACTGAGCATCGTCACGTTTCTTAATTAGCTTAATAAATTAATCAGAACTTCTACACAGCTAAGCTGAGCAGCAGGGTTTTAAGCAATAGGATGAGACTGGATTTATGTTTACCAAAACTGCTTGGTGCTTTAGTTGCCTGTGAATGTAACCAAGAGATTAACATTTGTCACAACTGGTGCCTCAGGCCATGTACAGGTATCAGCCCTTGGTGGTGTCACTTTGCAGGGAGAAGCTGAGGGAAAAAGCAAACGTTGCATGCCTGTTCCGACAGAGGAATTGTAGGTCACACATTTCTGCCTTTATTGTCAGACCTGGCAGTTTTGAGAGCTGCCCATTTGCTAAATCTCATTGTATCAACACTTAAAACAAGGGATTAAAATAGCATTAATGTCATCTACGAAGTGTGGTTAGAGACTGTGGCCAGAAAACCAGTGAAGTGCAGAACTTCCCGTACACCTGTTCTCTCTGTTTAATTTATGTTCTGCTCTCAAAACCCTAGGAATTATATGCAGTCCAGATTTTTTTATCTGCTGGATGTTTACTTTATTCAGCTCCTTACTGGATATGTACTGTATGTCTTTAGCAGTGGAAAATACAAAATGAAACCGCTATTTTCAGTTGAATTAAATAGTATGACAATTGCCAGTGGCCTGATAAAGTCTTGGGATAAAGCTGTAGTAAATTTCTGTTTCAAACACTCAGAGGAGTCATTGTTTTACTTATGGGCCACTTTTACAGTTGAGCACATGCTGTGTTGTGCTCTTTCACTATGTATAAAAAGGTCTTTGCACTCCTAGCTTTTCCTTTAGCCTTTTATGTCTTGTGCAGGGTATTTTGCAGTCTTCTGTGGTGAGAGGGCAACCAGTCTGGGAATGCATCTTCTTAACTTCTCTGTCACCACCTCTGATGTGTGTTCCACTGTCTGGTAATTTCTTGCAAATTATTGGGTCTGGGTCAAAATTATCTTGCAAAGACACAAGAAATATAATTTTTGCATCTGGTCTGTCTCATCAAATAATTTCATGAACATTGGAGCCAGTAGAAAGGAAGGAGAAAATTTGGGAACAAAAGCTTTTTAGGGGCAGCTTATTAGATTGGCTTAAATTCACCTGACCCCCCCAGCAAGATGTTGGGTTGATGGAAGTCTGGAACAGGAAAACTTGACAGTCATGAGGGAAGAAAGGTTAGTGTCACCGTGTGTGTGGATAATTCATCTCTTCTCAGCAGATAAATTCTCTGTAACATGTAGTTTATTTTATAATGAGGGTAGAACTGAATATTGGTGCTACCCACCGATATCCAGCAATGATGACAAGTTTCAGTGGTCTTGATACTTTGGGTGATAAGTAAAAAACCCTTAAAATTTGAGATTATGGCAGAGCCAGAAAAAAGTGTTTCTAGCTGCCTTTTTCACTGTAGAAAGTGCAAAAAGCTTGATACCTCTCTGTAACTGCTGTCTTACCAGCTCACTTTGCTTAAGAGAGCAGCCGCTGGTACAGATTTTGGTCACTCATCTCACATTAAGTGCTGTTGCTTGGATCAGAGTCCTGCAGCTGCTCAAATGGGGAGAACATAACATATTTTAGTGATGCTGAATTCTTGGTGGGGACCACTCTGGTGGGAAGGTCATGCAACTTGTTTTGTGGATGAACCTTGTGCACAACTTCCCATTGTATTCCAGCTTCTCAGGTTCTTCCCCAGTCCCATTTTCCTAAGTCTCTGATGTTGCTTGTAGATGTGTTCAGGACTCCATTGTTGGAAAGACTGTTCTTTTCAAAATTTCAAATTTCATCACCTGGTTCAGCATTATCATAGGCAGTGCAGAAGTGGAGGAAAAGGCTGCAATTTGATGATTTTGATCAAAGCTGAAACACGAGTTGATAGCGTTGTCTTTTGACGTTTTTGTTTGGCTGGTTTGTTTTGTTTTTTTAATTTAACCCACTTGAACAGATCTTACCACTTACTAATAATATGTGAGAACAGATATCCTGAGGAATTAGCACTTGAATAAGCATGTTCTAATGAGTTGCTATGGTCTGTGATAGAAACAGCACTTGAAGGAGCCGTGTCTTTTGACTTGAAAGCAAATATACTAATGTCTGAGCAGGCACTGGGAAATAAATTAGAATATTTGTTTTGTCTCTCTAGTTTGTTTTGGGTGGGTTTTTTTTTGGTTTTTGGAGTGGTTTTTTTTGGTGCTGCAGTTCTTATTTAACATTGCTATGTTGAAAGGATATAATTGGAGTAATATATTACAGGGGAATTGCAGTAATAATAGTGTTTAAATCTTTCATGTTTTTATGAAGTCCCTTTAATGCTGTTCATTGAGCAGTAGAAAGAGCTGGAAGTCTTGCAAGGAATGCAGAGAAATAAAACCCGTAAAACCTGGCACAGTGAAAGACTTTCAGTACAATATGAATGTTGATGCTTTAAAAATCACAAATCATCTTTCTATTAATTCGCTGTAGAATAAGGTCTCCTCAAGATAAGACTCAGCAGTGCTGTGTAGTTGGTATTTAAAGTATGTCCATCTGCATCTAAACGAGTAGCTCCAAGACAATCAGATTATGCAGCAGTTACTTTGGTGAGAATATCGCCTAAGTGGAATGGAAACTTCATTTTGAGTCTAATATTAGACCCTGCTTTGGAAAATTCCTTTTAAATGATCACAAGCTGGGAATAGCAAAAGAATTTAACTTTCGACAGACAGCATTCACCAAGAATTTGTTTTTAACTGCTTATGTTGGGTCCCTGGGAAAGCAGATGTGAAAAACTTACCAAAGTGAATTGACTTGACCTGATGCAATGTTTATATCAGTAGTTGATAAGTTTTCCTCCCTCGTCTAATTTGTTCGGGATATTTTCATTCTTTAAGCATGAGTAAGTCTGGGTTGGAATAGTTTAAATGCTTGTTAGTCTAATAATCTGAATCTTAAAACAGACAGACATTATTGCCTATAAAGAGGTCTAAGCAAAGTTGAACTATTATGGTTGTATTCCACAGCTGGAGATAAGTATAATTTTTGAGACCAGCAAAGAAGAATGTGAAACACTGTTTCTTACCTCCTGATAGTTCAGAAAGCATATTGATGTCTGTGTATTTGTACTGCAAAATGCCCCTTACATTTGGTAGACCCTTTGAATGAATGCTATTGTTTATGCAGCTTTACAAAGGACTGGTTTTCAATGGCAGCTGGAGAAACTGGCAACCAAAGGTATCAAGGCCAGTTTGAAGGGTCATGATGATGATATTCTTACCATCATTATTCCTATGGCAGAAAGGACTTTAGGTATTCACTGTGAATGATGCACAGCTCAGGAATCTTTAGAACTACTGCTAAAGCTCTTCTTTGCTTTTCTCTTCGTTGATCAGACAGTTGCTTTGAATATTTTAATTAATTAATTCCTAAACAAGGGGTCATCACCTCATATGGAGAATATATAAATAAATTATTTTTGAGGAAGAGAGAGGAAAAAGAGCAGCTGATGCATGGGGCTGACTTCTCCCTAGCTCTGTCCTGTCCCTGTGCTTCTGTGGTTTGGTCATTGTTGCTGTTTTTTCCAGACTTGAGGAGAACATCCATGGGATCTCACTGCAAAGGAGGGCTCCAGCCTGGCCTTCCTCTGCCAGTGCGTGAGACAAGAAGCAGAACAACAAGATTATATGATTAATTCAATGCCAGGGTGACAGTTTTGCTGGGAAAGACATTAGAATAAGAACACTGATCTCTTTGGCTCTCTTGTAGGGTATAAGGTGGATTTATGTGATGCAGGAATGTGTATCTCAGACAGAAATCAGATTATGATTTTAAGCATCTGTTAAGCTTTGCCCCTTTTTTCAATAAGGCTGACACCAACCTTTTTGTCTTTTTATTTATAGTGCATGTCTCTACTTCTGCTATAATTCCTGATTATCCAGAAATTTCTAAAATGTCTAAATTGCTGATCTGTCTTCTTGCAGGCAAATCTCACCTGGCTATAGTGCAAAGAGTAAACAATGAAGGAGAAGGGGATCCTTTTTATGAAGTCCTGGGAATTGTCACTTTAGAAGATGTGATTGAAGAGATCATCAAGTCTGAAATTCTGGATGAAACAGATCTATACAGTGAGTAGAAATATTTGCAATTTGTTTATAGATGAGAAGAAAGACTCTATCCAGCAGCAATTGTATTTATAGCTGTATTTTGAGAGATGTTATGTTGCTGATTTAAAATCTCAGTAGTCAAATTGTTGAGGAAGTTTCTTTAACAAAATGACCTGCAGATTCCTCAGATGGTCAAAGTAATCTTTGTTTTTGCAGCATGGGAGCGTCACTCCCTTAGGCTATGTTAATTCAGAAGCAGGACAAGTTTCTTTATTTGATCCTTTTACCAGGAAGGTTTACATCTGCAACAATCTGTTCTCTCTTGCCAGCTGCTCACCACGGAGGCTTGTTAAACCTTTCTGTTACAGTGCTCGCGATCTCCCACATTTTCCCCTATTGTCCCTCTGCCTCAAGGGCCTGTAGTCCATGTACTACCATACTTCAGCAGGAGGCAGGCAAATGTGCCTCAAGGAAGAGGAATGGAGTCTCTTTAGAATATCTGTCACTCATTGACAAATCTTGAGATTAGAAAGTCTTCCTCAGGGCTGAAAACCAGCCTGTCCTAAGTGCCTTCTTTTTTTATCACTCGGCACAGCTCCTTCCTTCTTTGTGTTAATGTCCATTGAGGGAGATGATGCTGCAGGTCAACCACTACCTGGGACTTGAGAGATCTGGACCCTTTTCCTTCCCAGATTAAAGCTTGGCCAGTTACCTAAAGTGTCTGCTTCTCCCCCCGTCTGCGCAATCTGGCCTGTGCATACAGGACTTCCTTTCAGTCATTCTTCATCTGTCTTATCTGTGGTTTGATCACTTGCTGGCAGATGCTATTTTTCACTGTGTGTTTGCGTGCAGCACAAGGATGTCTCCAGATTCTGTTGTAGTAGAAATAATAATTTAAAGTATCTTTGACACTGTTCAGCTCTCCTTTGCTTTCTTTCTCTTTCCTCACGGAAGGGATCGGAATGTTTCTACAGCATTTTTTCAGGCCAAGCCAAGCATCTTCTATCCTCCCTCCAAGCCAAATGCCCAATGAGCACTTTGTACTGTGGGATAGACTTTGTTTTTGCCTGGAATGCTTTCTGTACCTAGTCAGTATTTTATCAGTATTCATGTACCCAAATGTTCATGTAAATCACAGTTGTGTTTCGCGGTGCTGAGCAGTCTAATTACTATGTAAATCACAGAAGTCCAGTTAGTATTGATTTCTTTTTATACCTTCACAAATGAATTGTTGGGCTAATCAGTTACAACATAATGCTTTTGCAGGCTGAATTCAAACCCTTTTATACTCCAAAAAGATACTATCTTTATCTACCTTTGAGATACTTTCATGCATTTATGAGGGAAGACACTGCATATGCTTTCAATTTCCACCCACCCTGGCTTGTTTGTTAAGAAAAAACACACAGAGATCATACTGTTTTGTTCTTCAGGACAAAAAAAAAAAAAAACAAAAAGCTTTGCCCATTAATAGGATGTTAGAGGGCAAGGAAATGAGAATTTAATTTTACTACCTGAAGGCTTCCTATATTAACAAAATAGAGCTGGTGAACATTGAGTTCACTTGAAACTCTCCTTCCTGGGATAACTTTTCATTATTGAAAATTCCTCATTCAGAACAGGAAGGAAACTTCCTAGGTCTCCTGGAAGATGCAGGAAATTTTAGAGGGTGACTCCTGCAAAGTACCATGAAGAACTTCTAATTTCTTTATGAAGCACTGGATTTCATTCCACTGTTTGGACTGAAGGATACTGTAGCAGTAAGGGAGAGAGAAGAAAAGAAGCTGTGAGGATCACTGGAAGTGTAAGAGGGTTTGGACTTGGGCAGCCAACCTCCAATTGGTTTGGTGATGAGAACATGGGTTTACTGAAGCTACTTTATTGTCCATGATATGTTAAGGCAGGTTATTTTTGGTACTGATATCACAGTGTCACTGTTAGTAACCCCACCTCTGATTCTGTTCGTTATTGTAGCAGTTTGGCTTGCTCAGCTCAGAACAAGTCAGCTTGAAACCATTGGACTGATTTGCTCTGTACTAGGTGTTTACTTCTAAAAAGAGCTTCTGAAAAATTCTGGCAGGATTGTTATGGTTTGTTCTGAAGTTTTAAAAATGTTTTGTTTTGCTTTGATGGAAACTTGAAATTCGATGAAATGGCTGACCTTGGTGTTGGAGCTGTGCCTTTCTGTTGTTTCCATGAAAAAACATTTGAACTGTGTTCAGGTGGAAGCAATAGTGTATTTACAGTTTTTGCTGAAAGCTGCTCTCACTGCTTTCTCTGCAGCTGAATTTCTGAAGGGTGCCAAATAAATGTGTGGTATGTCTTCATGTGGCTCTATTCTGCTGTGGCTTGCAAAGATGTTGGGAGCAAGGAGAAGATGGGAGCAGGAAAAATTATTAAATATGTCTGACCCATCAGCATCTGGGTCGACTGAGTATTTCTGAGGATGAAACCTTGTAGTGGGGATGCTGAAGGGGTGAAGAGATGATGTTTCTGTCATAACACATGACACATTTCAGCCCATGTCATAATGAAGAGCTGCCAGTGTGTTTGGCTCTTAGTACTGGAAAGTTGTAGCATTTTTTCATGGTTGGTACACTACAGGAATCTGTCCTGTGCTGCCTTGCTCTAGTCATGGTGGGAGAGCATTTCTTAACTTTCTCAGAGGCCCAAGAGAGAAAGCTGTATGTTCTGTGTTAGACTGCACAGACTGCTTGTTCATTCTTTTGGTCTAGGTTTGACTGGTGGCCTGTCTTGTTTAGCTCTTTCTGCTTGAAGATGAGTTTCATTATCTCTTTGTCTTGTCTGGAGTTCACTGCAGATGTCTCCTCTGTACTAAAGACAAAAAGCACAGGAGGAGAGCAAGGACTTTCCCCAGCAATTGCCTGGGTGCATTTGCAGTGCCCATCAATCTGCCTGCCTCTCCAATTAAAGGGGTTATCTGAGGTTTGAACTGGCTGTTCTGTAGCTTTCTCCAGTCCAAGCAGGCTCCTTCAAGGAAATTCATGCAATAATTCATCATGTTATGCATCAGGCAAAGTTTAGGATTACGAGAGATATCACATAATTAATTTTGTTTTGACCACTCACCCTCTGGAGTTCTCTACCTCAGCCGAAAGTTCATGGTCAGGGTTGTTGCCAATGATTTGAAGGAGAAGTCTAAATATTCCCAGAACCTACTGAAGATGTTTGCAATATTTGTTGGTATCTCACCAGAAATTGTAGTGAGAGTATCCCTTATGCACTTCGTTGTTCATGTTGCAAAACCAAACAGCATCTCAGCAAGCAGAGATCACTTCAGCATGCCAAGGTAACTTCAGTGTCTGCATCTCCATCTCACTTACTGGAGAAAGGACAGACAGGAAATACCTGGTTCAGATTCAATTACATTGGTCACAATCCAGACTTTGGTTCTTATGTCTTACAAGAACATCAAAAGTTGTTTGGATAGCAAAGAAAAATTTAAGACCATCCCTTGCAAAAATAAGCCAAGATAATGGCTTTAAGCCATGTGGCTCTGTTATAACCATGTAAAGTTTTTCTTGAGAGAAGATTTTTGGATAAGCTGCCAAGGGAAAAAATAGGAGGAGGTGAAACTGCCCCTCATTTCAATTAGAGCCTGGGTCTCTTACCTTGATGACCATTATGGACAAAAAGATTTAAGGCACCTTCCCATTGTGTGGTGCTGGTCTTGTTTTCAGGTACCAGTAGTGCAGTGTGAAGCCTGCAGTGTTACAGCTCTTTCAAAGGAAAAGCACAGAGATGTTTCCCCATCCCAGGGCCAACACTTGTACTTGAGATTTTTGCCTCCCTGAAGAGAGCAATGATGGAGCTCCTTATGAGAAAACACCTCAGATACAGTGCTTTAGAAATAACATTCTCTGAGCTTTTCAGAAAAAGCAGTTTCTCTTCTTCTTGTCTCTTAAAAGAGGTAGGACCTAGTGAGAGCTTCTAGGCAACTTTTTTCTTATTAATTTTCCATTGCTTTGGTATGCATCTTTCCTTTAACTGCAAGTACAGATAAGGTCTGTCTCGAACTATATTCCTAAGGCAGGGATTGTTTTTAGTCTGTAGCCACTCCCTTCAGTGGCTTCTGTTCCTGCTTTTGGAAGAGAAACTGCAGTCCCTGATGTAGTCCAAGTCTTGGGTAAAGTACTACTAGGGTAAGAGGCTTCTGCTTTCAAAGAAGAAAAAGGGCATGGGTGATTATTGTTCTTCTCCATGTGCCTGGGAACAGGTATCTCAGACTTTCTGGCTTGCAGTGCTCACAGAATGCACTCAAGGTATCTCAAATAGGTAAATTACTGTCAGTACATTATTGCTATTGAGTCTGTGTTAGTCCTGTAGTGGAGGCATGTTCCTGGGAAGCTGAGGATCTAGATGTACTCATGTCTAAAAGACTAGGTGACTTGGGAAAATCTACAAACCTGTAAATTACCAATATTGTGCATTTCCAAGCCTCAGACTCAGCCACTCTGAGCCTTATGTAGTCTGTAGCATGTATTTGGACTTGTAAAGGGCTCCAGATCTCAGTGGTTTCCAGTGCATCACTTTAATCATCTTTGCTTGTGTAACTCAAAATCTGAACAAGCACCTGGGAGTATGTGCAGTTTCACAGTGTCAGCTTCACCTACACCTCTGTGTGCCTGCCCAAATCCTGTGCCATGAATCGATGTGCCAGAGCTGCCTGTGGTCCCTCAGAAGTCCAGTCGTTTTCCACCAGATGACTAAGGGGCTGGTAGACAAGTACCTGCAGTATTCTTAGGAACTTCCCCCTCAAAGGCCCTGGAACCTGAGCTATGTCTCATCTCTGAGGGGCTCACAGGAATTGCCTCAGCACTTGGGTTTCCTGCACTCTTGGAGCTCAGAGCAGTCTGACAGCATTCTGCTGCTTATAGGCACTGCCACCCTACATGTGGTGTCACCAGAGAGGAGCAGCACCCTGCCATATGAGCAGAGACTCCCTGGAACTGATGTATACCATACCCCAACACACCCATAGCTGTCCACTTACCTAGTTTCCTAAACGTTTTGGGTCATCAGCTCAGAGAGTGGATGGTAATATCTGGGTTGTTTGTGTCTCTTTCACATTGTCTTTCAAAAATGGGGATTCCTCACCACAGAGCATGTTATAAGATGCAGAAGAACCAAGTGGCAAGTTTTTAGCTGAATAAAGGACAGGAGTCCAGGATCACTAGCAGGCAAATACCCATATCTGAATTTCTGAAGCCATTCTGTACTTTATTCTGGCTTCAGTGCCTGTAAAGTGGCCAGAGATTCCCACTTTCAGGCTGTACACCTTGTCAGCTTCTGCTGAAGTTTGGACAGGACAAAAGAAACTGCATATACCAGACACTGGGAATACTTCAGCCAAAGGCATGCAGATTTTGCCACAGCTATGCAGAGTCACTGGAGCCAATGGTACAGCAAAAGAAATAAGTTATTGTCTATTTCCTCTGTGTATGTGCTGGAATTTCTAAGGAATGTGTATGTAAAAAGCAGCTATCACAGCTATGCTTGTAAAACAACACCTTTTGATGTTAGATAGTACTGAGCAAGACTTCTCCCCACCTGAAGTGTAACATGCAGAGCTACTCTGCAATCAGGTGTTTGCAAGCAGAGACTTTCCCCTGACCAAGATGACAGAGACGTGGCAGAGGCTGGGGTGCCTGGCTGTGCAGGACAGGGGCCCATGGCTGCACAACTCCTGATTGTCTGTGGTTTGGGCTTTGCAGAGGGGTCTGCCTGCCCCTCATGCTCTGCGTGGCCGCCCTGGCTGACTCCGGCCAGCATGGTTCATGTTGGACCCCGTTCTAACAGAAATCACTTCCTTCCTTTCTTCTCCCACCCTCCCTTCCCCAGCTGATAACAAGACGAAAAAGAAAGTAGCTCACCGGGACAGGAAGCAGGACTTCTCTGCCTTCAAGCAGACAGACAGCGAGATGAAGGTTAAAATATCACCGCAGCTCCTCCTGGCAATGCACCGGTTCCTGGCAACAGGCAAGTGCGGGTTATCTCCTTCTGTGATCGTGCCAGAGCCTCGGAGGCAGTTTGTCAGCACAGGCCGGTGAGGTGGGTGGGACAGTACAGGCGGGAAGGGAGGCTGGATTGTGGGGTGACAAATAATGCCACTGTTGTGTTTTTCTTTTTAAATTCTCTCCTCTCCTGTGTTCAGTGTCGGCATGAACCCTCTGAGACATATACCAGGGGTGGACCAGTAACTTTAAATTGGTCTGAAAGGTAAGGATGAATGCCAAGTGCCGCACTGCATGTCTAGAGTCCGTCAGATTAACGACTAGCAAGTACACCCCATTAGGAAGAGCTCAGGGAACAAACCAAAGAGGACTCGATACCACTGGCCAGCTGGCTGTAATTGCACTCTGGCGCCTTCTCCAGAAAGAGATGCTGGACTTTTTGCAGGAAGGTCTAAGCCTGTTCCATGAGACTTTATGACTCCAAGTGAAAAACTCTCCTGACACATTTAATGCAGACTGCACAGGTGGTTGAACTGTACTCTTTAAAATGGATTTCTGTCTGGCTTGTGTGACCTCCGTTGATGACTTCAGAGGTTTCAGAGGACAGTTGTCTCCATCCCAGAGCACCTTGATGTTTTAGCCCTTGGGTGGGCAGTCTGGCAGAGAGACCAGGGCCTTGAATGGTTTCTTGCAGCTGCTATTGCCTTCGTCGTAAACTTGGTCCTTTCACCTCAGAGATGAGGCCTTTAAACAGGAGAGCTTGTGGAAAAATGCCTTCCTATTGCTTGTGCTGTCTCTTTTTGACATATAAAGACTTGCCACGTGCAGGCCTTTCAGACGGTCATCTTTCGCTGCCGTGTTCAACATATATTCATGGGTGGAAAATTATAAAGTTGCTTTGTCTGAAGCTTGCCAGCTCCACTTGGAAGTTAGTACTTCCCCTCCTCTAAGATGCAGTAACTGGCTACCTAGATGCTCCTAGTCTGTCTTCATGCTTTACTTTGCCTCTGTGACTTGAAAGAAATATGTACATGATCGGTTATCACATCTCAGCTGAGGGGCAGTAATTCCTTAGAAGGCTCGGACTCCCACGGCTCATGAGCAAATGAGCGTGTCCTTGGTGAAAGGAAGCAGTTCAACAGGAAGATGTGGATTTAACAGCAAGCAAAGCATTGTTCATGTAGTGTACAAGATTCGATGGAGTTCCATAAACACCTGCTCAACAGACATAGTCTTACAGTGCTGCTTCTCTACTTGTTTTGTGGATGAAAGGATTGTGTAGCTTAAATACAGGTCTGTCGGTGAAGCCACTGCTATAAAAGATGAAAGCTACAGTTCTGGTTTCTCTGTTCTAAATTGAGAATAGTATCTTTGGCAGATGATGGGTTGTTAATGGTCCTGTTCTGAAATGAGGTGTTGGGAAAGCTTGTCAATTTGCATTTGTAATTCTCATCGTCCCTGGCTTACCTCTCCCACACAAGGATGAGCTTTTCTGCTTCAAACAGCTCCCGATGGAAACACTGAAGATCAAGTGGATAGGGATTGTGTTCTGTGTGTCAGGCATTAATCCCACATGGTTTGAACTGACCTGTACTTTCTCTCACTTCAAGTCACTCTTCCCATATGAACTATGGCAGCCCCAGTTGTGTCTGACTTGTGTAGAGCATCTCTCTAGAGCAACTTTCTAGGCCCCAAGCAGTAATTAGTTAATTATGTTTTTTATTTTACTGAAGTGCAATAAATGCAGTGACTTTAATAGCTTTTAGGGAATGAAAAGCAAATTCAAAGGTTCTCTGTGCCCCAACTGTAAAGCTCTTCCATTTATACAACTTTGTGACTCAGAACTCTCAAGAGGGCAAGACCATCCTTTTCTTTTCCCTTTCAGATGAAGACATGATTTTTGGTTGTTTTGAAAAATACTTCAGTAATGGAATTTGGGGTGTTACTGTGTTTTTTTCCCCTCCCTTTACAAATCTAACAGTCTCAAAAGACAGGAAACCTGCAATTCCATAATGGATCTCTCTGCATCTGTGTGTCTTTTATAGGCAAATGCTTATTAATGAGTATTGCTAACTTCTTGCCAGGCATATGAGGTGTAATGCCAAGTTGTATCTTGTGTTATAGAAGTAGAAGCATTTGGTCCATCCCAGATGTCAGAGAAGATCCTTCTCAGGCTGCTAAAACATCCCAACGTCATCCAGGAGCTGAAATACGATGAGAAGAACAAGAAAGCCCCAGAACACTACCTCTACCAGCGGAACAAGCCCGTCGACTACTTTGTTCTCATTTTACAGGTCAGACGTGTGATTGTGTAGATATGTGCAAAACCTTTTATCTCCTGATATATCCCGCTCTACACCTGTTCCAGTTGTTGAAGTTTGTCTTCTTTCAAACATGGGAGGGGAACTGTGGCTCCTGGGAACTGCTCCTGCCCCCTTTATGACCTTGCCAGCCTTGAAGAGCTCACTCAGCTGCTTTCACCCTCAGTTGAACCAGTTGTGAAGGATAGAAAACACTTCCCACTTTCAGTGATCTGCCAAGTTACTTCTGTTTTCACTATCTCAAAGATAGAGAGTGTAAGAAATCCCCATTGTCATTGCTTGGAAAATTGGGGTGCAGTAAATGCCACGTCATAGGAAATTTGGCCAGCATACTTTATCTGCTGTGCCTTTTCCTTTTGCAAGAGGAAGCATGGGGAGTTTAGAGAAATGACATTTTTCTGTGCAGTTTTGAAGTCTGTACCTGAGGTGTAGTGAGCAATACAAGTTTCACTGGGTGCCTTGTGCTGTCTACTGAACTGATGTCACCTCCTGTTACAGCCTGGCAGAATGCAGCCCTTGGGAACCCTGCCATCCAAGCCTTTATCCTGCCCTGAGATCCCTGCACTTGCATAGCTTTTAGACTGGAGCTCTGGGTGGTGTGGGAGGACTGTTTTCTGTGTCTTCTGTACAGGATTGCTTCCAGTGCTGGCATCTCCCAGGTTTTGTTATCAGTCAGGAATGGTTGAATGGCTTAGGTAAAGTTTTACACAGAAAGTCAGTTCCTATCTAGCACCATTTAAACGGGAATAGTCCTTCTGGAGAGGTTTTGCTGGAAATGTTCTTCTCTGTCAGGCGCAACTGTGAATCAGTTTTGGTTGTAAAAGCACAGACATTGTAGCTGAAATTTTAACACAGGGCTTGAAATCTTAACATGGCCTTTAAAATAGAAGAGGTCAGGGCACAAATTTAAACACTCTGTGATAAACAGCTGTGAGAGCACTGGGATATTAAATTGTGGGCTCAACATAATTCTGATGTTAAAAAAAAAATCTTTTTATTTTTTTCCAAGAGTTTGAGGAGCCACTGGTAGCTCTATAACTGCTCTTTCTTACATGCTGAATTGTTGCAATCTGAAATATTCCAAAGGCAAGATAATCCTCTTGATGTAATGCTACAAAGATGTAAATGGAGGACATGGGGATACAAAAGAACAATTAGTTCTTTCTGAGCTATTTTGCAATCAATAAATATTTAACAAACACAACATGCCAGGTCTATAATGCATTTGGAAAAGTGAGTGTTGCAGTAAATACATACTACAAAAATGCCAACCAGGTTGGTTCTGCCAGGATCAAGAGGGGCTAAATACTCTGCTTTTGTTATTTAAATGGACTTGGACTTACTCTCTCACACTGAGGGACCAAGAATGCCTTCACAGTAAATGCAAGCTAGTTAAACAACTAAATGTATATTCTTCTTGTGTGTAACCAGTCTTTGTCTGGGTGACAAAATTGTACCTTTTGGAAGGTTCATAATGAAGAAATAAGCTACTTTTGTGTCCTAGAGTGAAATTGGTTTTAAAAGGGATTTACATGAAGCTGTTGCTTGTGATAGCAGGAAAGTGGATTTGTGAGCTGGGCACTCTCTTCCTGCTAGGCAGATTTTGTGTTTTTTCTCATCTGGGACAGTTAGAAAAACTGACTTGGTATCAGGGCTCAGGCAGGTTGAGTTCATTATCATCTTTTTCTGCCCTTGTCCAGTACTGTAAATCTAAAGGCGTGATATTTATTTTAAATGGGGCTTAATTAAATAAACACTTCGTAATAAATTCTACCTTTTTGGCCTCGTTTTCACCCAGTTGTGTTAAGATGATGTTCAGTCTCCTTAGTACCCCTGGGATGGGCAGTCTGTCTCTCCTTCCCAACCTAACCAGAGGAAAAGCACTGCAGGTATATTATGTTGTTTGCCTGAAATTCCAAATTTTGTGTAGTTCAGCCTGTAAACTGAATGAGATCTCTTCTGTCTGCAGTGGTGTGCTGTGAGTCTCAGTGCAGTAAGGATGGATGGACATGAAAACCAGGCCCCACTAAAAAGACAATTATTTCTGGCTAGTTGTATACCAGAGTGACTGGGATGTTTTACAGCTGTGTTTGATGTGGTGGGTTGTGTTCTGGAGTCCTGTGTAGGACATAATGTTGTCCATTTGGTTGACCCCACATCAGAAACAGGTGTACTTGCGTGGTAGTGTAGTTTTGTACAGCTTGGGAAGCACTGAGGGTCTTTTGTAGGCAAGACTCTGCAAAAGAGCAGGATCTTGGTGCTGGGATCTGTAAATCTACTAGAAATCATGAAGACCAAAGTAGCCTCAAGGCTGCTCCTTCAGGAATAAGGGCTTTATTTCTGTGAGAATCTCACTGGTGTAGGCAACCAGCCTCCTCACACATTATCTCCCATCTCCCTTCCTGTTGTTGGTCTTGGAGGGAATTCTGTGTTAATGTGAGCTGTTCCCCAAAATGTCTAGGTGCTTCAAGATCCCAGATGATTGTGCTGTGTTTAAGCTTGTTGTGCTACTGGAGGAGTATTTTTTTTTTCACTTTGCAGAAAAGGAAAATAGCCTGGCAACACTTGGAGCAGGGCAATAGCACCAACCCAAGGCTGTGTGGTGATCCTAGTCCTGCTCCTCTGCAGAGACTTATGCTGCCCACAAAGCATCGAAGACGAGGGTAGCTCAGGGCACAAATGCCTGTTGCCCTTCAGGGTCTGTCCCTGTTCAGGCACTGTTACAAACTGCAGGGACCATGACACTGTTTAGGGGTGTTAGGCAAAACTACCTTTCAGGCCTCAAGTCTGATCTTGTGCCTTGAGACCCATGGTCCCTTTTAATTGCAGCTCTCTCTCCTTTTCCTTAACAGGGGAAAGTGGAAGTGGAGGCTGGGAAAGAGGGGATGAAGTTTGAAGCTGGTGCTTTTTCCTACTATGGGGTGATGGCCCTCACAGCATCACCAGGTATGTCCTCTTATCTTCTGCTTCTGGAACAGTCTGAGCTCTCCTGCACAGTCCTGCCCAGCTGTCTGGGACTGATGGGATTGGCACCTCCTTGCCAGCACAGCCTCCACAGTGTCCCTGGGGGGACTGGCTGGTGGCAGTGCTGGCACTGACTCCAGAACCCAGCAGCTGGCAGTGGTTTGCCAGCTCCCAGAGGATGTGAGCGTTGGCTTTAGCGAGGGATGTGGTTGGTACTGGTGGAAAGCTTTGTAGTTTTTGCTCGTGGCAGGGTAACAGGGAGTGAATTAAGGGGAATAAATAATTAGTGACAGAGGGACATCTAGTGGTGCGAGGAGCAACTGCCCGATTAGGTTGGGGATGGTTTTCTTTACCAGTCTTGTGCCTAAAGCTGTCTCGAGAGAAAGGATGGAGCAGTGCCAGAAAAACAGTTTTTCCTGTCAGCTTGTGTGAAAATGTACCTGAGAAATCATTGAGGAGGAAGAGGTGGTGTGTGAGGGTGAGTGTCAGCCACCTACCAGCACACAAGTGGTAGCCACACAAACCACCACATCCCGGGCACAGGTCAGGGAATTCTCATATAATCCACCAAGAGCTGGCTCCAATGCTACATTTCAGCATTTGGTGATGTATTTTATTGCCAGCAGAGTTACCACTTATGTCTTGACCTCAGCTGGAAATGTAAAGCCCTGCTGGGTGAGCTGGGGACTGGAGCTGGTGTTGGCCTTCTGCTGACACAAAGCCACTTGTTCAGCTCCAGGGAGAGATGTTTCTCATGCTGAAATTGTGTCCTGTCACAGCAGGGTTTACGTTCCACTTGAAAGGCAGCTTGTTTTAATTGTACACTCAGGAGTGCTCCCTTTACATGTGTGTACCTGTGTGTATGTATGTACGTTATCAAATGGTGGTGGAATGGAAATGGTTTTGTGAGTTATGAGTGTAACCTTGTTAGACTCTACAATCAGCAGCAGTTCTCTGGACCTCTCTGAGCTCACTTTTACAGGCAAGACTAATTCCTCAATTATGTGTGCTTTAATTTGGTTGGTAGCTTATACTTTTTGAGATTTGAGAGATTTGAAAGCACGCAGAGCACTGGTTGGATTTTATCTCAGTGATAGCAGCCATGTTCATGAGGAATTGTGACTCGTGTCCAACTGCATCATACCCTCAGCTTTTGCAATATGGGCCAGGCATGGAGCCAGGGTGGTCAGGCATGGTCACTTCTACCAGGCTTACACTTGGAAAACACCTGTGGCATCTCTGTTTTGCCAGCATTGTTCAGTTTGAATGTTTTCATGTGTTGTTGGGTTTCAGGTTTTTTTTTTTTTTGATGTTCCTAACCCTCCCCACAACCTTGCCAGTTGCCCCAAGTCCTATCAGGTCAAACGGTCTGACATCCATCTTTAATTTCACCATATCGCACTTAAGAATATGCAGTATTGTAAAGTAATCTCAGCCAGTCTTGAATTTGCCTTCAAC
The DNA here is from genome assembly GCA_024734555.1 of Trochalopteron elliotii. Taxonomy (NCBI): domain Eukaryota; kingdom Metazoa; phylum Chordata; class Aves; order Passeriformes; family Leiothrichidae; genus Trochalopteron; species Trochalopteron elliotii. Next base: position 590,326 of record JANPWX010000599.1, on the reverse strand, counting down.
TGGTTGGCTTTGTTCTTACTTTTTTACCTATAGCAAATCCATTATTTTGTTGGCTTTGCCTCCAGGTTCACAGAATTTGTTTTATGATGTCTTGTGACATCCTGAGATTTCTGTTGAGATGAGTTCATAAAAATAAGTTCCTGTTGCTCTGTGTAGACAGGAAAGCTCAGGGAAAGTGTAAGTTATTGTGGAGTGAAAGAAAACTCCTGCTCTTCTGTATGTCCTAAATAAACTCCACATGCTTGCTCTCCCCACCTGGAAGATGAAGCCACTAACAGGGGAGTAAAACACTAAAACCAAACAACAAAAAACCAAAATAACCCCACAAATAAAACCACAGAAAATAAATAAACAAACAACAACAAAAAGAACCAATAACAAAACAAGAAAAGAGTAAAGCTTTTTTCTTTAACTACTGCTGGGGAGGAATTTGCAGTAATGGTGAGCAGTATGATACCAATCCCAACAGGGATGAGCTTGGAGAACCACAGCCTTGCTTGATATTTTACTGGAAACTTGAAGAACTATGAAGTATCTTCTGGTTATATTTGTTATTTGATTCCCATAAGGAAGAGCACCCCTGAATGCTTCCTAGCTTGTTTTTATTCTTGCCTTCCAGGCTGGAGTGGGCACCACTGCTCCTTTTGAACTATTCCAAAACATGAGTATTACCTTGATGGACTGTTTGGTGCTGGATAATCATTTAAAATAGCAAGTGAAAATTATTCACTTCACTCCAATTCCTTGGTCTTGTTTTTTAGTTCATTCCTAAAATTGATTGGTTTTTTTTGGTTTTGCTTTTGTTTTAACCCTTTGCTTTTTCACAGTTGATTTGCACTTCTGGTTTTAGTTCGTCAGTTTGTCAGCTGGCTCCTTCCCCTGTCAAGTGTGGATAGCTGCTGCCTTTCTGGTCGTGATCTCATCCTTTTTCTCTCCCTCTTCTAGTTCCCTTGTCCCTGTCTCGTACCTTTGTTGTCAGCAGAACAGAGTTGTTAGCAGCAGGTTCTCCAGGTAAATCTGCATGCTTCTATTTTCACCATTCTTGTGACTGCCCTGATGCCATAAAAAGTCAGCTGCAGTCTGTATTTGTCTGACCCCTTTGCTCGTTAGGGAGAAGTCCAGCACTGAGTTGTGCCTCACAGGTAAGTATCTTCAACTTCTGTTTATGGTAACTGGTCAGTCATCAAAATGGGAAGAACTAAAAACATGTTTGAGAAAATATGTTTGGTAATGTGTGCTTGTTCTTTTTTCTCATATGGATGCTGGTGGAAAATTAGAGGGGGAGATTTTTTAGAAGAATGTATTCTCCCCCAAGCTGAGCCATAAGAAATTCTGAGGAAAATGCGTTTGGCAGAGGAGAATGTCTGCTGCTAAACTGCCATAAAAGGAAAACTTATTTAATGAAAGTATTTTATATTCTTATATGGGTGAATTCTATGGTTTGTATGTAGTCTGGCCATTTCAATTCCTGGAAAGCTTTGAGCTTTCTCTCAGTGAGGTTAATGCCAGGGACCAGCACAGTGATCTGCTGAGTGGATGGGTTTGCAATGGAATGTGCAGGAAGGTTGTGGGAGGATTTTCTGCTTCCTGTTGTGCTTAAGACCTTTCCTTGCTGTATCACCAAATTGACTGGCACAGAAATTCCTTTGGAGAGCAGAGACCAAGAAGGGAACAAACTGGGCCAAAAAGAGCTCTGAGATGTGGTTGAGAGATTGTAAATTGAGAAGCATCAAGAACTGAGCTTTGCAGACACTGCATGCATGGAGTGGTTGGGAAAAACGGAAATGCATCAAGAAAGTCTGTAGGAAGAGCAGAATCCTAAAATAGTTTGGGCCACAGTGAGTCTATGTCTTCCTTTTGAAGTTTTTTCCATTTTTTTTCAGTCTTTCCCCAGAACTAAAAGCAAACAAGATAATGATATGCATATTTAAGTGAAACATATCTTAAACATTAGTACATATCATGCATTTTATACATTTTCACCATCTGCTTCCTGTATTCCACCCTCTTTCTTTAACTTTAGAAAATTTACTTCATCGTTGGTCCCTAAATTATCTTCATGCACATTCTGAACAAACTACAGGTTGTTGCCTTGCAGGGGATTTTTTTCCTCCCCTGTTAAAGTTTCCTGCTGCTAAGCACCAAAGAAGGGGGAGAAATTTAATCTTTCTTTAATTGAAGTACCTGATGGCTCTCCTTTAAGCTTGGCAGCTCTCATTATCTTTCTTGGCTTGGTTCTTTTGTTTTGCTAAGTCTTCTTTTTTTACTTTTATTTTTCCCTTTCCATTCTACAAATAAATATACACTTTGCACAGGTTGTTTCCAGTATAAATGCCAAGCATACTTCCATAGCTTTTCTCCCAGTTAAATAAAAAAATTTGCAAAAAATAAACAAGGGAAAATAATAGCAGGAAGAATCTCCTTTGTAAGGAACTGATAGTGTAAGCCTAGTCACTGTGGCAATGTGGTACCAGTTTTGATGAAACTCAGACCTTCTGTGGGGTGCTTATGAAAATAATCCTGTTGTTTAAACACAAATTCATAATACAGTTGTACTGATGTGGCTTGTACTCTTTATCCCCTCTATAGAAAGATGAGGAGTGTGGGAAAACCTGGATAGAGAAGCTCTAACATGGACCTGCCTGGTGTTTGCCATCTGTTCTTTCTGTACCCTTTCCTCTTCATTATCTTCTCTTCTCCTTCCCTGATCTGAATGCAATCCAGAAGTCATGTTGTTTCCCTCACATTTTTAGAAATCATACCTTTTTATTCTGTCCTTTTGTCTCACCTCTCCCTTTTTTTTCTTATAATGCTTTGCCATGTTGCTCTATATCCTTTGTTTTTTATTAGTAATGTACTAACTTAAGTAATGTACCAAGATCCCTGGTGGAAAGAAAAGGCAGATGCAAGTCACACTAGTGTGAAGTTGTTTCAGATGGAAGCCTTTATCCCAAGCAGCAGTGATGCTGTTCTTGTCATACACAGCCATGTTTTGTGTATACAGGTGGGAAAGAGGATAAATTCATTCAGCCTTCACAGTTCATTCTTCTCCAGTGGGAATTTCAGCATCAAGCCCTGTGTGCAGGTAGAGTTTTGGCTCCTGGCAGCAGTTTTTGGAGCCTGCTGTGGCTTTCAGGTTGGCAAGTTGGCACAGAGGAAAACCTTGCAAGGCTCTGAGTGCTTCCCCCTAAGCCTGCATTTGGTGTTGCCATAGGGACCTGCACTAAGTCTATAGTCCAGAAATGGTGGGGAAATTATAGAGTTGTCAGAACCTGTATTTTTTTGTTCTCCTTTTTAAAATTGCAAGAAGGACAACATCAGAAGGATTTTAAGTGGGGAGTAAGAATCAGGGCAGTTCTGCATTCTGAAGTGTTAGGTTTAGGAAAAGCTGGATTCAGAGATGTGGAACAGCCTGTGTCATTTGGACAAGGAGATATTTTATTTCTAGTGATTAAGTGGCAGAGGTAGGGTTAAATTGAAGGGAAATTTTGGGTTTTCTTTTAAAGAAATAAACTTATATATAGAAAAGTCTTTTTAAAAGAATTTGAAAAGCTTGTAAGGATATTTTTGTTGATTTGCTCAAAGAGATTTTGTATCTTAAGAGTATATGAAAATGATCTTTCAGCTTGAGAATGGGGATCATGTTGTGAGTAGTGCAGTTTACATCAAGTTTGAGTTTGAGCTGGCTGGATGAGTTTTAAGTGCATTATCATCCAAAACTTCTCTGGTCCTAAAGATAGTTCTTTGATCAGTATGTAATCTGTGTGTGCCCAGGGAGCAGCCCTTCTGCAGGAGGGCTTGGAATCTCTCTTAGGATGTATTTCTGCCCTCCTATCTTCTGGGCCACTGTGTGGGTGGAAGCCACAGAGGCAGAATGTCTGTGGTGTCCCGAAAGTGCGTTTGCTTTGGATAGACTGTGTCCAGTCACACTCACAGGGGACAGCTGTGAGGTCTTCAGGTGAAACCCTGCAGGACTTAAAGACCATTGGTTGAAAATATCTGTAGTGTTCTCCTTTTCTGGACACAGATTTTTCTCTGTAGTCTGGACTATTTTGCCTGTGTCACTGGCTGGTACATGCTACACGGAGTTTGCTTTCCTTCACTGAGGTTTTGCCACTTCAAGCACTGAGAGGAAATGTTGAAGTAATGGTCATGTGCACTGCATTCTGGTCCACTGAGGACTCTGTTACTCCTACTGAAAATGTCTGCTCTAGCTCAGGGAACAAGGCATATGTAGGTACCAAATGAAATAAAACGGGGTAAGGTTCAGCTGGAACTGAATGTGGATGAAAATAACAATGATTAAGAAAAAAATATATTAAGCATGATGTATCAAGAGCTCCAGTAAGAGAGCCTTGGGAAGTTACCTTTCTGTGGTAGTTTCTGCTCATCAGCTGAAGCACTGTGAGCATGTCTGTTGCAGCATAAACAAGTACAGGTTTGTTTAGGGCATACTCAGTGATGCTGGCTACCAGCTCTGGACTGAAAATGTACCATTTTTCAGGATAATTTGGTCGTTTAGCCACATATCTACTGATGAATGGATTAAACACTTGCAGTTTATTTGTGCTACGTCACAATTCATTATGTCCCTTTGCAACTGGTGACTTTAAAAGTTTTCTACTTGATTTAAGAAATCTCTTGCTCTTGCCTGTTCCTTAGCCGAAAACAAGTCTCCACCCCGGCCCTGTGGCTTGAATCACTCGGACTCTTTAAACCGGAGCGATCGCATTGACGCCGTGACCCCGACGTTAGGGAGCAGCAACAACCAGCTGAACGCCTCCTTCCTCCAAGTGTATGTTCCAGACTACTCAGTGAAAGCCCTCACAGACATTCAGTTTGTCAAGGTAGGAAAAAAACTAGAAAGACCCCGCTGGAAAGTCGGGCTTGGCTGGTAGGATGGAGAGCCTGGGGAAGGGAATTCCCTCTAAATTCCTCTGTGAGTAAATAGCGTTATCAAAGCAGCTGTTTAAAAGTGACTTTAAACTACTTTTTTTCCAACATCTGCTCTCCACTGATTTGTCTTCACCGTTCTTCTCATTTGGACTTGTAAGTAGGTTGATCACATAACTTTCTGGATTTCAGGTCCTTGGAGGAAATATTATAGAAAATAACTTCTTTGCTTTTAGTTAAACCTATCGTCGTGGAGCTTTTGGAGCACCCATCTGAAATGGACACCCTTCATTATCAGACACTGTCTTTTTCTAAAGGAGACATATACTGTTGGTTGCAGTTTTTATTCACTTCTGATTTTGGTTTCAGTTTGGGGTTCTTGATCTTACTTTCCGACTTGCCATCCTTCTTCTGGTTGGAGAAGTCTTGGACATTTCTCTTTATCTTAACTTCACATGTATTAGGCTCATGTCTCATACTACCAGTGAGTTGCTGCATGAATTACAGCTCTGTCCCCCAGCATGGTGCATCCCACGCTGAAATGTGTGCGAGTCCTGTGGGAGAGGAAATCTAGCTGAGCTGAGGAACAGTGGCAGCAATTCCAGCCCAGCTGGAAGTCCAGGGAAGCTGATGTCCCATGGCCAGAAGTTGACATTGATGTTTTTCTTAAATTAAGTGCATGTTCACAGTTCGTATGCAGCTCAAGTGATTTGTGAACTTCACTTCTCCTAGTTAATTCAGTGTTAAGAACGTGGAATAGGGCAGACATACTGGAATGCTAAACTGAATATTCTGTAGCCAAATTTTAAAAGGAGAGTAAAGTCTTGCAGTCAGAACTTTTGAGATGCAAGTATACTGGTCAATGGTTCAATCCTTCAAAGATTACATCAGTAGATGTTTATTACTGGGCAAGTGATTCTCACTACAGATTTCAATGGCTAATCTGCTGTACAGAGCAGCTGCTCACCCTATGCTGGTTTATGTGGAGTCTTTCCAAATCTCTCTGTGTTCATACTGAGGCTAATGAATGTTAAACTGTCCTGGTATCTCTGCAGTCAGACTTGCACACCTCTTGCATCACTGTGCTTTACTCATAGGTCAGAGTACTCAACATCAGTGTTTTCACTGTGCCACATGGTCATTCATTCAATTAATACCTTGTAAAATCGGGATTGTGACCTGCTCATGCATGTTTGAATTTTGGTTTTGGGGTTGTGACCTGGTCCATCTGACTCTGTCCGTTTCCAGTCCCTCTCTTGTGTTGCTACTGAAATTTAATGGTTTCCTAAAAGTCATTTCATCTCTTCCACCTTCCTGCCTGCCAAGATCACCCACTGCTGTAGGCTCATGGGGCTGCCAGTGCACATGTATCCTGCTGCCTGTCCTGGCTGAGGAGGTTGGCCTGGAGGAGTTCACAGGGCTGGTTGCTTGTGCCTCCAGGAGGAATTCTGCCCTCCACCACCACGTGCAGATGTACAGGGGCTGTGGGCTTCTCTGTCCTGGGGGCATTGTGGGCAGTGGCACTCTGTGCTCTAGGCCAGCTCCTGTCATCACTGTTCTGCTGAGTGCAGACAGCTCTTGCAGAGACCAGTGGAAAACTTCATGGGTTGCTAATTTGGATTCATCTCTATGGGCATCCTAGTGTTTTCTAGAATCAAATGTCCTTATGTATAAGGCTGTAGCTCCTGCTGTGTTTGCTGGCCTAGACAAGAGCAGGAATGCTTGTACTCTATACTTGGACTATAGAGCTTCACTTAGAGCCTCACCAGGAGCTCACTGAAGTTGGGTGAAAGACTTCACTGATCTCTGGTTCTGGTCCTAAAGGTGTGTGTGCATGGTTAGAGGGAAATGGAGGTCTGATTTAAAAATCTCTGCATAGGAATAAATCCCTGCCTTTGAACAGCATGGTGATTGCACAGCACTGTTCTTCCACCTTCCCTGGAAATGTCACCATGCTGTGGGTGTTGAGCTGGGATGCTGTAGGCTTGCAAAGTGCAGGGATGTTTCATGGAAACAGGTAAAGAGGGGTTGAAGTGTGGTCGTCTGGAAAGGGAGGAAGCTTTTATCTTCTCAGTGTGCTCCACAGGAGACATAGAAATGTGATTGACTTTTTTTGTTTCTTCCCTGTTCTTGGAGCAGATCTCAAGACAGCAGTACCAAAATGCCCTGATGGCATCCCGGATGGACAAAACACCTCAGTCCTCGGACAGTGAAAACACTAAAATCGAACTGACTCTTACGGAGCTGCACGATGGTTTGCCAGACGAGACAGCAAACCTGCTGAATGAACAGAACTGTGTGACTCACAACAAGCCCAACCACAGTATGCACAGTGAAGGAGCCATCTAGGAGCTGACTCCCCACAACCCACCCATCCCATCTCCTCAGCAGGACCAGCCCTCGCTCCTTCCTGGCTCCTCCCCGAGTGTGAACACCGTTAGTGCGTGCTTGCAACACTGCTGCATCCAGTGTTCTGAGACCAAAGACTTTTGCATCCGTTCTGGGAGCAGAAGAGGAAGAAACAGGAAGAAAGGAGCAAAGAGCAAGAGAGACTAAAGACCCAAACGTAATTTGGGAATGGTGAGCCACCCTTGAGAACGATGAAAATTCTTCTTGCAAAGTAGAATTATGTTTATTTTTTATCTGTACTTTTGATCCTTGTTGGGTTTTTTCTCCTCAAACACATATGGGGAAGTTTAAAAGCTTCTCCATTATTTTTTCAAGAGAGATCATGTTTTTAAAAAGTATTTTGCAGAGTTTTAAATTGTTTTTGTCCCTCATGAACCTCAAATGGGCTCTGTCATGGTTTTGTGAATTGGCTCCAATGTCCTTAGGCCTCTTCTCACCCCTCTGTGGTCCTTTTTGTTGCCCTGTTGAAAAAGTTAGTAACTGGTACTTGTATGTTATTTGTGTCCTAAGAATGAGCAAGCTTCAAGGAACCTCTGGTTTTAGCCACCTGGAGGACCAAGAGATGAGGATTATTACAGTCTTGCAGTTAATTTTCAGGGAAGGAGTGGTTACTCTGGTATTTAATAATGTTTCAAATTTCAGAAGGTTTCTTTTTTAAACAGGCAAAAGCATTGTTACACTTACAGTTTTGTAACCTCCAAAACCTTTGTGTATGTTGAAGATGATACTGGGGGGAAGGAATTAATTAGCAAAACTGCAATCTTGTGAAATGAAAGCCAGGTGTGATATTCCATAGTGAAGTAAGCGGGTGGTTTTTCATTGATGTTCCTGACAATTGCATGGTGAAGTGATGTGTGCACCCTGAGACACCAAGTCTTTAAACATCCCGTGCTGCAGCGGTCTGTGCACCGTTACCTTGGCCAGAGCAGATGGTGCAGCCTTTGCTGAGTATCACAACATCAGTCCCTGTCCCCCCTGTAATCTCTGAGATTAACACAGAAGATGCTGCTACAATTACACCCAAAGTACATGCTCCAGGTGACAGTAAACCTCTGCCAGTGCAAGGATGGGCACTGCTGAGGAGCCAGAACCATCCTCTCCTCTCCAAGAGCTGACAAAACTTTCCAGACGCGAGTGTATTGCACTTCAGGGATTCAGAGAGGTTCATTTCCAGGCTGTTCCCAGCCACAATCATTCCTTTGAGTGGATTTAGTACATTTCCTTCTCTCTTGCCCCTTTTAACAGCCATTGTAGGGATTACCAAGGTAGCAGAACAGAGAGCCTCCCACTCAGCTGCCACCAGTGCAGGGCAACACCTGCCTTGGGCAGCAGAAAACAATTCCTCCTCCCCAAAAACCTAGATGCAGACTGGGTGCCAGCAAGAGGCACCCTATGGTGGTTGTGCATCACCCATTTCCACAGCTGGAGTCTAAGTCCTCAAATGAATAAAAAAAGAAAGTTGTACCCCCCAGTCCTCTCCCCTTCCAATGCTGTCTCAAACAAAATGTGAACATTGCCCTCAGTATCTGGACTGATAAATCAGGTTTTGAGGTTTCTCTGTTTCAAGACCCTGCTATGGCCCCTGGCTATGTAGCATTTCCCTTTCTTTATATATGGATAATCTCTTTGGGGACACCCAAAGAAGCCCCCAGCCTCAAATGCAACTGCCAGAGCTCTCTGTGCCTGCAGGCCTGCCCCATCTCTCCTGCTCGCGAGCTGTGGAAGGCACTTGCTGCAAGTTCCCGTGGTCTGTCTGTGTGAATAGGGGCTGGAAAGGTGCAATATGCCATTGCAGGATCTCCTGTGGGAATTGGAGTGTGTGGTGTCAGAGCCTATTGGGTTTGCCTGTCTCCCTCCTCCTCCTTTCTCTTCCAGCTTCAGAAAGCAGCCCTAATTTTAGCTGTCTACCCTGCTGGGAGCCACCCATGAGGACGAAGTCCCTGCAAGGGGCAGAGAAATTGCACAGTATCCAACTTGTGCACCCAGTGAGGAGGAAACAGGCCTTCCAAAGCCTTGCTCTGACATGTAGCTTTTTGACTTTTTCCCATCTAAAAGTATTTCCTTGGTCTCCATCCCACCCTCACTCTGATGTGCACCAGCCCAGCACCGCTGAGAGCACACGGCTTGGTGGCAGCATGGGCTGGCCTAAGCCTTGCGCCTTCCCAGAGAGCTGCCAATATTGCACCTTTCTCACAGAGCAAAATGTCCAGATGTTACAGCGTTTGTCCTCAGCGAGAGACTCATCTCGCCAGTTTTTATCTAGTGTTGCTGAATGTAAAAGTTTGTTGGAAGTGTTTGACATGGTGGTGAACTTGAGATGCAGTATCCGTTTTGTCAAACCTGCCAAAGGAGGCAAGGCTCAAGTCAAGGCAGCTCTCTTCGGGATGAGTTTGCTCGCTGGATCTGACTTCTGCTTCTTATGGCAGGTTAAGGATTTGTTTCAGTGTCTGTTTCCCTTTAAAAAAAAGCAAAACCAAAAAAAAAGAAAAAAAAAGCGCCAATTTTTCCAACCAAAGCCATGTGATCCCAAAGCAAATACCTCCTGCTTCTGCCCATGCTGCACTGTTCCAAAATTTGCAGGCAATTTTTTGCATGACTGTTTTTCATCATTTGTACAGATCAAATAATGGAAAGTGAAGTAATTTCACTTAATTTCCATAAAAATAGTTGATTATAGAATGTGTTTCATACAGAAATACGTACCTGACCCAGAGGGGTTAGGAGCTGCTACTTCTAATTAGCTTGAAGAACAAAGCATGGTCCTCTCCCTGGAGGGGAAAAAAATCCAGTTTCCCTGTTCTCAGGGTATTTACAGTTTTACTGTTTAACAGATGCGAGGGGTTCCCGGCCCTCCTGGTGGGAGCCATCACAGCAGAGGAGCCCCATGCCCAGCTCAGGATCCCCCTGAGTCTTGGGATGGCATTGGCTGATGCCAGGGCTTGGCTCTCCTGGCAGCAGTGGGGATGCCACAGCATCCGATCCGTGCCCTTGCAGGGGTGTCCTGCCTGAGCAGATCTGCCCCATCTGCCTCATGTGGCACTTGGATGCTGTGCTGCAGTGCCATGAGGACACAGGGGCGGTCACTGCAGCACAGGGCACCGGCTGGTGGCTTTGGGAATCGTTGGACTTGACCTCAGACCTTGGCCAGGCTTTGATTTATAGAAAGGATACTGCATCTGCCTATGTCAACTCCTGCTGCAGCCTTTGTTCCCCTCGCCCGTCTGCCTCTGGGTGCAGGCAGCAGGGTGGACGATGGCCTGTTGGCCAGGGGAGGCTGGGGAGGCATCTAGCCATGGTTTCTACTGTCAATACAATTTTGCACAAGAGTTCTTTGAAGTGAGGTTTTCAACACTAATATCTTAAATGCACAACTGTGAATTATATCTTTTACACTCCTGTTGGTTGAATTTCCTTTAAATGAAATGAACCTGAATCTGTTGTAACTATGATTTATTTTTTTAAATTCTGTGTATTGCCAAATCTTTGTAAAGAGTGAAGGAATGTTCTTGCTTTCCAGTGAGAATCTTTCTCCAAATGAGACTGACTCTGGTGATGTGGAGATCATATGAAGCACATTAGCTCTGAGAGGAGAGGGGCTCAGTGGGGGGCTTAGCAAACCAGCCTCAGCCACTCTGTGCCGCAAGCTCAGACCCTTCGGAGTTTACAAAGTGCTTGTTGTTTTATTCCCAGCTTGTCCACTCCTTGAAATCCTAGTGCAGCTGGAGACTGCTGCCCTGGAGGAGCTCTGGATGGGTTATCCCACAGTGGGATGAGGAATGCTGGCAGGGTGTCTGGACTGGCTGGTGGGCAGGGGCTCCAAGGCTGGTGTGGCAGGAGAAGGTGCTTCCCCCATCCAGATGAACCAGGAGAGGAAGCTCCACAGGGCAGATCCTTCTGCTCACCACTTCTGCTCCAAACCTGTGTCATGTGTCATTTCCTCTCACATTCTTTTTGCCCCATAAGCTCCTGCTCCAGACTGAGCAGGAATGGGATGATGCTGAGACCTGTGCGGGGGCAGTGGGAGCTGGCTGCTGAAGGTGTACAGTTCTTGGGCCTGTTGGAAGAAGGGTTAGCCACTCATTCACATTGTGCTCACTTTTCTGTTCCTCCTCTCTTCTCCTGGACACTGTTCCCTTTTCCTCACCACTGGGGGCTTTTTTGTTTGTTTTTCTTGTTTTCTTTAAGTGCCTTTTTGTGTGGGTGGAGGTGGCATGAATAGGAGTCTCAGGATATGGCCCTCTGCACTCAGATCTGGAGAAAGCTCAGAGGTAGCAGGGCAAGTTGCCCTGATGGCCCACACACATCACCCATTTCTGCTTCTCAGCCTTCAGGGCCCAGCTTGGATGAGGATGAGATTTGGCACTGGTGGTGTCAGGCTCTGGTTCAAATCAGTCCAAAGAAACCAAAGAGGTAGCTTTGTGTGAGGGGCTGCTTGGGCAGCAGTGGTGCTTCCTGTGATCTCTGCAGAGCTCAGCCAAGGGGTGTGGGGGTGCCAAATGGCAAGGAGCAGCCCTTTTCTCCTCATGAGCATCCTAAGTAAGTATCCTGCATGATGGAGAGCACAGCCACGTTCTCCAGGACCCCTTGGAACATGCATCTTCCTTGTCTAGAATCACGTTCTCTATAGAAATCATTCCCACATGAAAGATGTACCATATTTTATACAGTATCTAATACACACATCTGTGGTTTTAAATCTAGTACCTGTGTTCCAGTTGTCAAGTTATCCAGTGTCTGGATTACCAATAGAAAACTGGGGCTGGGGAAGGAGGCTGCAGAGTACCTCTTGTGATGCTGACTTGAGGCTTCATCCCAAAGGTGCCCACCCAGCACTGAGGGGTCTGTGTGTCCACACTGTGCCCTGTCCCAAGGCAGGAACCCTGGCTGTGGTGTGGTACAGCCCCAGATGTGCTGCCCATCCCAGCACCTGGCTCTACACTGGGGCTCTACGTAGACCCAAAGAAGTACCTGTTCCCTGGATACTGAGGGTTGGTTTGGCCCAGTGGTGAAATGATGAGCTTAACCAACACAATTGGGCATCTTCCCATGGCACAGATGGGAGAGCAGCCTTCATCTGACTTAGCCAGCAGGGAGGACAGGCTCTGCACCACAGGGTGGGCTGGACAGCTGCCCTCATCCCTGCACTGCTGTTACACTTGGTCCATCAGCTGCAGGTCTCTTGTTGGTGTGATGTCTGTGGTGGTTCTGGCCTCACTTCAATGTGTGGGCAGCATAGGGGACCTGGACACCCATGGCTTCCTGCAGAACCCCTTCAACAATCCTGCTGGTGTCTTGCTCTTGTCCTGGAGCCAGGCTTCATGCTGGGTTGTGTTTCTCTGGGCCAGTCTCAGGGCTGCATCCAGATGAGGAGATGCTGTTATTGTGGGTCCAAGGCGGTACGGTTGAGCTTTTCCATCTTGGTCTGTGCATATTTTCCTGAGCTTCAGAGATGGGAAGAGGTTGCTGGAAAGCTGCCTCCAGCCAGGGGCATGGTACAGGTGGCAGATGGAGTTGTGTTGTAGGTTGGTAGCATTGAATTCAGTCAAGAGTGATGTTTTATTATTATTATCCTGAGGTCAGACTCTATAGAAGTTCTTCACATTGGAAATACGGTACTCAAAGCTGCTGGTCTTCTGTCTCCAGCTGAAAAACATCATTCTTCTCTCAGGTTTTGCCTCTGGGCTCTGTTTTCCTCTGAGCAGGGCTGATCACTGGGATCCTGCAGTGGATGGTGCCCTGGCTGCTCTTGCTCCTTCAGTGCAGATTTCTGGCTAAGGAAATGCTTGGTGTTTGATCCTCTCCCAGAAGCAGAGGTTTGGCTGGACTCGGGAGAAGTGCTCTGTCATGGAACTGGGCTAGAGGTTTGTCAGCTGTAGTGAGCCTGAAACATGCAAAGGCTGCAGGTGGCTCCAATGCTCCAGGGGTGGATCTGGTTTCTTTGTTGTCTTCTCCTCCAGAAAGCAGCGTGGCGGTTGGCAGCAGGATTTGTTGGGGAGGAAGGGCTTGTCCCAGCATTTGGTGCTTGGTGTAGGAGTCTGGCATCGCTTCTCAACTGTTTGCTGGTCACAGAGCTTTATAATAGGAGGTAGTGTTTTATCCTCTGGGCATCACTGTTGAACCAAATCCTTCCAAATACAAGTGAAACACTAGTTGGTGTGAGATGCCTTTAGTTGGAAGTGCCACTATGAAATGCTTGTCCCAAAGATCACTGTGGCAGAATGAAGGGTTCCTGGTGAGCTCCTCTTCTCAGAAGTGACAGGCTGGCCAGGCCTAGATCAGCTCCAGTGTCATTCCTGCTTTAAAATCTCAGGTCCAGCAGGCTGGGGTGGGCTGGCTTGGCTGGTGGGTTTTCACCCAGGGTACGTGCTCTGTCCTTCTGCATTGTGGTGGCTTGGATTTAGCAGTGTGGCTTCTATGACAGCTGTGTTCACATCAGCCACAGCTGCTCCTCTGCCCCACCCGCTGGGCTTTAGCTGAGTGTTCAGGAAGGCGAGAAGGAGGGGCAGCAGTCAGGAGCAGGCCATGCTGCAGCCATTCTGTCTTCGTTCTTCATTCCACTGAAGGTAGGAGATGCTGCTCAGGGGACTGCCTTTCTCAGAGATGGAATTTGGAGAGTGGAAACCCATCAGGACCCCAGCAGCAGTGCTGTGGTCCCATTTCATCCATGTTCTCCTGAGCACAAGGGTGGCTTATCAGCAGTTTAGGGTCAGGCTCTGCTGAAGGACCTCAGAGCTCTTGGCATAGTTTTCTTCTAGCAGAGACAGGCTTGACACCTGAATCAGTGTGCAGGTGCCTGGCTGCCAAACACAGTGAATCTGAAACCCCAAATACTTGAGATGTGTTCGTGGAAGACACAAGCAGCTGGTGCTCAGCAGCCAGAGGTCTCACACCAAACCTTTCTCCTTCCTGGCTGCCCCGAGCCCTGTCCTGGTTGCTGCTGACTCGGCCTTGGTCCCCCCATTCCAGAACATGGTGGCTCTCCCTTTGCAGTGCATTTTCATGGCTGTCTGATCCCACTCCAGCCAGCTCTTCCCTGTGTCTTATTTGCCATCATATGTGGTCTTTGCGCATTGTATCATATTGTACATGACTTCGGGTTTCCAGAGTTGTAGTATTCTGACTACAGTATTTCCGTGTGTGTACATAAACCTGAATAAGCACAACTGAAATCCTGAATGAAGTGTATACGTTTCATATACTGATTGTCATACAAATTAATTTTATAATTATTCCAATTTTGTTGTAGATTTCCAATCTTTCCTATTTATTTTGTACCAGATTTATTTGTATATTTTGTGATTTTGTTTTAAAGCATTTTGTTTATTTCTATTCTTTTTAGATAAATGATGATTTTTTTTTCTGTTGAACATTCCAGTTTATGCATTTTTCCCTCCTCTATGCTCCCCCCTCATTTCCAAGGGACAGATTTTGGCATGTGGGTGGTGGGCCTGATGTCTATGATCCTGTACCCAGATCTCTGCTACTGGCACATTGTTAACAGTCTTTAATCTCCACTTCAGCTGCCAAGAGCCATGGAGAGGCTGGATCTTGCTCCTCTAGAGGCAGGTGTTGCTCTTCGCTTTGGTGGGTCTGGGCCTGCAAGTCCTCAAGCTGGGGAGGGCTGTGCTGGTGGCTTTGCTGATCAGAGGCTGATTGGGAAGCTGGTGGCAATGGCAAGCAGCTGACTTTTTGAAGTTCCCTCAAGGGTGAGGGTCTTTTTCTTTCAGTAATAAAAACCCCTTATTTACAACCTGCTCTCCATAGGTCATGTTTGTCTCTGAGTGTAGATGCTGTCTGTCTGTAGCACGTGTTCCTCCAGGTGGGGCATGACTGGGGTCTGCAGTGAGGGGAGTGACTGGGGATGACAGCGGCTCCGTGGGACAGGAGAAGTTGGTGGAGTGAGTTGGTCCATCCCCCTGCATTTGAGTGCTGCTGCCTTCTCCCCTCATGTTGGGGTTTTGGCAGTGGAGGAGCTGTGTGGAGCCTGCAGCAACAGAGACATTTCTGACCAGGAGAGCGAGCCTGTGCTTAGGCCCTTGCCCACCATCACTTCCAGCTCAGACTGGTGGAGAAGAGCCCCTTTCCTGTGTGTCAGATACAGCCCTGCCATGTGCCCATATTGTGCTTCTGCCATCACTCAGCCCCTCTCCTCCTCACAGCTGTTCCACCCAGCTGCTTTCCTTGCACCCAGCTTTTGTCATGCTCAGCTCTTGAGCTGCCAAACCCTGGGTTAGCAAGATGGGCAGCAGATGCTCAAACCTTGTGGGGATTTTTGCTGCACCCAGTGCAGCCTCTGTCCCTGCTTCTGTGCTGCAGGATGGCCCCATTCCTCTGGACCTCGCTCCCCCTGTGTGTGTGCCTGTCCCTGGCAGCTGGTGGAAGGTGGTGGGATGCTACAAGCACGACGTAAGTAGAATTAATGTGGAGGCCAACTTCAGGGCTGGTAATGAGCAGCAGGAAGGAGGAGCAGGATAGAGAGAGCCCAGGACTTCTGGAAGGGAGGGTGTAAGAGGCCAGATCGCTTCAGGGAGGTGGGATGTGTTCTGGCTGCTAGGTCCAGGCTGCTGCAGCAGCAGGGCGGGAGCAGTGCCCAAAGCTGTACCCAGGGCTCTGTGTCCTCAGGGCTCCAGCAGTACCTCCTGCCATGGCCAGGCTCCACAGCCTGGTGGCCCACAGGGCTGGTTTCCTGGAGGGAAAGCACCCTTGTGCAGGGCCAGGGTGGACCGGTGGCTCTGCAGTTACAGAATTTCTTTATCCATGTTTGCCGTGCTGGGGCTTCAGGCTGGAGGTTGGAATGGCTGCTGCTCAGGGACTGGCACAGGGCTTTGCACCCTCCAGCATGGTTGGGCATATCCTGATACAGAGCTGCAGCTGGGCCTTGCTCTGCTGAGTGAGGAGGTGGCATAAAGAGGAGCTGGGAGCAGCTCTGATGGCTGTGACCTGGTCAGAAGCACAGTGCCCAGCACATGATCTCTGCAGGGCTGTAACTAAGGGCAGGGAGCCTTGGGTTCCTGTCTCTGGTTAGGTTTGGTTTGTGCAGTTCCTGTGAGCCCCCTGTGGCTCTACAGAGCAGGGGAGGTGGATGTGAGGTGGTGGGGAAAGTGGGAGAAACCAGAAATCAAGTCAGTGAGAGTTTGGGGCAGGCAGTGAGGCCTGCTCCTCCCATGCTCACCTTGCTTCCACCAGGCTTTTGCTGCAGGAGAGAATACTGCTGGTGGGCAAAAACAAAGCATGTCTGTCCCTGGGCTGGGGGACAAGCTGCAGAGAGAACAGCAGCTTTCCCTGAGACTCTGCAGAGTGATTTGATACCTGGCAGGTACTACCAGGGCATCAGCTTCTGGGAAGCAGCAGCTGGTGCAGATCAGCCATGGGCAGCTGCCTGAGGAAGGTGTGGGCTGGAAACTTGGGCTGTGACTGTGTCCCCAGTGCCAGTTGGGGCAAGAAGCTTCACCCTGGCTCTTGGTCTGTGGTTACCACAACTTCATGGTGGAGCCAGCACAGGATGCATTGGATGGTACAAGGCCGGGCAGTGCCTGTGTGTCTCTCAGGCTTTGCCCGACGTTTTCCCACCATGAAGTGAGGGTCAAATACTTTCCATTGCTCCAGCCTTGAAGACTCTTCTCCCCATCGCAGTCAGAAATAGCCCTGGGCTGGGAGTGAGCTATTTGTGGTGACTGATTGGGAAGGAGGAATGCATGGAGCTCCCCAGATCTCCCTTGCTGCAGCCACATGCCTCCCCCCAGCTGCTGAGCTAAAGCTTAAAAAATTCAAGTAGCTATACTTGGAGAAACAGAGTTTAAACATAGCAGAGCCCAGCATGGCCTTTGGTGAAAGGGCTCAGGAACAGCTCTCTGGACCTTCCTGCAGCCAGCCTCACTGTGGGTACATGTTAGCTCCTCTCCAGACCCCAAAACTGAGGTGTCAGGGACCCAGTGCTCTGGAGTTTTCAGTAATCCCTTAAGTGTCAGGTGTTGAGTGTTGGAAACCAGCTGTGGCCATTTAGTATTGCTTTTCTGTCTGGCACTTTGGCCCTGGTACTGAGTATTCTTCTGTTGTGGTGCTGATGGGGGAACCTCCTCAGGTCTGGTTTGGTTGACATGAGGAGTTTGTTTGTTGGAGAGGTTGATCTCAGGAGTGCCCGGGGCTGCCTGTCTTAGCTGGGCACAGCCTTGTGTTGCTGTGTGGCAGCACTGGCCTTCCCCGGATATTCTTGTCTATTTAAGCAGGTTTGCAGCTCCTGGTGAGCACAGGCTGTGCTGTGCTCTGCTACCACCCTGGCCATGTGTCTTGCAGGGGCAGAGGGGCAGGAAGTGGTCCTTGGTAACATCTGTGGGAAACAGCCCTGGCAAGACACAGTGTTGGAGGTACTGGCAGTGTAGGGACATTCCCTTTCCCACCATGAAAAAGCCCCTCCTCACTCTCTGTGTTAAAGATAGAATGTTTCTCTGCCCTTCCCACGCTTTCCTGGCTGATGCAGATGGTGGTAACAGAAGCCTTGTGCCCAGGTGTGCCCTTACAGCAAGATCCACTGCCACTGCTCCTCAGTGCTTCAAATGACCAACTCCCAAAGATGTTCTCACTGTTCCCCAGTCACCCATCCCACAGATCATCTCTTCCTACCCACTCCAGCTCTCATCATCTTAGCAACATGCCACAAAGCACCAGGCATTTCTTAGAAACATCATTTATTGACTTGAACAACTGCCACTAGAGCAGCATTTTCCTGCTCAGATGTTGGTGGTGTAGCTTTTCTTCTTTTATTTTCTACTAAGGTACTTTAAAATGAAAAAAATTAAATGAGTTTATGGTACTGAAACAACAGTCAAATTAATTACAAGAGGGCCCTCGTTGTAATCCCTTTGCAGCGAACGGCAGAGGCTGGAGTAAGTGAGGCTGCACCCGTGACTCAGAGGAAGACCACAGGGCACTGCTGCCCAGCTGTGTGCCAGCTCCCTGCCTTCCCTGGGTTGGCTTTCAGGCACAAGGAGCACCTGCCCATCCCTGGGACAGCCCCGGTCCCCCCACAGCAGCCGTCACCCTCCTTGGCCAGGGAGGCAGCCTTGCCCACAGGGCCGGCACTGAGCTCCGCTTGCCAACCCCGGACCAAAGACCAGGGCAGCTGCTGGACAGCCGGGAGCTTCCTGCCTCCACTATGGGGCTGGCCCTGTGGCATGTGCTGTTTCTAGTTTAGGGCAGGGCCATGTGGCCTGCAGCCCCCTGGCACTACAGGCCCTTTCACTCCAGATGGTGGCTGGGGTTGGTTTCGGGATGCTTCACTTGAAAGGTGAGAGGACAGAAAGGTCAGGAGGAACACAGAGTGACTAATGTAATGCTAAAGTAGCAACTTCAAGCTCCTGGGTTAATATTTACTCCTGAAACTAGAGAAGTTGAGAACAGAATGTGCAGCTCAGCTGTTTGAGAAATGCCCTGGAAATGATGCAGCGCATGGCAATTGTGAGAGAGCTTGGAGACACTGGGAGAGGGTAACAAGTGGCTACAAAGTGAAACGTGTAAGGCAGGAGATGTGCAAGAGCTGGAATCTCACTGCCATCCATGACGGCTGGAGGAGTCAAACCACTTACACAGAGAAACTCATACCAACAGAAGGTAAACTGAGTGCTGGAAGGCACAGCAACACCCTGGTTAACATGGGCAGGGGAGATTATGTAACCCAGGAGCAGAGGGTTAAGGGCAGCAAACTATCGGGCAGCAGGATTTGGATGGTTTTGTCTCCTGCAGGGCCCAGCACCTCCCTTCTGTCTCCACAGAGAATGTAACAAATGCCAAAAACCATTCACAAGACACTGTTCGGATGAAAACCAAATGAAACACATCATGGGAAAGGGAGAAACATGCAGCATCCCAAAATGTAATGGGAGTAGCATAACAGCACAGGCGGGCAGTCCAGTCTGAATGCACCACCCAGTTAGAATCCATCAGCTTTTTGAACCGTCTGCAAAACTGAAAACAAGGGTCTCCTCCTAATTAGTGTTAATTTGTTAGAAGTTTCCAAATACTTTCAAAATGTGCCTTTGCAAGAATCACACCCCCCAACCCATCACCCCAAGGGCCCCAACAACAGAATCCATTCCTGATCACTTCTAGAGTCATGGTTTATCTTCAGAAATACTTGGTTTAATCCTTCTTATTCCTCTTCCTCCTCTTCTTCCTCCTCTTCCTCTTCCTCATCATCATCTTCATCGTGGCAATGTGTGATTTCCTGAGGTGCCTGGGGGAAGAGGTTGGGTGGTTTGATCTCACTGATGGAACGGGTCAGTTGGTGCCGCTTGTAGTCGGAATCTTTGAAATCCACCGAGGTGCGATTGCGTGTGGCCATCGGTGACTCCTTCTCATTGATGTCGACGTGTGTGTGCTCTACTGTGGACTCGTGTGGCATCTGCACATGGAACAGAGAGAGGAGGTGACAAGGGCTGTCCCAGGGCCAGGCTGCCTCCCTGAGACACATGGAGAGCAAATCCCAGAATGCGACCATTTGGCCTACAGTCTATCAAATGCCACCAAGCCCTCCAAGGTGCTGTTGTGTCTTATGGAAGTAGTAATGGACATAAGCTGGGCACCTTTGGGACCTCTGCCCACCTCCCTGGGATGGCAACTCACCAGAACGTGGGCGGCTCTGAAGAGGTAGCTGAAGGGGTAGTAGAGGAGGTTGATGAAGGAGGCTGCATAGAGGTCGGCGTAGCGCATCACCTGGCTGGCAAACAGCGTCTGCCGAGAGCCGCTGCGGAAGAGGCTCCCCATCATCCCGTAGCACATATCCATGTCATGGGTCACTTTCTATGAGGAAAGGACAGGGTAGATCCTGGGCCAGGCAAGGCAGCACCTCAGAGCCACTGAGGCAGAGCACCCTGAGGGCTAGGGGCTACGTGAGACCTGCAAGGATCTCCAGCAAGGTTTTCTGTGCTTGTATCCCGTGGCATTAGGGCACAGCTGAGCCCCAGTAACAGAAAGGAAGGTGGCAGCAGGCTTAGGGCCAACACTGCCCTAGGCTAGCACCCCAGGGCTGGCTGAACTAGCAGCTACAGCCCCTCTGAAGTTACGTATGCCACTGCCACATGCTGCAGCAGTGAGCACCCTCAGCCAGGTTGTGGGCATGAGGAAAGGAACCCTATTCCAGACCAGGCTGCCTTTCAGGAGAGCCAGTGACACCAGTGAGCTGAGACAAAGTGGCTTTGCCAAGTCTGCTGTGCCCACCCAAAGGCAGAGCAAAGCATTTCAGGACTGAGCAGTGGGGTTGGGTTGTTAAGCCCTTTGGGATCCAGAAGGATAAAAAGGGATTTTGATGATTGGTACCTTAATGCGTCTCTGGATGGAGCTGATGTCGGGGCGTTCATTGCTGCTACTGTCCAGATGCCTAGTTACAGGCGAGAAGGTAAATACATGGTGTGAAAAGTCTTTCAGAACCAGATACTGTGGGATGGGGCTCGGGGGAGGGAGGCTGGTCTGGAGGGGAAGGTTGGTCTCGTGGGCAGAGCCCAGGCCCAAGTCAAGGCTCCAGCAGCAGTGCTGCTAACCCAACCCCAAGGTTTTGTCACTGCCACTCATTAGCCGGGAGAGGCAGCATGAAAGTTGTCACTGTTTGAACACTCACTTGTACAGCTCGGCCAAGAAAATGTCCAGACTCTGCAGCTCTTCAAAAAGGGCTGGAAAATCCAGAAAACAAAGGGGGAAAGGGTAAGTTCAAAGTGTTGGAATGAAAAGTGCTGAAAGTGAACCCCCTCCCCTGCCCACTCCCCTCGCATGGCAGCAGAGGGACACTGCAGGCATCTCATGGCCTCTGGGCAGGGGGAGGGGTCAATCACATTCTGTAGGATGGGCAGAACTTTGGGCTTGGTTTCTGGTTGGCCCTTTTGTTTTCGAGGCTGAACCTTTGCAGCTCTCACCAAAGCCTTCCAACCAACCATGGGGCAACTTGCATAACCCCCAGCCCTATTTACACACCAAAGGGCAAACCTGGGAGAAAAGCAGGAGCGCTGGAGGATGGGAAACACACAGCACTTTGGCGGCAGAGCAGCAGAGGGAGTGGGAGGAACGAGAAGGAAGCAGCTGGTGAATAGGGACTCCCTGCAGATGGGAGAGCAGTCATGGCTCAGGCATTACAGGGAGAATAACTCAGGTTTTGTCAGCTATTTTTTAACATAGAAGCCACGGCTCCATATGTGCAGAGGGGGAGGGGGATCTGGGGTTACTGATGAGGAACAACTCAACCCCACCCCACTGCAGCTTCTCCCATGGTCAAGGCAGCACTTGGCTGATTACACACAATAGCCTGGGAAAGAGCACAGGAAAGGCCTGGGACCCCAAGGCCAGCCCACAGAGAGGCACCCCAGCTCCTGCCACCAGCATCCAGACCCAGTGAAAAGAGCCAAAAGGAGAAGTGGCAAGCCAGGGTGATCTCTCCCCTGCACCCCTAAGCCCTGGCGATCTCAGGGGTGCAGCATCAGACAAGCAAGAGCAAAGCCTGGCCAGGGGCTTGCCCGGCTCCTGACCGCTTTTGTCTGTCCAGACGTGCAGCTCCTGCGCCAGCTCAGGGATCACCAGGAAGGTCCGCCAGCCCTGGCGTTTCTTGGATTTCAGGATGTCTCCAAAGATATGGTCTCCGATGTACAAGATATCCTTCCCTTTGGCCCCCAGCAGGTCACAGACTGTGTCCGAAGAGCCTGAGAGAAGAATGGCATGGCTCAGAACAGTGAGCCAAAACAGGTGCATTTTCCTCCCAGAAACCTCCACCGCTTGACCATGGCTCACCTGCCTGGGAGTTCACCCAGGAGCAGCTTTGCCAATGCACACCCCTACATGAATGGCAGCAATAGAGGCCATGCTGCCTTCCCCTCCCCATGTGAGAGTAACGGAGCCCTGGGTGTCACAGACAGCTCTGTATCTACCCACTGCCCTTCCCTGGCTTGGTGGAACCTTCCATGTGTGTTCACGCTGGTGGCAGCATCTTTAAGTACTGCTGGGGACACTGCACTGGGCCAGCTGCAGCCACCCCCTCTACAACAAGCCCTTCAGGCATTTCCCAGACCCTCCCTGGCAAGGAAGGAAAGGACATTTGAGGAGGAACAGGTCCATCTCTTCCCTGCACTGTGCAGCTCTGATCATGGAGAGCTTCTGGTGCAGTGTGCAGAGGGCACAAAACAATGTGCTTTGGGAAGCACAACCTTGCCTAGCACAAGTCCTCTCACAGCTGGAGTGGCTGAAGGCCACATCAGAGCCACTCCACACAAGAAGAAGGGCTGCTGCCTCACCTCCTGAGTACACAATGCCGTGCTGCAGCGGGCCAGTGTAAGTACCAATCTTCAGCTTCCCAGTCACCTGTGGAAGGAGGCGTTGTGTTAGTGCTGATGCTCTGGAACTTTTCTATATTGATACCATTGATATGTCACTCTTTGTCTGTCTCACTCCCAAGGAGCCCAGAGGTGGCTTTCCTACTGTCACCTGCAGTATGTAGGGAAGCCAGCAAAGCTTTGAGGTGATGGGGTTGCTCAGGAATCACTAAGAGGAAACTCCAGCCCATAGCCTCTCGGGTAGGTCCTGTCCAAACACTGCACTGCCCACTGTCACTGAGAGATGCCAAACAGGAGGTGCAGGAGCCATTCCAGCCATGGAGGTACCGCCACTGACCACTCACCGTGTCCACCTGCCGCAGTACAGTGCCTTCCCCAAAGAAAAGGGGTTTTCGTGCATCCACCAGGATCAGGTCAAAGTAGGACTGCCATGGCCGATGGGCACTCCCAGGCTACAAAGGCAAAAACAAACCCCAGACTCAGGCACGACACAGAAACACCACAGGGAGTTTAACTGGCGTGTCACTGTCCATAGCCACAACCTTGTGACATGGCTGGTCCATCAAATCCCTTAGCTCATGCCTCCCATGGGGCAATGCTGTGTTGCCAGCACTATTTCCTAAAGCATTCCCGTTCTGCCACAAGCCCATCCCATCCCAGTCCTAGCAGTAGGGGCTGAGGACATGCTGTGAGACAGGAGAACATCCCTGTCAGGGCACAGCTGCCATGTAAAAAGATGCTGTACATGACACCCTGCCACTGTTCCTGAAGGTGACATCCCACACAGACCCAGACACCTGCAACTCCACGGCTTCAGCTTACAGGGCCATGCTGGTCCTTTTGCCAAGAGTGGGGAAATGCCTGGACTCTATCCCACAGAGCATGGCTTTGAATCACAGCCCTGCCCAAAGGATACTGAGCCCTTTCTGCTCCATGAATCCACACTTTGTGAGATCAAGACCACAGCAAGGAGCTTCTTTAGCTATCAGCTGTGGTGAGTATCTACGCTCTCAAAATTTCCCTCTTGGCTGCCTTCTGCTTTTAAAGCAGTGTGAGAACACATCTTTTGAACATGAGATGGCCTCTCACTGGAAGACTTGAAAGAGCAGTATAAATTTCTGTCATAAACCTTTCTCCAAAATTTGCAGGGCTGAGTTTTGACCTCAGAAAAAAAAAAAAAAAAAAAAAAAAAAAAAAAAAAAAAAAAAAAAAAAACCATGGCTAAAACTTTGGAGTTACGATACTTAAGGCACAATCAGCCATAAAAGTTTCTGCTGTTTTATAAAACTATTTCCTTTCTATCATGGCTCTTTTTAACAACATCTAAACCATTGTGCATTATTTCTAAGAAATCTGGCTACAAAATGCCACAGCTGAAAACGTTTTATCACTGAAATAATGTTATCATTAACACAGATTATCATTTGAGACCAGATGATGCCCCTTTTCTCTTTGTTATATTGTATTTGCTTTGATCCCATTCAAACAGGACACAAAACAGCAAGTGTATTTTAACCAGATTAAAGCAACTAATCCCATGCAGCCGATGAAGCAGGATTAAAATGCTTTCCAGCTACACAGATAATTAGGCACATCAGTGTCTACTGCAATGCAGTCTAGAATTCACATACCTTTGGTCCATGTGGAAAGTCAAACAAGTAAGTCATAATTTTCTAAAAGAGAGAAAGAAAGTACTCAAATTTATGTGCTTTTAAACATGCATTTGTGTAGTTTATAAAAGTATACTTTTCTGATTTTATCTTTTCAGATTACAGAGCTTTTAGAACTTACACAGAAGTCAGGACAAGATTTGGAGACAAAAAGAATGGAACAGGACAATAATAGGAATTAAACCAGTAGGTTTTATAATCAAATAACGTGGTTGCCTCGGAAAACTGCACACTGCTTCAGGCATATCTTGCAACACTTCAAAATGGCACATAAATCTTTAGATCAGCAGTGCTGCAACATCCTGACATTCACCTGTAATTGGAAGTAACCGTGTTTATTTCTCATCTTAGCAGACAGCCCCTTCTGGGTCTCAGACCTCTCCAGGACCTTGGTTTGGTGACGTGTCTGTGCTCAGACTATCTATCTATCTCACTTGAAAGGCAAAGTCTACATTTTAAAGGATGCTAAAATCCAAAACTGGGTATCACTTTCCCTTACAGCCTTTTAATTGCTGAGGAACTGAGTGAAGCACAGAGGGACTTAAACCAGGCCTGTACTAGCTCAGCACCAGAATCAGGATGACAAAAGGTGACTCAAGACTTCATGTGCACCCACCACTAACCCATCCTACACACAGATTAGAAAACACACGATTCTCCACCAGAAGATGTCCCATCAAAATCCCTCCCAATGACTGGCTGGCTTATGCTTATTCCATGATGTACCAACCCAACAATTCAAGCAGCACTTACATCTGTGTATTTATAGTCACTGTTTGTGACAAGAAACACCTTCCCCACTTCATTCATGCGGCTGAGCAGCAGTGGCAGCTTCCCCTGAAAGCCAAAGGGAACATCCAAGTCACACATAAAAGTTACAGACATTCATTTTAGGAAAAACACTGATATGATACCACCAGACAAAAAAAAAGGCAAATCAAACCATTGAGCAAGCAAACTCACGTGTTGTGCACTGGCCAGAGCCAGGAAAGCTGCTGGTCCATCCAGGTAACCCCTCCAGAGCACAGCCCAGGGGAGGAAGGCGAGGGGGAAGGGCTCAGCAGGGCTGCAGTGCCTTTGCCAACCACAGTGCCAGGCACCCTGTGCTGCTCCCACCGATCTGCTCCAGCTCCAAGTCCGTTCCCGAAATGGGCCCAGAGGCAGGTGAAATCTGAGCTCACGAGCCACAAGTTGGAACGCATCATAATTCCAACCTCAAATTAGGGAGAATTTATTCCTGGGGCTATTTTTATTGAATCTGAAATCTCAGTCCATTGCCAAAATAGCTGATTACCTCACTGAACAGTTACCTAAGAATTCTGTAGGCGTGTAACTAGAAACAAGGTTAACTGCTTTAAAGCAATAATCTACCACAGAGCTCATCTAAACTAAAAAATACTTACTCTGTAAGTGGTCCAGAGGGGCCTTGTACACTGCAGAGGTGGCAGGAGTAAGGGAACCACTGGAGCTTGCTCAATTAGATGTGCTGAACACACATTTTGGTATTATCAAGAGACTAGACACTGGTGAGTCTTTCAGGATCTTTCCCTCAGTCCCTCATGGCTAAGTGTAACTTTTTGGTCATGTGGCTAAAAAGATGCTCAACTGTTGCTTTTTAAAGAGAGGTTTGCTTGGGCAGAAAAACATGGGCAGGGAACCACTGAGAAAAACAACATGAGCTTTGCCAATGTGTTCACCTGGATAACATTTCCTCTGGCTTTTATATTTTACATATAAAACTGTGCACATCAATACAAAATCATGTGGATCACTGGCTCAGAATAAAGGCTGCATCCAAACTTTCCACTTTGTCTTTGGTTATTACAATAGAAATCACAGTCTTATCTGTTTTATGATTTAGTAAAGCAAATCAGCATGTTTATTTCTTGCCTGCTTAGTCAGTACCGAATGTCACATAGCACAAGTAAAGTAACTTCACACTTACATCTTTCACCACGTACTTCTCCAGATTCTCAAGGGTCTTTTCCTTGAGCGATCCCTGAAATAGAAACAGAACCCAGTGAGGTCATGGAAACTTATGATGTAAGAGACAACAAAGTAATGCCAACTTTCACACTTTAAAATGCTGTGAAAGTACAAACCAGGGCGAATCTGAACCAGTGACTCTAGAGATGAGAGGCTTTGAGTAGCAGGGACCATCACAAACTCTGTGATCCATCGATTCCCTCACCATGGTAAATAATCCACTTCAACAGCATTTTAACCCTTTCAAAAGGGAATACAATAGAAACAAACAAAAAATAGATTTGCCATACCAAACAAGACAGTTAACGACCTGTCTCCAACATTGACCATAATGCTTTAGTCAAAGGCCAACTCCAACATGTATCACACAACACTGCATAAGGAAAGAAAAATAGATTCCTGACTTCTGCATGGGTAAAAGGACCACCACAAGTACAACTGTGAGCAGAGTTCTTCTGTGATGGTTCTCCATCCCACCCAACAGACTGCTTGAATGAGGGAGAACATGAAAATCAGGTCTTTAAACATATGTTAATGCTCACAAAATTATATTCTAAATTTGTGCACAAATGTGTGCAGAAGATGAAATGCTTCTAATTAGAGAACAGCTGATCTATTTCTCTAATGCCAGTACTTTTTAGACAACGTAGGATAGTGCCAATGTAAACAATTTGCAGTAGAATACTGCTTTAATAATTAGGATAATGTACAAGTTGTGGACTTGAATCATGCTATAAACCCCATGAATTACAGTACGAAAAGGAATAGGAAGCCAAGCCAGGTATGTTCCCACACTAGGAGGGCAGTTGAGATCTTGACTTACTCCCCTACAACTGCAATCCATTATTTGCTCACTAGGCGGCAAAGCAGGACCCTTGCCCAGGGCAGGCAAAGAACATCTGAACTCCAGAGTTACAAACCAGCCCTCCAACCCAGTTACAACCACACACATCCCACGGAGTTCTTGCAGTCACCTTGTAATGAACCCAGTCAACAGCATCTCTGACATCCTGGAACATGCTCCTGAAGGACATGAAGAGATCTCCATCCTTAAACCCTGTTTCACAGCTGTGAGGAGACAGAAGAGAGATTTTAGCAGCCAGTCACAGCAGGTAAGAAATTACACCAAGGAGCCAGACAGTTCAAAATGCTCTTTGGAGCTTGTGTTTTCATTTGACCATCACGGTTTCTTATCTACTACTTTAATGCAGCTGAAACTTGAAAGAAGGCTACAACTGCAGTTAAACAGGAGCTGTGTGTTACCCAGGAATGTCTGTGCCTCCACAGTAGTACTACAGCTCTCTGTGACTGTAACTCTTACTTCTCAGCCACATTACAAGAAGGTAAAAAGACTGCAGAAAAGTGCAAAAAAGCATTTAACAGAAGACGAATGGTACTGAGGGAATAAACAGAGTGGTGCTGTTTCTCCCTCTTTCCAGAACTAAAGACAGGGGTGTCATGGAAATCAACTAAATGTAACGTTGCTGAGAGGAGGAACTGCTTCTATGTTGAACACTTAGAATTAACATTAGAAATTACAAGATACTCTGGAGGTATCTTTGAGACAGCATGACAGCTTGCATCAGAAGAAATCAAGAAGGATTACACAGAGCTGTATTTATTATGACAGCAATCATCATGCCTCTCCTGAGAAAAGGTACTTCACCTGATGGATTGCCAGCATAAACAGTTCCTCTGCTCCCAGGTGAAATCACATTAAACCTTTGCCTTCCACTCACATATGCAAAGATGACCCACCACATGAGGTGATGAGCAGCACAGCAGCATTCACATTTGCCAGTTCAAACCACAGCTTGTTTTTATGCCTATATGGCTTTTACAGCAAGGAAAATACTCATGCTGCACAAACAGCCTTTTATACCACACTGAGCACTGCACCTCTAAGTGTGCAATGTCCTTTATTACCACATGAAGCACTTGTGGTAACTGGCTGAGGAAATTCAACCTTCCATTTACCAGTTCAGATATGGCTCCAGTGGACACAGGTTCAAAATGAACTGAATGGTGCCTGTAATCACTCTGTAAAAAGTGTGCAGCCCTAGAAGCTGCCCCAAATACCAATATCAGTCAGTATGTTGGTACTGCTGTACCCTGTGAAGGAAACCTCCATAACCAGCCTCTGCTGTACACACAGAACAAGCTAGCACCACAAAATTATAGGAGGCCCACCAAAACCACTTGAGGGGCCTCCTCTGATATTAAGAGCAGCTCCATCTGTGCTGTATTGCTCTTGTATAAAATAATAACAATCTTACTGTTCCATCATCATCTCAAAGTGGAGGGAATACGAACCTCGTGTACCGGTCACAGTTAGTAAAGAAATCGACCAGGCAAGCCAACAGGTAGGTCTCTGCAAGGAAACAGAGTGAGATTATAAGACAAGGAAAACATCATACAGCCAGCTAACTTTAGACCTTGTACCCAAAGGAAGAAAATTCATGTTAAAAAAACCCAAACAGGAAAGCAGAGTGCAACATCAGCAAAGCTTTATTGGCTTCAAAAGGCACAGAAAGAGGCCTGTGTTGGCTTACATTAGACTCACCTGGTAGATTGAATAACGTGTTCAAAATGTAAAACCTATCTGTGTCATCCCTCTGGATAAATTTATTTGGATATTGCTCCCGTGTTTCAGGCCTGAGAATAAATAAAGTGGAGAAGAGTGAAACCACAAAACATAATGAAGATAAAATGTGCTGACCTGCAAAACAGTTACAGCAGGGCCTGCTAACCAAACTCTGCTGTACTTTAATCAACACCCAGCTTCCCCACATGCACTGTTGGCACAAGAGCTAAAGTGCATCCAGGGGTGTTCCCTGGGCCGTGCTGACTCCGACAGAGCCAGGACAAAGCCCTCATTCCTGAGTCAGCAAACTGAGCAGGGACAAGGAGTGGTCCAGAGTCCACAGATCAACCTTAAGCCCCATGCTGCCGGCTAGGAGGATGCTTTAAATCATCTGCACTTTCACTGTTTGCTTATCTTAAACTCTCCCCCACTTTCCATGTGGTGCTGCTCTCCACTCTCCCAGCAGCTCTCAGCCAGAGGCATGCAGGGCTCTGCTGCAGGAGGCTTGCTTGGGGCCCTTTGCAATTCATCAGCAGCGTGGCAACGACTGAACTCATATAATTATTCTGGCCTCCTTAATTTCTGGAGCTACTAAAGATCATTTTAGGCTCAAAGAGGAACTTGAGTGCACACAAAAGGGCTTTTTCCTAAATTTTGGAGTCCTGATATAAGGACTTAGAGGCCTGCAACGACAGGGTTTGTCACCCTTGGGCCCCTGAGCTCGCCTTGCCTTCCATTCCTATGCCCTTGCAGCAGGAATGTGGGAGGGGGGATTTGCTGGGACACATCAGGAACATGGCACTGCAGTCCTCTCTGCTTCCTAAAGCACGTTCTCTGGGACAAGACACACAAGCAGCCAGGTAAGGCTGCAGGAAATGGCATGCAGTGCTCAGTTCTGACACCCTCAAAGGTCAGAAATACAAAGGGGTAGAGCAAGACTGTTCCTACCCCAAACCAGGCTCAGGCCCTCAAACTTTCTTAGCAATGGCTGTGAAGTTGACAGTCTCATGGGGCACAGGTCCTCCTGCAACGGCTTTGTCTTGACTGACGAGCTGCTGACATTAAACTGTGCCAGGACAGGTGAACAACCCCTGGATGATCCCATCAACTCTTCCCTACAGCACACATTCCTCTATTCCCAGCACGCTACGGATGTGCCTGTGGTGGCACAGCCCTTCCCCTTGTAAACATCTGGGCTGTTGCTGTACCCCTCAATTCATCCACAGCTAATCCCAAGCTGTAGGAACACCAACACAGCATCTGCTGTTAGTAGAGTCCCTGCAGCTCCATATACAGTGGGTGGCCTGAGGATAATTGACACAATAGAGCATATTAAGTCAAAAAGAACAGCCAAGAGTCTGCACTCACCCTCTGAGGAAATTAAAGCCATGTGCACATACTAGGAGGTTCCCATAGGCATCAACTTTCAGCAGGTTTCCATAGTGGGTGTCAAACACCAGGCCTCTGTTAAGAAAGCAATTTAGGATATGAAAAGGCAAGTGCATTAAGGGGTGACCATTTTAACAGCAGCTAGAACAGCTCTAGAACAGCTTTGCTCACTTGACATGGGCATCAGAACAGAGCTGCTGTTATGATGCAGATGGGGTCCCTACTGTCCCTTTTAGCTGGCAGCAGGTGAGCAACCAGAGGCCAGCACCCCCAGGCAGGAGAGGCACCTGACCTGCTCCCCACGGCCCCAAAAGCCTTTAACCCGAGAGGCTGAGCTGTGCCTCTACCAGGGGAGCTGTGGGCCTCTTCCACAGGGTCACAAACCTGACACCCCTGTCAGGCTGCAGGGAACACTGAGGTGTGATAAAGGAATTTCTCTCAGCTTTTTCATGGCTCTGTCACAGACAAAGCCAGGTGGGGTGTGTAACCATGGCACAATAGTTTGGACACTCCCGGTTCTGACTCCGGCAAAACTCTGTCTCGTTTCTCTAGCAGCTTGCATCTGGAGAACACAGCCTTCCCAGAGAGATACCCATTCTGTGCCCTCCCTGGGATGAAGGTAGTGGATTTAACAGAGCTCTCATCACAGGTCTGTGAGGGACTATGCCTTGTTACAGGCAAGGGCACAGCCAGCAGCAACTCTGGGCGTAAAACACGCTGAGAGGAGGGAAGGAAGGAGGCTGCCAGACTGAAAATGGAACAAACCAACAGACCCTCAGGTCCAGTCTTTTGTAAAGAAACTCCAAAGGAGTCAAAGAAACAAAATTCAGCAAAGGCAAAAGTGGAAAGAACTTGAAGGTGCAGAGTTAGATCAAAAGCTTTGTTCAAAACAAACAATGCCCTTTTTACCTCTCCCACCAAAAGAAAAATACAGAATTTAGTAATTTTGGACCATTACCTTAGTGCAAAGTTATAAAATCAAAAAGTTACTAAATCAAATGCTTTTGACATTTGATTCATCTTGACAAGAGAACTGGATTGGTCCCATTTCTATTCTTGTTTACTGTCAGCTTAATTTTCAGGATGTCTTACACACCACGACACTACAAATTAAAATCATTAAAGAAAAATGTTCTGGGACATCCCAGCAGCCTCTTGGACAGTAATGGATCTTTCTCCTCCTGATTCTCATTTCACTCTCAATCCAATTGTGTCTCTGCTATCTTTGCTTTGAAGGGCTATTTTTAGATGGGTTCATGTGTGCAAAGGCTCCCCACATACCGGATTAGTCTTCTCCCTTCCCCATGATCTGTGGCCAGCCACAGGCTTCACAACCACCTGTGAAAACCTGGCCTCAGATGTTGCCTGTGAACTTCACAGAACAAGTATTCGAGGCCTTGAGCAGGCGGGGTGGGTATTTGTTAGTCATTTACCTGGTAGGGAATGCAGGATCATACACAAAATTGAGCAGCTCATGAGGGTATCCAATGGAAACTAATCTTTCTACGGTCAGGTCAAATCCAAGAGATTCGTATTCAGGGGATTTATACACTGTACCAAGATGAGATTTCAGTTAGAAAATTCGAAAACAGCTGGGGGGTTAAACAAGAAGGCAATTAAAAGTAATGTACCCATTCTCCCTCCTCCCTCCTCCACACACCATTCCCTCCTTTGATGCCTCGGATCCCCCAGCCCAGAGCGTGGTGGAATTAGCTCCTGCCCCAGGGCTGCAGTGAAGCAGAGCTGCAGTTTGAATTTCAGCAGCAGACTACACCAGATGAAATATCCATCAGTTTATCATAGCTCTCTGCATCAGGAAAAATGTACTTCAAACAGCAGCTCCTCTCCCTGCAGTCCTGTTAGGCAGATGCATGAACACTCCTTGTTCCATCTGCTCCAACAGGGTTTTGGTTTGCTATGTTTTTGCAAAGCTGATAAAGAAACCAATAAATTGCAGGAGCACATGTATTGGACGTTAGAAAGCCTGAAATTCATCACTTCTGTGCTACTGTTACTGCTCTGGATACAATCCCAAATCTTAGTATTGCTCCAGATTTTATCTCAGGGGAATGAATGTTTGCTGCAGACTAAGTTTGCATGAAGGTAGAGCTGTCAAGTTAACATATGATTTGTTTGTTAATAACACCATATGGTACTGCAAAAAATCTGTTCATTATTACCCTTGTACATCAAAATGCTACTTTTTAAAGCAAGCTCACTGCTCTCACATGTCAGAGGAGCTGCTCATCTGGGACACACACATTCCCTTTGCTCCATGCAAAAGAAATGGACTTGTTCAACTAAGTCATTCCTACCACGTGGCCTCTCTTCTTCCTGCAAATGACCTTCCCATGTACTTAAAATGTTACTGTTTAATCAGATCATTAAATTACATCTAAAAGGCAATCAGGACAGATGGAAATCATAGGGTTTCTCTGGCAGTGTTTACGCTCGCTGCACGTCTGCAGAAGCCCAGAAGATAAGGGGCTAATGTGCATGTTTCAAACACTGAGACAGCTGGATAGTCCTGAAGCTGACCAAGGATTGTTGGTAATAACAGCCAGGGATTGTTGGTAATAACATGTTGTGAGAAAGAACAGGATGTGGCTGGAGAAAGGGCTATATGGAGGTAAAGGCAGCACTTTTCTGGGGCAAACGTTCTTGTTCTGGCTCCCAGAGATAAGCACAGCACAGCTCAAGTGCAGGAAGGAGGTCAAGAAGTGGGCATGGACTGTATGGGGGAGACCACGACCATCCCAGACCCTCCGACCCATTTTCGGAAAGGTCTGGAAGAATGGAGTGCACATGGTAACTAATTTCTACAGAAAGCAAGAGCCCTGTTTTCAAGGTGGAGAGAACTCACCTATAAAAAGATACCCCCACAAAGCCCAGGCATGCACGTGCCCCAGAACACTGGATACCCCATCAGTGCTGCTGCCAGGACTGGTAATCTCCTTTTCTTGCTTTCTTCCTTTCTTTCTCTCTTCCCCTCTTTAATTCACCTCTTTCTCTCTTCCCTTTTACCCTACTCCTTTATCCAAACCCCACTGCTGTGTGCTGATATTAGAAGGTCAGGAATTAGCATACCAATTCTCATGCCAAGTGTAATATACCAATAAAACTTTGTAAGCTGCTGTGGACCCTCTGACTTTGGTCATTCCTTTCAACCACGAGCACCTACAAATCCTGGGTGCTCCCTTCCCTTTAGGAGTGGGATATCATAATGTTGCTGTCTTAAACTGGATTTAAGATAAATAAATACAACCCTTGACTGCAATGAGGGTTACCATGGGTTCAATGGGTCCAATTGCCTCCAACTTGAATATTTCAAGTTTACCTGAAAATGTCCAAGTTACACAGTAAATTCATTAGAGGACAGAGTGCTTTTCCTGAGAGAGATCTAACACATCTGTGGGCCTCATGATATACATTAATCCACATTGTCTATAGTGCCCAGTATCATCAGCATATATATACACTGTGGGATACAGAAGTTTAATCTGAGAGGAGAAAGAAAATGTATAAAATACTTAAAAAAAAAAATTAAAAAGGCAAGGACTTCAAATGAAACAAGACTGTCAGAAGACTGAGATCACAGTACCCGTGACAGAGGCCTCCTGTTTCTCTTAATAACCTAAAAAGCACCAGAATCCCAAGAGTTAATTTTTCCCATTAAACTAACAGCAATAAAAATGCAATAAGCAAACCTGCAATGGTCTTAAACAGATAACTAAAATCAGTAAACCAGTTATCAAAATCTCCAAGCAATATTATACCAATGGCAAACATCAACAACAACATGATATAACATTCAATGCATGTAGTCTTGTCTCTCCTTTAGGAAAGGAAGGATTGATTGAGCTATAGATAGGAATAAGCAATCAAAAGGTACAGCTAATGAAGAAAGCAGTGACTGACAAGGCAATTCTGGGGAGTGTGCTAGAGTTGGAGGGAGCAATAGGCAGTTAGGTGATGAACAAAATTGTGAGAGTGACACCAGAGCATCATCTGGAACAAGGAATTCCTCTGATTCAAGACAGTAAAGGCACTTCCCACGGAAAACTCTTGTGAGTACGTCAGCACATATTCTCAGGATGTGAAAGCTCTGCAAAGCTCCCCAATCCCCTGCTCTGCCCGTGAAGCTGCTGCACTCTCCTTCTTAGCCTCCTGGGAAACTGACCATGCTAACCAGCTTCATCCATAATACATCACTTCCAAACAAAATATTTCTCCGAGAAAACCCTGGTCTTTCTGAACTCACCAACCATGGTGATGCTGCCCAGACAGGAACCTGGGCAGGAGCACACTGGCATCTCCTCTGAAAAGCAGAAGTGGTTCATCAACAGTTCCAGCAGAGCCTTTCCAGAGAAACTGTAGGGCTTTCTAATTAGCAATCTTGGTATCTTTTTAACACTCCACCGGGGAACAGCTGTGTGGGACACAAGGTCAGCTGCTCACAAAATACCCTCAGTCGATTTATTTCTTTCTGTATTTGCCTCTCCATCTTAGAAAATCACCACAGACCTCCTTTTAACTCTCTAAGGAAACAAGCTGAAGCACCATTAGGAAAAAGGCTGAAGAAGAGGTATCAACCTCAGCCTTCATCAAGCCAAGTCTCTGCTGAGGCAATACATTAATTAGGATTAATCTAAATGTTTCTTTTGGGGGCGACAGTTATTCCCCTTACTCTCAAGCCCTAGATTTTGCTTCCTTGATGTCTCTTTGAATAAAACTAAACTATTAGCTCATTCATGCCTCAGATCCCATCTCTATTTTTCTACTACTCCACAATATCTGGAAAATGAGAGCCTTCTCCTTGACACATGAACTAAACAGAGACACAGGAAACTGGGCTTATGAGAAGGACAATAAATGTTCTCTAGTTACCAGCATAGTTACTGTTCCAGATAAACTTTCCTTTAATTAGACACACAGCTGGGAAGAGACAGAGCTCCCTGAGCCCACCCTGACAGCACCCTACACCACAGCACTAGCTGCACCAACTGGAACATGCCACAACCTCATGACATTTCTCATAATCCTATTTGAGTAACTGGAGCTTCCTCCAGGCAAACAAACAATCCACCTCCTCAGATCAACAATGGACAGGCTGACATCACTGCAATTCTGGCAGCACATTTGGAGCAGATACCCCAGTTACAGGTGTTACTCCAGTATTTCAATATTGTACTCAGGGCTGGTTATTCTCTCTCGTGTCTTCAGGCAGTCGTGAGGAAACAGAGTAGAGAGAACAGATCAATACTTTTTTCTGCAGCTGCATGATGAAAACTTGTTTTCAAACTTTGCTGGAATATCCCCTCCCTCAGACCTGGTTGCTGAATCCTGGTACCTCTGATGGAGATAGTTTGTGTGTCATGGCAATATCATGAATTCAGCTATTTGCCATGCAGTCTCCCATGCCCAGCTCTTGCATCCAGCTGAGAAGGGCCCAGTGTTCGAGCATTCCCAGCTCTGTGACAAGGGAGGAGGCAGAGCCACAAAAACATTTTCACACCATCCTTGCCCAACACACATGGGATGACAGTAAAACCAAAGCACATGCTACAACTTACTCTGATTTCTTTTTCTTACTGCTTGATGGCCATGTCTCTGCCACAAAGCCAAGTCCCCAGCTCCAGAGGAATTGTTATTTAATAGTCCTGTTCCAACACAGGCAAATGCTTTAGCAGCACAGGGCAATCAGCACCCAGTGCACATGGATTATACAACCAGGGTGGAAAGAAAACAACTAAAGGTTTTAAAAAAAATGGAAGCCAGTTGACTGCATTCCAGCTTCCTATTAATACCATTACTTGACTTAACAATACACCATTAAAAAGCAAAAAAGCAGTACCCCGGAGTGAACACTGCAAGCCTTCAGGTCTGTGATGAGTGAGGGCATCCCTGACTGACACAGGATGTGCTAGGAGGGAAGCTGGTCTGGAATGAGCAGGGGTTGTGCAGTAAGGTATGCAATTCTCATGCATTTGTGTCGCTGTCTTTACCTTTGCTGCCAAGACACATACAGTTACAATTTTATAGCCTTCCTGAAAAGGAAAAAAAAAAAGAAAAAGAAAAAAGAAAAAAAAAAAAGCTCTCTACAGAGGCTCCAGCTTATGCAAAATGCTGCTGCCAGGATTTTAACTCACATGAGGCAGATGCAGATTCAGAGTGTCACTCCAGGCTTGACGGAGTTACACTGGGATCCCCTGTTAAAGAAAAAAATCAGACTGATTTTAAAACTGCAACAGCTCTGTGCCATGTGGGACTGTGTCTGCTGGAGCTCTGTCCTCCGGCAAGCTCAGAAGCTGGCCTGGCAGTTATTCCAAATACACTTAAAACTGATTTACAGAAGAGGCACAGTTGGTAATCGTGCATCCTGCAGGCAAAATTCTGTCCTCATATCCACAAAGCAGTCTTAGATCATCAGCTCAGGGATAACTGGGAGGAAGAAAGTACAAGCACATTGCCCAAGCAATCCAAATCCTTCATGTTTCTCTCAGACACAGAGCAACCAGTTCAAGAAAAGGTCTTGTGCTCTTTTTGGGGCTTTGCCATTATGGTCCATTCCTCAGTCAGTGACAAATTACCCCTTTCAGGACACTCTCTTTCACACCATACAATACCTGCATGTGCCAATGCAGGAGACTCGGGAGACTGAGGCAGGAGCTACTCTGGGAACCTGAGAAGAGAATTTTGCCCTACACCTTGAAGGTGCTCCCAGCGAGAGCCTCGCAGACCAGGTCAGTCTGTGGTGCATGTCTGCATTTAAATGTACACTTGGACATGTTTCTGCTGGGACTCTTATGGGCAAAGCACTGCAGGATAAACCAGCACCAAACCTGCACACAGAGCTGCACTGCAATGCTCTTGCTGCAAGCACACACAGGGAGAACACCAGAGATATTCTGGAACTTACAGGTATGCAGAGTAATCAAGAATTATCTTTGAGATCCAATTTGCACTAAATAGAAAACTGAACTGGTTGGAATGATGTTGCAAAAATGACCCACAGAAGTATGCAGACCTCCTGGAAGGCTTCTCTGAAAATAAACGTTTAAAGCCTGTTTTGTTTCAAAACGAATAGCTGAGGAAGGCTGAAGTGCATGTGATGGCTCTGCTTAAGCTGTGGGGAGAAAAAAGCCTTTTAGGGGCTCCCTGTATCTTTCCCAGTTTGTCCTACACACAGATTCAGGCAGGGGATCTTCTCATTGAAGATGTAACATGGTTTGTTCCAGGGTTTGCCCACACTTCTTGCAAGGTACTCATGGATCTTGGGAGAGAAGCAGGAGCTGAAGTTAAAATAATGATCCTTTTCTGCACTGCTTCAGTCGTCTTCCACTTCTGAGATGTATTTGCTGTCTCAAACTGCACATCTGCAAGCAGTCCTGCCTGCCATTTTATTTCTAATCACTATGGATTTGGTGCTGGTAAAAGCCCTGAATTGGGAACAGCAACAACACACTGATTTCCCATACCACCGAGGCAGCTTTGAGGAAGCAGCTCCCCTTCACCAGAACCCTCGTTTAGAAAGGGAAAATCGAGCTCAGGAGGTTGCTGCAACAGAAGCCTGCAGGCAGAGAGGCAGAGCCAGGACCACTAAATGATGACCTGAAGTACCATTTGCACCTGCCTCTGGTTTTTCCCCATCTGTTGCTCTCTTATGACACCCTACCACCTCCTGAAGGAGTTTCATCCCTTCCATCTGCCAATTCCTCACCTGCCTTTCCTCCCAGCTGGAAGGCATGAGCAGCCCAGGGAAAGGTGCTTGAGATGCCTCCCAAAACAAACTCACGCTGTCAGGGGACTTCACAGGAGCAGCTGCTTCCTGCAGGTGGTGCATCCCTGCTCTGATCCCTTGGGCACACACTGTCTCCACTCCTTCCCCACACAGGTGCTGAGAGCACTGTTTGTGCTGTTGACTTTCAGGTGTCCAGATAAGATCAGTATTTCTTAAACTACAGGTGATGACCTCCTCCAAAAGAGTTGAAAAAATCCTTAACAAATACTCAATCTTCAGAAATGTTACCCACCCTCTGGGTTCTCCAGAGGTCACGCAAAGACAGATAAGCCAAAATGTAGACAGATAATGCACACGGTTTTGCCCTTTCTCTGAAGCACAGGAAATGCAGCCCAACTACTTTGTGTTAAGTCTTGAAGAAATGAAAGTAAAATAGCTAAAAGCAGGTTTTTTCAGTTGCTGCTTATTCTCCAGTGAGTAAGGCATGCAAATCAGGCAGTTAGGGACATACATGGGCAGGTGGAGAGCTCGTATCCAGATTTATACATCTCGGGCTCAACATGCATAATTAAGCTTGTACAAATACATTTCTGAAATTACACAAACCTGACTTAAAGAGCAGGATCAAAGTGTTGCTCTGAATTGCACCACAAATAAGTAATGTGTAGTGGGTTTGGTTTGCCAAGTATGCAAGTATGTATTAGGAGTAGATTTATATCAGTGTTGAACTGACAAAACCTGCTTAGTTAAAGCCTTGAGGACTGAGATCCCCTTTTACAAACCCATTGCCTGTAACAGTACAAATATCTATGCATCCTGCCTCAACAATGTCTATCAAATGAGATCGTAGTGTCCCACAACACGACAGATCTATTCCCAGAGCTCTCCACTGTGTCAATACCTCCTGTGCACATGGCCCCAAAGCCAAGCATTCAGTGTCCACTACACTGTGTCTGTGACAGTCACTCCTCCACAACTACCACACCACTGGCTATTTCACACGAGCTCCAAATGCTCATCCCCTGGTACTTCTGATCACCTGACCTGCAACTCCAGCTGAGAATCCAGAGGGAAAGAGGCAGTGACCAGTCCTGGAGGTGTTTGGGACACGAGACTTAACTAAAAACCAAACCCCACTGAAATAACAATACCAATTAAATGTACTTCTAAGTGTTGGGCAAGCATTTCACATACTGCCATAGTATGAGGAAAATCTGTCTCAGGGGTAGGGCCAGAGGTCTAAGATCCCCAGAAGTAACCAGGTAGTGAGGAATGCTATCTGACACACTGACCCTCCTTTCAGGGTATCTTATCTTCAAAATTTGTTACAGACCAATGCCACTTTTCATATACAAGTGGAAAAGAGAAGGAATTCTGCTCCAGCATACTAATGACCTCAGCCTCTGTGTTTCATGGCCTTCTCTAATCAGGCAGGTATTGTCAGGCGCTGCCACAGAAATGTAACAAAAGGGGAATGCTCAGGTTTCTCAAGCTATGCTGCTCTCCATGTTAAAATAATTCATTACTTAAACAGGAAGGAATCTGAAATGTCATGTTTAAGTTTCACACCTGGGTGTTAACTACCCTCAGTTTTGACAATGCAGTCAGACTGCTCAGCTCTGATGGGAGCCCAGACTCACGCTTGGCCTGCACAGCCTGGCAGGGTGCTGTCACTTTGCACTGGAAATAAAGCTGAGGATTTTCTTTCCCATGAGAAGTAGAAACCCTGCAGAGGTGCCTGTAAAGTGGGAGCCTCTGTAGAGACACTCAGCTGGCTTGGCAATCCCAGGAATGGGGATAAGCACAGACCTCCAGATCCCCTTGCCTTGTGTCTCTCTTTCCAACGACACATCAAATGTTACGCTCAACTCCTGCCACAGCTACTGAAGGCATTTCACTTCACAGTATCTTCCTCACTGGACATGAAGGGAAAAACACTCCTATTTAAAGCTCTAGTGTGTCCAGCAGTGGTTTGTGTCATCTCTGCCCACATAAACATGTGCCCTGCGTGCAGGCAATGGAGTCGAGCACCTTTGTGCTGTGCAGACCTGGGAGCTCAGTGCCTGTAAACAAACTAAGTGGTAAACGTGCCTGACCATAACCACAAGAAATCCCAAATGAAACCCATGGGACGACTCATATGTTTTCAATTAGGAATGTGGTGAACTTGTGACTTGTCATTTGTTTATGAACTCAGCTGAACTGTGACCATAAAGGGTTTGTCTACAGTCAAAATGAGTTGAAAACCAATTAGGAACAGACTCCAGTCCTTCTGACTCCTGGGGTTTGATTTTAAGCACTAAACCATAAATAAAAATGCATGATATTATGAAAAGCAGAATTGCAGCATTTCAGCCTATATTTAAATTGACTTTCCATAATACCAAACAAAATGTGTAGCAGACACTGGTTTGAAACAAACATTGGTTTGTTTCTTTGAATTTTTAATTTTTCAGTCAAAAATGAGAAGAAACTGCTGCTATATTGAGTATAATTTTCACTTATCTTTTCAAGCACAGAAATGACCTGTGCAGTAAGACAAAGCTTAGCTTTAAAGCACACGTCAATATTTAATGTGACTTTTCTATTTCACTGAAACTTATGTATTTATAGTGATCAACAAACAATACCTTGACAAAACCTCCAGATGCATCCCAGAACGCTTTTGCATGCTTAACACACAAGCTACCCTGCCCTGCATGAGCAGCCAGATCTTGCACAGCACCTTTGTGGCCACAGATGTTTTTGACACTGAATCTGATAACAGAAACTAAGGCAAGGGTCACTAATCATCAGAGGGTTGAATCTTCTGGATGTGAGTTTCAGTGGCTCCTCTGCACCCTTTTCTGATGATGCCAAAGACAGGGTGGAAACCAGAGCTCCCCTACAGAGCAGCACCAGGGCTCTGCAGTCCCCAGCCACAGCAGAGCCCATAAAGCAGCAACGCACCCACTGCAGCCTAAGAGCAGTGGAAAATTCCTTACCTCTAATGCTCCTGCAAACATCCCCAAGAGCACAGCACAGCTCTCAGCTCTAAAACCTCCAACCTGGAACTGGATCAGCTCCCCTTCTCCCGCTCTGCATGCTAACAGGGTGTGTAAAGACAGGATTTGTTGTTGCTTCAAGGACTGACACAGCACTGTATGTGCAGCCTGGCTGTGAATTTCTGGGTCTACACTTCCTGTTTCTAGTCCTGCATTTCTACTTGTATTAAAAACAAGCGTTGTCAAGTATCATCAGCTTTAACTCTTCCCAAAGCAGGCTTATTAGTGCTCTCATTGGTAAATTCCAGATATTTTTATCTCTTTGCTGCTGCACTTTGTTTGCCTTCGATGTAACAAAAATTTGGGCTGTTTGAATGTGCCTCAGAGGCTGGCAGAGCAGAGCTTAGTGTTGGAAAGATTTCTTCTGCTGAATAAAAATGAATGGCTTGAGGTAAGAACAGCAGCAGTAAGGTCATATTGTGCATGTTGAGAGAAGCAATTCAGACAGACTCTGCATTTCAAGGAAACTTCAGTTTGTCTATTTTAATAGTTGGTATAACTTTCCTTTGCACTGGATTAATATTTTAAAAATCACTAGAGTCATCTGTTCTTTCACAGGAAATTTTTACAGTTTCCCTAACACAAGAGAATGCTTTTTGTGCTTAACAAATGGCCTTCACAATTTACCTCTCAGACACAGCCCACTGTGAGTTATAATCCTATATTGGAAATATCCCTGCATTTCCATGGAAACAAACTACTGTGCCAAAATAAGGGCTTAGTTCTTTAATAAAGACTTATGAACAGGGAAGAAATACTTGCTTGGGCTTCAGGTTCAAACATAATTTGCTAGCATCTAGAAATAAGAAACAAATTACTTAAAGGCCTAGTAGTCACTAATACAATTCATCTAAGGCATTTTTCAGGTTTATCAGCGCCCAAACAGATCCAGCTTCTTATTTTTCTCCATATTTACTGAAGAGAGTGAGCCTCCAAGGCTACACATTTGTTTAACAGTGTGCACCTGGGCTTAGATGCAGTACAAGTGCCCAAGCTGGCAAGAAGCCACATACAGAAGTTCTTCTGTACTGCTAAAATAAGGCATTCACAAAGCAATGGCACACATGTGATCTCAGAGTTAAAGCCTCCTGTACTCTCAGCTTTGGTTCCTCCTACAGAGTAAGCTGTTTGAGTCATCACAAGGGTATTTGCAATTTAATAGTACTTCTGTTGTGATATTAAAATTACTAGATAAGGGGGTCGATTAGATTGAAAAATGCCTCCCTATTTTCATCGTCTGACAAGATGAGAGCTCGCCTTGGCATACTAACAGCCTGCTGACCCAGCTTGGTGTTATCATCATGTTTTTAAGAGCAAGAAAACAGAATATAGCAGCTTTTGAAACTTTCCTTACACTGTGAAGACTTGTTCTTTCAGCAGCTTCTGTTTATCACTCTGATTCTTCAAGAATCCACAGACAGCAGATTAGCAGTTTGTCAGTCAGTGATTTACTGGGACAGAGCAAGCAACACATGCTTTCTCCACTCCTCATTCCCAAAGCCAGCATGTGAGATCCCACAGCTCCAGACCTCATTTGCTCATTACACAGCTTTAAATGGTCAGGCTCTGAAGAGCAGCAACACAAAGGGAGCAGGGACAATAACCGCTGCACTGGTATTTGAAAAGACATCTCACTCAAAGCATACTCGGAACAATTTGGCTTCTCCATCTGCCTTCAGCTCTAAAACACCAATGGCTAAACCAGCCTCTGAAATCTGCAAAATCTGCACCTGTCAAACTGGCAATGTGCAAATGTGAAAAGGCAGAGAGCAGATGTGCAACAGTCAGGGCATCTCCCGTCCTGGCTAGGAGAATTGGAAGGCTTCTCCTGCACACGTACCAATTCCTTTCTCCAGCCACCACATTATTTCTGTATGACACAAAGAACTGCATTATCCAGCAAACTGGGAAACAAGCTTAGTATCTCCCCAAAAGAGCCTCAAAGCCTGTAGTCCTT
Source organism: Trochalopteron elliotii (assembly GCA_024734555.1). NCBI lineage: Eukaryota > Metazoa > Chordata > Aves > Passeriformes > Leiothrichidae > Trochalopteron > Trochalopteron elliotii. Next base: position 547,348 of record JANPWX010000599.1, on the reverse strand, counting down.
AAATCATGATGAAACTAAAGAGAAACCTCTAACATAAGCAGGAGAGCCTTGTTAGAACATTTGCATTAGAGTTCAGCACTAATAAACAGACAATAACAGCACCTGAACTGACATTCAGATACGCTGTAGTTGTTTACATTACAAGCTCAGTAGTTTAAGTATTCAGTTCAATCTTTCATGTATAAAACTCCCACATTTATAATCTGTTTTTCATTTGTGCAATCCAGAAAGTTTTGCATACAAGGTACAAATTCATGAGTCCCATTTCTCAGTTGTGCAAACTGAAACACAGGAACCTGATAGACTCAGCTAAAGTAAAAATAGTAGGTGGGCTGAAGAAGCAGTTCTCAATTCTGCTGTCACCTTTTCTCCCAGATCACATGCAGCAACAATCCAATTCTACTTTCTGACTGAGTGTACCTTTTCTGGAGTCAACAGGTGAAGAAAAGCATTTCAAAAATAAGAAAATAAGATGTGGGTGTGAAAAATTTTCTTCTTCCAAATTGCTAGGATGGCTTTGACATGAACACCTGCCTGAGGAAAGGGCAAAACCTGTTTATGCAAGTTGCACTTTGGATTGAGTTGGGAAAGACTAAAGGTGTCTTTCCCGTATCTTTTCCCATGTGATGAGAAGGGGAATGCTACAAGCTGAAAGCATAAGCAATTTTGCAATAAAATCTTTGCAGTGCACCAAACCTTGGCATTAAATTGGCAATGTTTCCAGGATACAAGCTATATTCCAATCAGATTATGTTGCATTAATCACATTTGCATCCAATAAAAACAGTATTTTTCAAGCCTCATTTCCCCTCTTTTTTTATTGAAACCGTTTTCAGCAGCCATTGATAATTTCATTATCAGTTTCTGGAGAACAAGAAGCAGCAATGAATTAAGCAGAGGAAAAGCATTACAAATGAAAGCATCCTGTCTACTGATATTACCTCTTATCTACTTCAGACAGAAGATAAAACTTTCAACAAGGCCGTAACTTTTGGAGAAGAGTAGTCACAGAGGAATCTTTTCAAGCACAATTGAATTTGTAATTCTTAACTATCCCTCTCCATCTGCCAAGAGCCCAGTGTGAAATTACAGCCAGTTTGGGAACCCCACTGCTCTAGCTCTGCTCCTGTCCCTGTCAAGGGACATCTATCCATCACCTCATTGTGCAGCCTGTCCCATTTAATAGCTGGTAATGCCAAGGCCTCCTGCATTATTTGGATCCAGATCTAATAATTAAGTGTAGCTCACACTGAGTAGGAAGCAGCCAAATAAAATGCTGTGTGAAACCAATCTCTCTCTGCTGCATTTCCAATGTGTGTCACCAAGTCCTCAGGCTCAGGTGAGTGTCACAGTGAACACTCTCCACTGACATACCTTTATTTTACTTTCTGCACTTAGCAGTAAACACAAAACAGAGAAGGCTGTGAATCTTTTGGTTTGCATGCAACATTCTCCTTTACCAAAGCACGGGCAGTTTTGACAGTACTGGTGAAAAAAGGCAGGCAGACTGGAACTTTTAGTGACTGTTGATCTTCTGGCTGGATGAATAAGCAGAGATGAATCATTCAGATAATAAATGAAACTACTGTTTAGCAAACAAAAAATAACTACAAAACGACCTTCAATCTCTCTAATTTAAACAGGAATTGTTCAACAATTCTCAGTTCTGTCCTGACAGCAAATTCAGCTCTGGATGTAAGGCCATGGCTTCCCAAGGAGCAAGGGCACCATAGGGAACCACCAGGGCCTCGCTCCCAGGCTGGCAGGCAGCAAGGTCAGAGGCAGGGAATGAAGGGCTGCACAACATCACAGAAACTTGTCTTAACATCCACTAACAGCAAGGGCTGAAATAGCTGACGACTCTTGCTTGTGTCAACTGCTGCAACACTTTAAACAGCAACTACTTAACTAAACACACAAACCACAGTCGACCCCTGCTCCTCTTCCTGCTCCTTCTACTTGCCTCCCAGTAACACCTAGCTTAAAAAACCATTATTTCATGTACTGAATGCAATTCCCAAACAGACTGACTAGGAAGGGGACAGCCAGTTTCATACATAACACAGATTTCTGAGCCTCTAGTACTGGTGTATCCAGAACATAAACCTGGGAGATTTGGGAGTTTCCATACACGTAAGAGACCTTACTCACCCCATGAGAACACAACAACAATCCTTGACGGGAAAACAAGAAACTTAAAACCTGTGACAGTTATTTCAATTTGCTTTCATTTTATTTGCCCAGCAGTCAAAATTAATTCTGGATGTAATCATTGTGATTACAAACTCAGCTATTTAAGGTCCATAATTTCTCAGAAGAAAAAGCTAAAACCTTCAGGCTCTTCTACAGAAAAAGACTTTGTTTGCCCAACCCAACCATTAACAGTATTTCTCAACCCTATGCAAGGAAAGAGAGAAGCACAGTCAGGGAACACAGGAGTTATTTACAAAAATTCAAAGTTTAACCTAATTTTGGCTCGAAAGTGAACAAAACTACTGCAGAAATGCTGTATCAGACAGCCTTGAATTATTTTAAATTCTGAGTTAAATGGATCTTTAATTTAATAACTGTAAGAAATACTACTCTGTAAAATAACACATGAAATTGCACTTTATGTGCAATGTAACATGATGATACTGAAACTGCTCTCAGCTGGCAAGCTGACATTCTCAGACATGCTGGTAGTAGAACACGATCACTGCAGTGTGTGCATGGTAGCTGTTACTATAGACTTCAAAATGGAAATGCCATGTCCCTACCAAAATTAGATTATTCTAGACAGAAAAGATGGTTATTGTAAGTAGATCTCTGTCCTTAAATTCATAAGGTACAAGAATAAAACTGTCTCAAGCTTCGTAAGTTTAAAATACATGACATGATTCTGACTTTTCTGGTACTGAACCACCTCCTAAGGAAGACTTTTGGTGATACCAGTGGTCACTGATTTGGAAAGAAGAAAGAGACGAGACAGGAGTACTTCTTTACAAGACAGGTAATTCAATGTGTATCAAAATAATCATTCTTCTGAGATGGCAAATGTATGACTGCCATCAGTCTACTTCTGATGTGAAAGTACACAACAGAAGGGGGCATCACATACAGATTTTGGCTGGGTCAATGACTCTGATTGCCTCAAGTTGTTGAATAGGAAGACTGTGCTTGGGATATTTTTAAAAGCTTTACAGAGAAGTGGCTAGCAATGTCTGAAAGTACAAATGCAGAAAACTAGATGAGGAGGTAATGACACTGGAGATGCTTCTGCTCTTTTCCTTGGCCTATTTACGTGTTTTGAACAGTCTCCAAAAGGCTTCTGCTCAGCATGCACCATCTGGTATGCAGATACCATTTCCAGATGTTAAATTACACACAAACTGGCTTTTTACATTGTATTTTTTTTTCTTTTTTTAATCAAGACAAGCAGCATGTCCATGTGAAAGCATGGGTAAAGGATAACATGACCAATCAGAAAACACAACAGGGTCTCATGAATGCACTAACTATAGCATATTACTGCAGTACTTCATTTGTCCCACTTCTTCATTATAATTTCCAATTAATTTATTATAATTGTAATCATATTCTAACACCACACTCTCTAAAGCCCCTGCAGTGGATAAGTACTTTTTCTTGTATGAAAGCTATAAATAGCTAATAATGGTCAGATAATAAAAGCCCACACGGAGAGAAAAGGATGACTCTGAGACATAAGAAAATAATCAGGTAATTTCAAAAGTTAATTTCCAGTTTGAGTGGAAAAAACAGAAATAGTACTTACCAGTCATAATGTTTTTTGTCTGCAAAAGGCTTTCCAACATAATTGCATTCTCACAACTCCTAGTGAAATTATCTGCAACTATTATCTCTGTTGTACCATGGAAGAAGTTACAGGACAGCAGCTGACCTCAGAGGGGTCCAGATTTCCAGTTTTCTGCTTAGACCACATCCCATTCCTTTTTCTGCCTCATACCCTGCCACTCAACGACCTTAAATGCACTGACTTTGCCTGCTCAACTGGAGCACTGTGATCTTCCAGCCTTGGAAGCCCCAGGTTTAACCCTGGTACTGCTTTAGGATGCTTGAAACATTCACATTTTTTCCTTTCATCAAATGAAGCATCATTTTGTGGATAACAACACAATTGCTCTGTGTTTACAGGAAAAAAGAACATTTGAGCAAAATGAACAGTCAGATAAGTGAGGACAGTGCTGAAGCTCTCCTTCTGTCACAGGATGAAAATTAGCAATGAACTTCATGCTCCACACCAGCCCCACTGGGATCACCCGGGTCCTTGGGAAGTGCTGCCACTTTGCAAAAGGCACAGAAGTTGTTTTTCTGTCGCTGAAGTTAAACACACAACTTTTTCTTTTCTTTTTTTTTTTAAAGCGTTTATTCTTGAACAACTGGTTTTCATGCACCCCTTAAATGCACTGCCATAAGACTGTCACAGCTGGGAAACTTGTACATATAACCAAACCTTTCATATGCAACTACTTCCTTGTAGATAAAAGAACACAAGGAACTGATCTAAATATAAACTGCAATTACCTGCCATAGTCTCCAAAACTGGTCCTTGAAAGGTGAACCATGGAAACCTTCCTGCCCTTCACTTAGCCTCTGACCTCAGCTCTGACCCTCATACTGTCCCCAGCCACATTACTCATCTCTCATTCCTTCTCAGTACACAGTAACCAGATGACCATAGCTGACATACTGCATTAACCTATTATTAGGTGACCCTGACACTCTACCTCACATTTTCTCAGTTCATATACACAACAACTCTAAACCGAAATATTAATGGTGATAAGAACTCTTTATCCATAACCTTGGAAGCAGTAATGAGAAAGAAGGCAGGATGGTACATGACATCCTCAGTTACAGCCTGTGTGATACTATAACCTAGGAAAGTGGAACTGAGCTTTTTATCTTTTCCTTCCTTAAAATACATATCATGGAAGTCTGACTATTAAGAAAATGGTAGCTTTATTTCCTCTGATCAAAAGTCTCAGAGAACTTGCCTGTTGAGTATCTGAAAGATGGAGAAGCCATGCAAACAATTTCATGAAACTAAAAGATCTTATGCAACCTCCCAAAGCTTATCTGTCACAAAGAATGGGCAACTCGTTCAGCTGACACAAGGCACTCCCCTGCCACGCCTCTTCTCAAAATGAGTCACTGATGTGGCTAACCCAGGAAGGGGAAAGAGGAAAACCTATTCAAAAATGATTCTCCCAGGACACAGCAGAACCTGCTGGCCAAAGGTGTAGCCTGCTATATGCACCAAGGATGAAAGAAATCACCTTGTTATTCAAAACCAAGCATGCACAAGGGCCACTGTCAAAATACAGTGGCATCTAAGGAAGCAGACTTATTAAGCTTTGGATTTCTCAACACCCATGATTGCTTGAAACTGTGCCACAGTAACATGGCTTGTGACCAAATACAGCTTGCAGATAACAAATTTAAGGGAAATGCCTAGAATGAAAATGCAATGAATAGTGGAAGATACATTTACTAACAGAAGAAGCACCTATTAACTGGAATAGCCCAATCAGCTTTTTGCTGTTTTTTGCTCAGCAAGAGACAATATTCCAAATTAAGTTTCCGTTCAAAAAACTTAAGAAGATACTCACCAGCAAGTGTATAGTCCATATCAAAACCAAAGCACTTTATCTTTTCCATGGCTAAACTTCTGTTTACGAAGACCCTGAAAAGAGAGGAAAAAGTATCACCAGAGGTACAAGCATTTTCAAAATACTCACGTTTTAGAACAAACACATTCTGCTACTCTCAAGATGTCTGGCTTTCATAGGTCAAAATCAGCAAATATACCTGAAAGCAGTGTCAAGTCTCATGTTTAGCAAGTTCTCCTGAAGCAAAGCCATGGCTTTGCAGAATTATTCTAATTATTGGTATGCTGTCCAAAGACATACACACATGCATGCACACATACACACGGCCTTCCATGTGACCTGCAAAAATTCCTAAGAATAGAAGTGCAAAACCTCCTGAAGCAGAATTCAGACCTCAAAGGATATGAAACTGGAAACAGTAGATGCAAAGCAATATAATTTGCTTGATTAAAACAAAATTTTAGTAAGAAGTAAGAAGCAAAATAAAATAATATTTCAGTGAATAAATTCACAGCATTTGCCTCCTCTTTGGAACTATATCTGTAAATTCAAAGCAAAGCCAAACAGATCCATTTTCACATTTTCCTCAATAAATACTGCTAAAAACATTTTATAAAACTCTGAAAAAGAGCAACTGAGAAAAAATTTTCATACACAAGATATGCCATTTCTATTGTGAAAATTTTTATTTATAACTCCTCTGAAATTTGCCAACTGCTATTTTGTAAATTTGACTTTTAACATTAATGCTTATCACAAAGCGACTCTAGGCTGAATTCTTCCAGGCCCTTTTGGATGACAACATTAATACACGATATCCAATTTAGTTCAAGTAAATAACACGGTAAAGAAATAGGTCAGAGAATACAACAAAAGCTTTTCTTGCTTCCCATTCCAACTACGACAGTAACTAAGCTGCTTATGTTTCCCCAGAACTCTAAAGCATAAAGCAGATCTATAATTCAACAGGACTTCTTTCCACTGGCGTATCTGAACTTTAAAAATGAGAGTCAGAACTCGTCTGTGGGAGGGAAGCTGAGCTTTTCAACACCCATCTCAGACCGAAATCCCATGCACTGCTCGAGCTGTGATGCCAAGACAAAATTCTCGCATATGAGAAGAGTCCCAGAGCCTTCACTTGGACTTTGATTTCAGCATGTGAAAATTCTCCAAATATTTACTAAATGCACTGCCCTCAGCGCAGTAATTATCCCCTTAGGAGGCGGAATGGGCAGCGGTGCTGGGCGGGAGGCGCGGCTCGGGGCCGGCAATGGAGACAGACGGGGAGTGCGGAGCCGAGCGCCCGCCGGTTCCGAGCGCCGCGGGAAGCCCGCGGAGATTCCGCCCCGCTCGGCCCGGGCCGGCACAACCCGCCCGCTCCACCGGCCCCGTCAATCCGCCACAGCCCGCATTCCATCAGCAAACTGCTCGCACCAGCCTCCTGTGCAGTCCTCTTACCTCATCTCTCACCGACGTGCCCCTTGTTCAGCTCGCAGCAGTCGGATTCATCTACTTGTCTGAATCATGTTACAGGATTCCTTTAAAGCTTCCCTGGTACCCATGCAATTTTGCTTGGATCTGATTTGACTTCAGAAGATCATTATGCCTGGACCGAGCCTTAAAGTACTGTATATCTCCTTGGACAGTGTTCTAGAAAACACATCTGTGGCTAATTTAACCAGTCACTGGATATTGTTGTTGTTCCACACAAATCCACTTGGAATACAGTTTCTCTGGCAATAGTATACTTTCCCCTAACCTTGCACAGTCTCTCTGGGAGTCACTGTTTCCTGGCAAAGTGCCTGCCTTTGACAATGGGGTTTGTCACTAAGGGGCCTTGGAGGTTACAGATGATGCTCTTTTCTAATAGATTTATGTATTACCTAGAGAAGACAAAGTGATAGGATGAACACTGGAAACTGGTAAAGAAATGCCTTTTGGAAATATGAGATGGGCTCATAACTCACTAAAATTTGCTCCTGAAATAGCTGGCTTTTGAGTAGGTGGAGCAAATTATCTGAATCTGCAATCTGAATCCGTGTTTGTCATTTAACATCTCTGATTTACAAGAGACCAAGGAGAAGCACTATTTAGTACTAAATACAGTCTGATACTTTGTATAATGCATATGATTACGTGCTGCTGCGGCTGCTGCTGCTGTCAGGAAACATTATTTATTAGCTAATTCAAGCACATAATTTCTGATCTCATTTTTGTGCAGCTTGTTTCTGAGAATGCAGAGCTTTAAGAAGGAACAACATAGCTCCAGGAGACACTAGCAACATTTTTTGTTTAACCTGCAGAGTCCAGTTCTGCTCTTGTCTTTAGGCTTAATCCCTGCGGCACAGTTTTCTGACTGTCTTTACAGGACAGGAGCAAGAAGGGCAATTCAAAGAAGATCACAAGATCATTTCAGAATTGCAACATTTGGTAAGTTTCCCAAATGAGGACAAAAACCCCAAGTACTAAGACACAGCTGAATGCACTCACAAAAAGGGTAATATAACAGTGCCTGTGAAAGGCAGAAACAAGGGAGCTGTGACCCAAGAGATCTGTTCCAGTCCAGCCTGCCTACGTTGAGATGATGATGACACCAAACTGACCAAAACCCATGGAAATATTTCTGAATCTCTGACAGACTGTCATCCCTTGTTTTTGTAGTATTTAGAAACTGAACCCAAAACCAGCATACCTTGAGACCGAAGATCTGGAAAAGTTTTCTGAACAAAACAAATAGCACCCATTAGTATATTTGTGTTCCAACATAAGTCTTTTGACTGGAACATGACAATTACCATAGCAGCACCCTTTGGTAACAGCTGGTGAAGATGCCTATTTTCCACCAATTTGCACTTTTTGCCTATGACCTATAAACTGCACTGGCAGAGTCTAATCTCACCCCAACCTGGCAGATTTCAAGGCATCCTACCAGCTGATCTCATGTGGTAATTACTTCACTCACCAGTGCTGGAGTGAGACACAGCAAATATTAAAAAAAAAGCTAAAGAAGATGATTACACAACATGTTCAGGACAGGAAATGAGAACATTTCAATCAATTTAAACTTGCATATGCCTTGGCAGATTAAATGCAGACTAAACAGTGGTAAAAAAACCCCAAAAAACCAAAAAAACCAATTTCACTTCTCTTATGAAGGCCCAGACAGATATTGGTTTATTTTGCAGGCACTCAGGACCTCAATTTTAAATCCTGATAAAGAAATCTCTCATGAACAGTGCTCCCCTAAGCGCAAGGGAGTAAGTAGCTACTTACAAATATTTACTCCCAGAAACTGACTGGCTTAATTTGGGGTTTTACTCAAAGTAGTAAATATCTGCAGTGTCCTAGAAACTAAAATTAAAAACTGAGATTAAATCTCTAGGACAGTTTCTGGGAAGAGCGAGGTGCTTCTCAGAAGCTGCAGACTTGGCCCATTTCAAAGCTGTTCTTAAATTCTAATTGAAGGTACATTGAGCCTGACTACAAGAATACCAAACAAATCACAGGATCACAGAATGGTTTGGGGTCAGAAGGGACCTTAAAGATCATCCCATTCCCATTGGCAGAGACACCTTCCACCAGATCAGGTTTCTCCAAATCCCATTCAACCTGTCATTGTGTCTGATGGCTACGGTGACATTCAACCTGTCATTGTGTCTGTTGGCTACAAAAGATAACATTTCCTCAGAACAAATGCTTTAGAGAAATTACAAGAGTTGTTTCGAATGACTATAAAGCAAGAGCAACCTGAGGGCCCTAAGAACCTCAACCACCTGAGGAAAAAGATCCCCTGGTCACGAAAGGAAAGGATGAAATAACAAGTGTCTTACAGCTCATCCAGATGAACAAAAATCAAATAAACTTCTGGATTACAAACAGTAGAAATAGTGTCAGAATAAGAGGAAAACTAAAATGATCTAGCATTTTTAGGCAAGGAAGTTTTAATGTAGAATAATTTCTCCACTTGCCAGAATCAGAAGAAATCACACTCTCCCTTCCCCTGAATTTGGCTTTTTCCATTTAGAAAATAGTCACTTTAACTGGAAGAACTGGAGTTAAAATTTAAGCTGATCTAAAAACTTAACAGCACTGGGCAGTAAGACAAAACAAACTCTAAGCACAGCATGAGAACACGCTCTGCATTCCTTGTGCTGAAGCAGAGGTCAGTATTGCCTAAACCCAACTCCACACCTGTCTGCACCCAGAGCATCTCCCTAAACAGGACACTGCCTTTCTCTTGCCTTCATCCTTTCCTCCTGATGAAAAACTTTACATTTCTGCTCTGAGGAATATCCCTGTGAGTTTTGGACTCCCTGTGCAGTGTGGCTGGAGTAACACAAGGTGTGGAGCATGTGGGGAAGGCATTTGAGGGACAATATTCCAGCTCCATGGGCTCCCTGAGCACAGCTGGGATCCTGGACTTGGGGCGACCTACCCTGGCACAGATCCCCACCTTTGGAAAAACACACTTGAGGAGCTGCTTTAGGGAACCTTTGAAGCATGTTTCCTCTTTATTGAGTTGTTCCTCAAAGATTAAACCCTGCAGCTTGGCCACAGCAGAAGGCTCTCAGTGATGACAGTATTTATTTTCTTTTTGAGCTCTACAGATTGTGCTGGGTAAGAGAAAAATGTGTTGTACTGCAAGGAAGAAGGAACTGCTGAGCATGCAACAGGGGAGTCACACAGCCCTGATAGCCACAACTCTGCAATTCATGGTCCTTTATATTTTTACAAGAGAACTGATCTTGGTTTTGTTACTGTTCTTGTCAATCATTTCTGCAGCAGAAACCTAAATCCCAACTCTTCTCAAGTAACACTGGAGAGGAGCAAACACAGTTAGGGAGAAATGTTTTTATTTTATTTGTGCAAAATTTCTAAAGAGTTGTGTGCCCTGAATGTAATTTGCATGTATAATAGTCTTGTAGTTTGACCAACAAAATAAACAAAATGTACAGAACTTAATAATTAAGGAGGACCTTGGCACATGGCTCACAATTCCTCATAGTGAGGAAACGAAAATGAACAATGTGAGGCAAGGTTTCCGGAACAGAGCACTTCATAATAATTTTCCAAATGTGTCTAGAAATACCTTGCAGCAATTAGTATTTTTCTGGGCAGTATGTTTCACTGGAAATTAAATAAATACAAAGAGAATTGCAACACTGCTGAGTGGAACAGCAAATACAGTGGGAGCTGGCTAAGCATGACCAACGTGTGTTTAAAAAAGCCTGTGGTGGACAGTTGGGCTTGAGCCAACCACAAAACAGGGACTAACTAGCCAGAAGGCTCAGATTCCCACTTACTCAGGGTTTAGGAACTTCGGTTAATCTTCGCTTTATGGACAACTTCCATTTTTTTAATAAGCTGGAAGAGTTAAAAAGAAATAATGGAAACTAACTGGATTAGCTTTTAATAGTCTCCCACGCCCAAGTTCCCCATGGCCTCTTTAAAAAGGCAAACAATGAAATAAACATCCCTCCACTGTATGACAACTCAATGCTCTCAGTATGACCAGCTAGTCCCCAGATGTGGTCTGCTGGGCGACTTGTGTCACTGCATGACATTACAGTTCTGTCACAGCTGACTTCCACCAGCAGCAGCAAACTTCCCTAGTGACCTTATTTATCTGGTACAAAGCATGTGAGCAGTCTAAAGAAGATATTACCATATCATCAAAATGTCTCATCTTTGGGTGCTAGATGTTTTGGTAGCTGCCTTAGAGAAGAAAGAAACTGCTTTAAATTTTTAAAACCAATGAAATTGTTCTTTTGCTAAGTCCTGCCTCTTTAGGTAGGTACTGACCATTCCATATATTATTTTTTCATACCATTTTTGTTTTATTTTTTAATTCTAGATTTTTTTGAGTTATATTTTATTCCTTCTTAAACCAAAGATAAATATTCTGAATATTTGTAATCTTATTTGGAGATAGTATTTGGGCTTGACAAATGGGGATGAAATAGTATCAGGGGAAACAAAAGAAAGGCATAAACATCTCCTGGACACTTCTAGTAACATTTCCAATGCCATGCCCCATAATTTCACAAGTCTAACTGTCCTTGCACAGTAATAGTGATACAAAACTGGAAAATCCAGTAATGACTGAAACTTCAAAGCATGATGAGGCTGTATCCAGAAACACAGCTATGAGCACTTCCCTCTGAAATTCTGCAGGAATCAGATGCAAAGAGATAGCCTTGGCCTTTTCTGTTTTCATTGTTTGTGTTTTCTTCCCAGGCAATAGCAAAGTGCCAAGAAGCTCACATATGGATTCCATCCCAAAATAACACTTGTCTGCTCCCTGGAACTATTAAAGCTAAGGATCATGGGACATTTACAATGTAATTTCTTTGTTATTAATTTGGCAAGTGGTGTGCTTTTTTATAAGCTCACCCATTCTGCAGACTTGACACTCCCTCTCCCTCCTCCAGTGCCTAAAGCACTGAAACAAAACAGAGGGAGGCACACGCTGCCCTCTGTCACACACATGTCACCACACGGGTCCGAGGAGGCTGCTCAGACACACGGGGACAGACCACGGCCAGAAGAGCCTCCAGAGATACCCAGTACATGGAAACTCCACATGGGGCCTGCCCAAATGTGTTTCATGAAAAGAGCACTTTCAGACTGGTAAAGATTTGTTCTAATTTTCCACCTCAATGAACTGATCATTTTGAAGCAACTTTAAATATAGCCACCCAAACAGATGAACAGTTTCAAGTCTCACAGCCTTGTTTATACAACATTTCCACCTGTTTGCAATCACTGATGATCCAGTAACAATTAAGTGAAGAAACAAGACTGGCAGTGAATAGCCCAGAGTCCACAAATTTGAACAAACTAAAGTACATCTTTAATCCATTAAATCAAAACAACCAATAGGCAATCCTTTTGCTTTGTCATTATTCAAGTATATACTATTTTTAATCCAGAATCTCAGTGTACAGTAACAGCTAAAATCACTTATATCACCACCATAAGGTGCTCTGAAAGCAAACTGAAGTACAAAACTGTGAAGCAACTTATTTAATACTCTATCAGCAGTCAGCAGGAGAATTAGGATTAGGAATCATGATGCCACACCCCCTGCACTAGCCAGTAAACAAGAGAGCAAGAAAGAACCCCGACAACTGAAACAATAACAGAGAGCCCACATTCAGGATGACAAGTCTCAAATTATTCTGATGTAAAATGGTAGAAGCATCCCAAAGCCAGTATGTTTAACAAAAAGGTCATTTCAGCCTTACTGCTCCGTTAAGCCAAAACCACAGACAAATAAATATAAGTGCAAATACCTGTTTCCTGGATCTTGGTAACTGTCAGTAACAAGAGTGGATGGAACACCAACTTTTTCCATTATTTGCTTTAACTAGATGTGGCTGCTATTTAAACCCTAAAGAGCTATGTGAGATAATCCAGAGGGTGCCTAGAAGTGCTCACTCCAAGTTAAAAAATAGACACTAGGGCAATTTGGTGGCTCAGAGTCAACCTAGTTCTCGCCTAATTACAATCACATTAAATGACAGTACTCCTCCAGAACAAATGAGCCAGTGATTATCCTCTACCCGGAAAAGTCAACAAGCAGCACACGAGGGAGGTGGCCTCACAACCACACACACCAAGGAAAAGCCTCCCAAGAACTACACACCCATTTTATTTCCGAATTAAAATCCGTGTTGCCAACGGCACAGTAATGCAGTATCCTCTTACCAGTGACCTCTGCTAGAGAATGAGTAACATGTAGCTTGCATATTAATTCATCTTCAGACCTCACCTCCAACAGGCGCCAGCAGTGTTGTGTAACAAAGGTCTGACAGCAACACCAGCTAACCAAAACCTTTCATTAAAGCTGTCAGAAATTCCCTGAAGATAAAACCCCACCACTTCTCCTCCCCAGCAGATTTTTCTGATTCTGTAGCTATAAAAATTTGATTCTGACCATTCTTGCCCACGGCATTCAGATATCATTATGATATAGTCATCATACTCTGAGTCAGTATGCACTACACCAGTTAAACCAGTCTCAGCCAGGACTTCTGACAACAATTATTATATGTTGAACATCCATCCATCATTATGATAGAATTGAAAGTGCACCACCTGAAAAAACACATTTCAAGTAAGAACGACCACTGTAAACTATGACTATTAGAGTGGCATCATCAGAGGTAATTTTTAAAAAGTTTTTTCGAAGTTTCATGGCCACGAGAACATTTATATGTATATATTTTTAAGGTAAACTATTTTGCTTTTGGAAGCTTTTCCTTCTTTTTCATCTGAATTCATTTACAATTCAAGCATATCAAATCTGATGTACTTCAGGAGAACAAGAATGTTAAATTGATTGGTCTAGGTATCTCCACTGGTATTTAAGTAAGCATGAAGGAAACAAACAGTGAAACAAGTTTTTTAAATTTCACACTTCAGAAAACTAAGCATTCCTAGCAGCATTTAGAAAAACTGCTGAGTGACTCCAAGCTCAACTAGGCTTTCAACATAGAAAATAAAAGGTCGTCCCAATTGTGCTCATCTGTAAATGTGGTGTAGCTGCCAAGTTCCTCCAGCCTTTCAGATTGGGCCCATAAAATAACTTTGACCAGCTTTAAGGTAACAGAAACGTAATAGGTTTAAATTCAATGTTCTTATTGGTTTTGTTTCTAAGTGATTTTAGATTAATGTTTTCAAGGATTTTTCCTTTAGCTGCTGGAGTAAGGAAAAAAGAGACAGAAAAAAAAGACTGAAAGAAAAAGAGAAGAAAAAGAAGAGAGAGAAACAAAATAATCTTGACAATGAGACCTTGTATTTTCTGTTTCTTTTTTCATAAAATTTGCAGTGCTTCAGCAATATCCAAGAGTCAAAGCATACCTGGACCTTAGTGAAACAAATTTATATCCTACAACTCATGGCTGTGACCAGCACATGGATTCTGCATCTGAAGCATTGATAAAACACTAAAAAATATAATATCAAACACCAAGGGGAAATAACATCAGTCATACTCTATCATGTTAAGTTTGCACTTTTTAAAGTAACATCACATCTGTTAACACTACAACCATGAAAAGTACCAGAAATAGAAATCTGACAACACTGCCTCTGGAATGAGGTTGTTTCAGATTCTCACAATACTGGATTATCAAAATAACTCCTATGAAACTGGTATACCAAAGCCATTAATAGCACAGATTTATACTACAATCTTGGCATCAGGTTCTCTCATTCTCTCCCATTCCCTCCCTCTCTCCCTCTTTGAAAGAGGATAGCAATTCCAAAACAAAAATGTGCCCCCCCTTAATGTATGTCCAATGTTGTGCTTTCCATGAAAATCTGACATGCTAGCAGCATTTCTGCTCGGTATATTTTGCACAAGACATTTCTAAATGCTAAAAGCAGGTATCTAAACTTCACCACAGACTAATTTTGGGCTACCAGATCCCAGCTCCCAGTGGGAAACTCTCCTTTACATGACTGCACTCCCATCCTCCATAAGGAAATTCTTTCTGAAAGTAAGGACTTCTTACACAAGTAAGAGTAAACATGATGAGGACTTGAATGTATGAGCTCTTAAAGACAAGCACAGCTTCTTTTGGATCCTGTACAACATTTAGCAAACTGTCAGCATTTAACCATAACAAATGTTAAGGAAATACTTAGAAAAAATATAGGCATTACTCTGACTTGATTTCCATCAATCTGAATCAGGAGTAACACAGCTAAAGTTTTAAATAAATTCATGACACAAAGGTAAACCTGTCAATGACTGCAACACGGTGAAGATTTTTTGACAGGGAATGATATAAAATTCCTCTCTTCTTGCATGCTATATATAGTTACATTCATTAAATGCTACCATATCTGACAAACCAGCTGACAGACAGATTCAAATGCCACCACTTCAGACATGTTGCTCAAGCATACTCATTGGAAATTGGAAAGCTTCAGAAATGCATCACAGGATCCATTTCTTAGCCCTGGACACTGCAACTTGCACAACATGGCCAATCATATGATGCAGTAAGGCATTTTTCTCAAATTAGATTCCATTTGGAGAATCAAAAGATATCTAACACTTCGAAAACACTTCCCCAGAAATACCACCAATGTGAATCACAAATGCAACGTGGCATTTAAGCATGAGGTTGAGAAACTTGACTTCTTTTTCTGTTTCTACATTAGACATACATTTCCCCTTCTGCTGAATATCCTCTGATCATCACACTGTATGACTTCTCAAAATAACTCAAAGCTAAACTTTGAAGATACACCTCCCACAAACAGAATACTGACAATTACTAGATGCTGTTGTTTTTAACTCTGTAGCAGTCCAGACATCTCATAAGGATACAGACTTCATCCATCTTTTATGCTCTATGCTTGGAACCTTGAGAGCTATGGACTAAATTCTTGGCTCAACCAAACCTCCAATGTGATCTCATAAAAACAACCTAGTGTCTGCACTTTGATTCCCAAACTATAAACTAAGAGTGAGAACATTCCTTTTATTTTGAACTCTGTCTTCTTTGCTTACTGTAATTGTTTTTCAGCAAAGATGTTTTTAGGTACACCTAAGAGTGAAAAGGCTGGGCCCTTGCCTAATGCTCCTGCATGCTCCTATGGTCACACAGTTAATCATACTAGGTGTAATTCTCAAACAAGTTCTGACCCCATTTGATGTCCTCCTTATTCACATTTGTGCATTCCAGTGTCTAAGGCTCTGCTCTCCCAGTGTGCACTGCAATAATTATTATAAAACCTCTACCACTGAATATTTATTGACTTGAAAGCTTCTACCCAAAATCTGACTTTGATTAATCTTTTGACTGCAGTAAGAAGCATAACCTCTCTCACTCTAGTACATGTATCTCAACTCAGCTGTCCTGCAGGCCAGTGCTGCAGAATATCTTCTTCTAAGCTCTCTTTTACCAACACTTCTACGAGGAAGATAAGAATAACCTTCCTGTTTTACTAAGAAGCAAAAAACCCCCCAATAAACGTGGGGTTTATGTTTAGTTTTGGAGCTCCCAGACGACCTACCGGTGATAGGCTTCCCGGCGGTACTTTTTCAGAGCATGCCCATCCATGTTTGCAGGGAGATCTGCTGCATTCTGCAGTCGGTCGCTCCATGAGGTCGTCATCTTCAAATGCTTACTTATTTCTGAAAGATAGAGAAAAGAAAAGCTTGCTTAAGTTCAAGGTTTGTTTTGCCAGAAAGTTGTCTGTTTCCTGGTACAAAGGAACTCCTGTGCCACTCAGGAAGTCTTGCAAAGTACCCAGTGGAATGACCTGAGTGTGCAGGTCAAGTAAGATGCTGCTCTTTGAGATGTTAAAACAGAGAGCTGGGAAGGCTGTTTTACATGGTTGCAAAGATATTCTTATCCATTGTGGTGAAAATGCATTCACAAACAGACACTTTGTTTTCGTTGCTGAAAAGGGATATTTTTTGGTGCTAGAGTTACCAATATGCATTAGGTGTAGGTGATAGAAAACCCTTAATAGATGAGATAAATTCAGCAGTGTAAACCGTACAAGCCCCAGTGGGACTGACCTTGCCACTTTTACCACAGAGTGGAAACAAAGATCCTTGTCCCTGGCCATTTGATCTCTAAGCAAAGACAAAGCTTCAAACTGATGCTAAATTAGCAGAAACAATTGGAAGGAAAGTAGAAAGATGATCCTTTGTCCTCTGCAGGTCAGACACATTCAGGCAGAGCAAGAACACACTGCAAACCTGTAACATGAGCAATGCAAATATTCAGCAGCAGATCTTCACAAACATGAGCACCCCTTCTCAAGTGCTGGCTATCACAACCAAACCACAGACAGTCCTTCTCATTAGGAGGGCCTGCTGTGAGGAAAGAGGGGCAGCTTTCCCAATTTTGTTATTGGGACACTGGGGCAATCCTGCTCGCCTGCTCCTTCAGCCAGACACATGCTGCTGCATTCCCTAGCACCAGGTGGGGTTATGAAGCAGCCCTATGGTGGGTCAGTTCAGCTCACCAGTCCAAGTCCTCACCTGTCAAAATCAACTGACCAAAGGTGAGGAAAGGCTGAGTAGTCCCCACTGGTCAGCTGAACCCAGCACGACCTGCCACAACGCTGTCATTAGAGCTGGTGTGGAGAACAGGGTGGGAGACACAACCCACAGTGATACCAAATTGGGTATTACATAAAACCACATTCTTGTGTAACCCACACTACTGCTGGACTGCAGGCCTTGGCTTGTTTGCTCTTCTTAAAAGAAACAGAACCATCCACAAACTACATGGGTAACGATATAGCAACTACATCTGGACACCTCTAAAATATGACTGCATTCATTTTATAGAAGGGAATTTAATGATTCCAGTGAAGTAGAGAGCAGAGCAAGAGTTCAAACCAGTGCTGGAAGTCACAGCGCTCTCAAGTATCACACGTATGCTCCTCAAGGAAATCTGTATAATCTTTTCATTTCAAATTCTATTAAAGAACAACAGTTCCAATTATCATAGCACTTCTTAGTCTATTTACCTACTAGCTGCTGGTCATAAACATCAGAGAGCAAACAGCTTGTCTGTAAAAAATACTTTCCTCCTCCTCCTCCTCCAGCATTCTCTGCTTGTCTCCCAGTTACTATAACCAAGGTTTACAAATGCATCTTCTGCCACATCCTAAAGGTCACCAAATTCAGGCCCTGGCAGGCAGCCCAAGAGACCGCATGCCATTGCTGAGAGCTCTCCCCCTGAATTCCCTGCAACACACCCAGGAGAGGAGGTCACCACAGCGAGAGGGTGACAGGCCATTCCAGCCAGCCACAACTTCCACAACAGGGCATACAGGGAGAATCAGCTTCCAAAATAGCCACAGCCACCAAGGGCTTTACAAGTAATTACCAGCTATCTATTTAAGCCGTGCCCAAAGGCAGACAGAAGGCAGCACAGGACACGGAACTCAACGCCCCTCAAGCACCAACCTGTTCCCATTTCACTCAGAAGGCAGGGCACGGCCTGCAGCAAGGCTCCTCAGGGACAGCAAGGGCTGCTCAGGAGAGGAGCAGCGTCCCTGCCAGGGTCACAGACTCAGCCAAGACATGCAGCAGACAGAGTGATCTGGTAACACCCCAAGACTGCCAACTACAGAAAGGGCTTGTGCTCTCTGAGGGTGGAAAAGCATCTACCCCGTGGACATTTCAAGATGGCCCAGATCATCACCACCTTTGTCTATTTTAAAGCTACTAGCCTAGAGCTCCAGATTCAGATCTGAGAGACATAATCATTGAAACCCTCTAAAATGCACATGAAACAGCTCTGAAAAAAATTGTTGCATGGCTGGCCTCAGGATTGTTAGACAGCTCTGGGTCTAGGTCTTTCAAACAAGTCCACATCCAAGCCTCTTGCTATTTAGAAGGGGTACACCACTCTGCTTACCTAGCCAGACACATAGCAAGATTCAAGGATTTACACCCACAGACTACACCAGAGACATCGTGTTCTGCCAGCCTCTTCCCATTTCTTCTGCTTCCCATCACCACAAGACTACATCACATGCTGACACAGGTACTAAGCTAGGACTCCTTCTAGAGGCCATCCATGCCAGAGAGCTGACAGTATACACAGACAGTATCCCACAAAATGCCCTAAAATCCAGGTGACAGAAGAATTTTAGCAGGCTTCCTTTGTAACATCCATTCTAAAATAAGGAATCAGTGAAGCAGTTTGAACTCCTATGTGATGAAACTCTCCTCTACAGTATGAGAAACCAGACAGCATCATTTTGTGTGTGCTGGGATTCAAAAAGCTGAGACTTGAGGAAACCACAAAAAATCTGACTTTCCATAACTGCGCAAAGAAGGCCTGCATTATTTTAATAATCCAGCAGTATTTTGCTGTAGATGCAATCAACAGAGTTTGCTGGCAGGACAAGGTTTGTAGACAGAGGTAGTATCTTTTATTAGACCAACTGGTATGGCTGGAAAAAATAGACAGGCTCTTGGGTACACAAGCTTGCACGAGTTTTCAAATTCTAAAGGTTCCTCTAACAAAAAATATTACCTCTACGTTCAGGCTTTGCCCTGATTTATTAAAATATTTCTTCTAATGTTAACACAGCATTAAGTAGCAAAAAAATACAATTAAGGTTTCTATTACACATACTCAAAGGCAGGCTTACAGCTTAGCAGGCTCCACTGACACTGTGACAACAGCTTGCTGCCCTGAAACAAAACAGTGACAACTGACAAAATACATGGCAAGGAATCTTCGCCACCTGAAAGTCTTACTCATGCAAAAAGCCTCATGGACCTCACTGAAATTATTCTGTGCTTCAAAGGCATAAAAATCAGCCTGCTTGGGTGGGTAAGAAACCTGGAACCTGGTCCCTGGATACAAATTCCCTCTTCCAAATGGAGGGAGAAAAATAAGAAGGACAGAATCACTCCATACACTTGTAAGCCACTAGAAAAAACATCTAAGACAGCAGGCAGACAGCCGGGCAGGATTCTCAACTCCAAGCAACTGAAATATGATGCATCTTTCTTTAGTTACAAATCTATTTTTGAAATCAATAATCTGTAAATAGCTTCACACAAAAATAGAAATCTTTACATAGATAAAGCATGTCAGAACACATCCCCATAATTTATTGCAAACATGCTCCTTGCTTGTGCTATCTTAATTAAGCATCTGATAGCATTTATGGTTCAGGATTCCTTTTGAAAAGGTATTTAAATCTCAGCTGCAAAGCTTTGACACAGAGTTGTTGCCCCACACATATGCTTTGGTCCAAAAGAACGTGAGATTTTTAGCATATATTTTGAATTAAGTCCATTTGTCAGATTTGAGATGATTTAAAGTATTATCCATAGTGTATTTTTTTAAAATACTCATATAAACTAAATAGGCATTCTCCTTCAAGTTAGACTATTACTTTTAAAAGCTTTTTTGGGCAGCAAATAGTCAGAAATTTCTGCACCTGATAATATCTGACATGTTCATGCTAAATGCACTGACAGCCTCTCTTTTTTTTCTGAGTTCATCTTGACACTTTGATGATGCAATGCCAAATCAGAGGCACACACACTAAAACGCAGAGATGAACAAAACTCCAGTGACGATCCCACTATTTCCAGGATATTCTCCTAGAAGAGAGCTTATAGAGCAGAAAACAAAAGCCTCCCTAACTAAAGCCAAGGTTGTAGCGTACGCACACTGACTCACCGTGCACTACATCTGCCTCTTCTCACATGTTCTCCTTCAAGAATCATTAATACCTTGGCAGCACAGCCCACACACGTACGTGCACAGTGGAAAGGGAATAGAGAGAAAATCATCACACCCAACGTTCTCTTAGGAGCTTTGTGTCTAGTCGGAGGCTGTGGGAGTACAGATGAGCCTTGTGATGCCCTTGCCAAGCCTGGAGCAGCTCCTGGATCCCTGCTGCAGTACTGTCCCATCTCCAAGTGCTTTGTGGGGTCTCAGCAAGGGAGGAGAGAACCATCCTAAAATCCTGAGGACTGGAAAAAGCAAAGGGAGCAGGAACGGGGTTGGCTTGTTCATGACTCACGTCAGATTCCTGGTCTGGGTCATGCCACAGCCTCATGAACAGGGCAGGGGAGGGGAAAAGCGATCTTTTCTGCAGCTTAGAGGACTGTCCATGTCAGGGTGGTTAGGAAAAGCAAGTGACTCACTTTCTAGGAGCATTCCACTCCCTCCACTGAGGGCAGAAGCAGCTTGCACCTTGTTC
This sequence comes from Trochalopteron elliotii, assembly GCA_024734555.1. Lineage (NCBI taxonomy): Eukaryota > Metazoa > Chordata > Aves > Passeriformes > Leiothrichidae > Trochalopteron > Trochalopteron elliotii. Next base: position 525,998 of record JANPWX010000599.1, on the reverse strand, counting down.
AGGCTAGACACTTGGGACAGCGAGCACTGGAGGAGATGAAATCCACTCAGGTTAGCATTATACCTCCTGATCCTCTGCGATGGACAGCGAAAAGTGGCCGGGACCATGTCATCCCCCTCAATGGCACCTCCCAGTGCCACTGTGTGAGCAGGGGCTGGGGAGGCTCCTGGCCTGACCAGAAATGCCATTCTCACACCTGCAATCCCAAAGCACTTCACCAGCTCCCGTTCACATAACACATTTATGGGCAGCAAAAGTGCTGTTCCCATTTTGTCAGCTAAGGATAGCGAGGCACAGAGAAGGTAATAACACAGAGCAAGTGGGAATCAAATGCAGAAGCACTAATTCCTCAGTCCCTGTGCTAAAAGTCAGAGTTCCTAGTGCTGTCAGGATGAATCACAGATACACTGCATACTTTTACACAAATTCAAATTTCAGTACTTATCATCAACTGGCAGACACAGAGAGGTCAGCCTGTACTTCTGCGTGACAGAAGCCACAGAGCAGGAGGCTTCTGATGGGCTCCAGGACACAGGGATTGCATAGATGCCAAATGCTCTGATTTTATTCTGAATTGCAGCCCTACACACTAGCTCTGTTAGTTCACATAGCTCCTTCCCTCTCCCCCACAGCCCTGGGATGACAATTCAAACCACTCCTGTCTTCTACTGCCAACACTTCTGCTTGATGGCCAAAGGCAAACTGTTTCCAAAAGGTGTTTTTAATTAGCGATGCTTTCAGAAAATTACTATGTCCATGACTTGAGAGATAAGCAGTGATGCTTGTAAATGATCTAAAGCAGAAAACTGACTTCTTTTTTTTTCTCTCCTCCTTGTGCCTAAAAAGTTAAAATCTTCACTTGAAGATTTTCCACTTCTGTGCAGTTGCCTATCTGACAGCAAGGCTCCACATTCATTATGGCAGGATAGGCAAAACACATACTTCATATTAGAATATTAAATTACTTCCAAGAGACACTTCAAAGCGTACTCTCACCTCATGGTAATTGAGGTTGGCTTTAAGCAGGATAATTCTGTATACTGATTACAGGGTAAAGAGGTAGAGAGCTGCTATTAAGAACCTGTTAAGGTTAACCACAGACATGTGTAGTGAGCTTACAGGTGCCACTTGTGGTATCCAAAGATCCACTGGATTACATTAGATTGATAACACCCTCCTTGCTCCACAGATCATACTAAACCTCCTAGCTCCAAGCCTGCAATCTCTGACACTGGCTCTGACTCTTCCTACAGGAAGAGGGTAGCAGTTACTCTTGAACACCACCACAGTGCTTACATCATGAAGCTGCTTTTTCAAGAGCATGTTTTTAGTGAAACTGGTAAACCATTCCCAGTCATATGTTCATTCGACTACGGTCAGACTGATAGACTCATGGACTACTTCTGAATGGGTAAGATATAAAAAAGGAGAATTCTGCTCATCCCATTCATTATGGGATTTGATCTAATTTCAGGCTGAATTTTATCTCTGTTTTAAAGCCAGATACTAAAGTAATGTCTGTGTATCAAATACGTTGTAAAATGTATTTAACAAAACCCTGTTTATTTTACATGGATTTTTTTAATCAGAATATTTCTACCAACAACCATACCCGCAGAGTGGCTGTGCAGTTCCCAGAGTTCCAGCAGTACTTCAGGACCCAAATGCACTAGACACAATAAAACCCAGAAATATTAATTTGAAGTTTCTTCTCATGTCCATCCACTTCTATCCAAGGAGTTCTATTCTTTCAGGAATTCCAAGCAGCACTAGTTCATTAAAATATTTTAAGTATTATTTAATTGTCATCAATGTTATGGATGGTTAGAATAGAATTTGGAAAATTATTAAATCTGCAGTGCAACTTTGAGGAGCAAACCTCAAATCTGACCCTTTCTGAGCACCATGAGACCATCCATTCTCCTCATCTATCTGCAAATGAGTTTAATGCCTTGAAACAGGAACTCCATCCTCCAGTGAGCTAATAAGCATATTTTCTACATTCCATATAGCTCATACTTCTCACTATCTCTTCCAGAACTACCATTTTAGTTATTTCCAATTTACTGCTTCTTACACAAAGAGTTTGTTTGGGGCAATGCTATTTCTCCACTTCTCTAACTCTAGTGCACCCCATTCTCCCAGCAGTAGAAAAAAAAAAGAGAAGGACCATCCTTAAGGAGTGTGAGACTTGATCCAGAAGCACAAGAGCAGAATTAGCAAACATGAGCTCTCAAAGAAATGCTACAGCTGCAGGCCAGATATGATGCGTGGACGTACAAGACTACCAAGCAGGACTCCATGTCTCTCTCTGTCACTGACACAAACTCTGCTGGAAAACTGTCTTCAGCTGGCTGTCCCCATTCAGATTATACTGAGAAAGGAATGAAGCTGTGAGAGAGAGTAAGGCTGGAGTGGAAGGCTGCCAGCATACAGAGAGTAGCTCTGCAGGTGATCTGAAAACAGTCTAAAAGCATTTGCACACAGACAAGCAGCCTGACTGTGGAGGGCTCTCAGTCTACCAATGACAGAACAAGACCCCATAACCAGAAGTTAAATAAATCAACCAACACAAAAATATTAACAGAGAGGAGAGTTAGCCATGAAACAACAAATTTCTGAAATACTTTTCCCATCATCAGTGGGTTCTAAATGAAGTGTGTGGGTGCTTCAATCAGCCTTTTTTTTCACAGAGTCAGGAATTAATGGAGAAAAGTCAAACGGTCTGAGCTATACAGCAGGTCAGTCAAACTGATTATCATGCCTCAGGAGACTTCCTCATCTTATACCCCAATGCCTCAGTGGATACAAGGCTGAGGCACAACCAGTGCTCAGAAGAAACCTCCAGAGAGTGGTTTCACATGGACAGAAGGTGAATGGATAAACAAAGACTCTTCTGAGCCAACACCAATATAAACCATGCACTCTGATGGCCCTGGGAAACTCTCTTCCTTGGGAAAAGGCCTTCAGCAGCCTGCAGCAACCTCTGCCACAGAAGTTCCCAAACTGCTGTCCAACTGAGCACCTGCCAAAGGCAAGCACGGACCTGCCTACCAAGGTGTTCTCGCTGCCTTTTGTTTCCAGCTGTTAAATTGCAGCAAGAAACACTTAACATAGTTCAAATACTATACTCACATTGTTTTTCCCATAAGCAATTCCTCTAGTTGCCCAGGGCCTTGGAAGATTAAAAACTAGAGTTTAATTTGATCCCTCTGCTGCGATACAACTCACCCTACAGAAATCATTTATAGTATATTTATTTTAAAATATTTATCAGTGTTCTCATATATTTGCTTTAGCTGAAAAATTGGGCAGTAAACTCCAATGCCAATGCCCACCACAACAGGAATTCAGCGTTTGAATGATACCTGCAAATACTATCTTTGCTACACAGATGAAGCCTGACAGAGTGCCAGCCAAGCTGTAGGCTAACATGAAGATCACAAAAGGCAGAAATGTCAGCATGGAAGTATACACACTGAGTTCTGCAAATCAGAAAGGGAAGTCAAGTTAATTTTTTTTTATTCCAACTACTTTTTTTTTTTACATCAGAACAATGTGCTGGCAAGAATAGGCAAATGTAATCCCTGGAACTCAGCAGACAGAATCTTTGCTCCCCATTCTCAAAGGAAACTGCCAGTTCTCTTCCCTTCCCTTGTCACCCCTAAGTAGAACCACTGATGTTCAGCCTGTTCAAGGGTCTATTCCCAACTGAGGCCAGCCAAACACCATGTGAGTCACAGCTCCCAAAGGGAAGAACAAGATGAGACGTGCCACCCCCAGAGAGAACTGGGAAGCCATCCTGCCACATACCAATTTCAAACCAAGGAGCAACTGCCACTCTAACCTGCTATTAAGGATTACACAACAGTAGCTCTTTTGGCAGCAGGTCAGAGTGTTTCAAAACAATGATGCTTTTCATTAGATTCCACCGTGTTTCGGGAAGCAAAAGCAGACTACCAGGCCTTTCCAGAAGCATGGTAGCAACTGACAAAGTATTTGAGATGCATGGCTGGGCTCAGTGGCACAGTCATTCTGAGAGCATGCAACCAGGACAGCTTGGATAATGAACAGCCAAAAGTTCACTTCGTCTTCTGAACACAGAAGCTGAGGGAGGACATTTTTATTGTCTTTCCTTACTGACTGAGCTTACTGGTAAAAAAACCCTCATCTCTGAAGATCACATCCCTGCTTCATTAATATTTTATGGGAAAAGCAAAGATACTGAAACTTCATTCTAGTTTTTTCTAGTCTTTAAAAAGAAGAAGGATGATTTTTTTAGAGACACTTGAACCCTCTTCCATGCAGGATGGGCCCTCTCTACACATTTATGGGATTCACAAACAGACGTGACAGCAGAATCAGCATCTGGACCATTTCTGCAGGCTGGAAATATGAACTCACATCTCCCTCCAGCCTCAGCAGAAAGCATTCCCTGCTCGGCCTCCGTGAGGAGAGCCAACTGGCTGGTCAGCCTGAATCCCAGGGCTCTAGACACAACACTCGCCAAGGGACACGCTGCTGAGTAAAGAACTGGGGAACACTGGGTCCTCCTTCATTAAAAAATGGGATTGAAAATAAACACTGAGATCAACAGCTGAAAACAATCCAATAATTCTGAGAACTGGTCTGTCAAAAGTGAGAACTTTCCTTCCCTGCTAAGAGTTTTCTTTTCCAGTGCCATTGCCCTCTCCTCCCAGCTTCTTTAAGGAAAAAGCTGACCAAATGCTCATATACTAACCTGGTCTCTCTTCTTTTTGAGAACTTACCCAACAATAAGAGACAGATCTTTGACAAATAAACCCATCTTTCAAAAAACCAGATGACTATGGAACTATGCCAGACAGAGAATAATACCCAGCAAAGCCAGGGACTTCATACACAAAACTCAGCCCATTTTCAACTTCCTATTTTTTCACAAAACCCAAACCAAAATAATGAAACTCTTCAGCTGTAAAGGGCACTGTGAAAATAAATACAGAGATAATTTAGTAAAGAGGATCCTGATTCTCTGCTATGCTAACATACAGGGCTCCAGACACATACTAGCCTAATACAGACTTCATGGGCAGAATAATGGTTACCCAGCTCCCTTGCATGAAGCCTTCCCTGAGGCTGATCCAGCCTTTCAGGTGAGAGCAGCCTGTGTGCAGGCTCAGCTCATGGAAATCGACCCTGGGCTGGCTCTCATACTCTCCTGAAGTGCTCACAAATGCCAGAAATACAATTTCCTCCTGCTCTGTTCCTCCTAGTTCAGTACCTACAGGTACTCCTGCTCTGCAACGTGTGACACACAGAAGTCCTTTTTCTTCCCAAATCAGAGGCTGGCCAGTACCTGGCACTCACCACAGAGATCACAAAGGCATGCACCCAAACCCTACCCTGCACTCTGTTCTCAGCAGGCAGAGGCTCCCTGCCGACATGAAACAAGCCACACAGACCTACCAACTGAGCCAGCAAAAAGATGGAAAATCAGGGAACGTGCAGACTGTACACATTTTAATGTGTTCTTACCGTGTGAAGTTCCCTGCCCCCTGCCCCATAAAGAGAACAATTCATTACTTTTCTGACCTGTTTTTTTAATCAGAGGCAAATATAGTAATTATAGTCTGCCTGATTACAAAAGAAATTACAAATCTGTCCTAAGGGCACAATACTGTCCCTACCTAGATGTTATCAGACCCCAAATCTCATTTAATCTTGACAGATGTGTAGTACCGAGGCACAACTACAGGAAACTCTACAAGTAAAATAATTTTATGAACACTTTCTTTGCAGTATACACAAGCTCTTCCAAAAGACTGCTAATTTGTACAGCTTTTGCTAGTCATCCTACTGTGTGACTAAATTCATCCGTAAAATATCTGAATGTCTATGATGACTTTGAGCTCTTGTTAGGTTTCTGGCTTCTCTTTGATAACCTAACTGACTCAGCTTTATCAAGTGATTCCAAAGACCTACATTAAACCGTTTTCCAACTGAATCAACATCTTTTCTTTAGAAACTTCTTACTATCTGTCCAAGCAAAACACAAACCACTAAGTTAATTTGGGGAAACAGTCAGCTTTCCAAGGGCCGTTCAGTTCCCTAGCTTTTAATATTAAATCAATCCTGCTGACACAGAAGACTGTTCTCTGACAGGAGCAGAGGAGGACACAGTGTTGTCTCTGCTTTAGTCTCAGTATAAGCAGTTTTCAGAAGGAACACGATGAAGTGACAGATCTACTTCATCAGCTGCAAATTAGGAGAAACCTGTCAGCCTGAAGGGTGAGAGAACATTAATGAACAACTAAGAAGGCATCATCAGCACATCACTGTTATACCAAAACCTGAGCTGAGAGTTCCCAACACTGAAGCTTCCCTCTGTCCAGGACTTCTCTCTTCAGAGAACCTCAAGTGTCTTGTCGACGTAGACTTGCAGATGCATTCAACAGTGGAGTCCTGTTCTGCTGCAGATGACCAAACAGCTTGGATCCCCTGGGCTCTGAGACACTTCTAAAAACCTCTGTCCCTAGCAGAGCAATATGAAAGCTCTGATTCACCCAGGACTTCTTTTTCAGCGTGCTACCTCACCTACTGTAGCCACTAAAAAAAAGAGCTGACCACACGCCCAGCCAGCACAAAGCTTTCTGGGCAGCCACAGAAATGCCTCCTCCTAATTGCTTTCAAATCAGCAAATGAAAAACTCCCAGCCTTGCTTTCTTTGAGCATCACAACACGGGAACACAGTTCTCTGCATGTTCTAACCTTTCCAATATTTGTTCCTGACCCCACCAGCACACATTGATTTATGAGGCCTCACAGTGCGTTTTATTACTGTCTTTGTTAATATCTACTCTCTACAAGTCTGTGAAGAAAAATGAGTGGTAGATGAGTAAAACACTGTTAGTTTTTCATCATCTGTTCCCTCCTGATTGCTCAAGTTTAGCAAGCAGAGAGAGTATTTTGGCCTTGGCTCATAAAACTGCCGATGCAATATTGAAAGAGAACTTAAAACACATGTAAAACAAGAGGTTAAGAACCTACCTGACCTCTTATCACACACAAAAAAAAGGAAAGGTTAGATTGCAAATGTGTTTTTAACTAACTCTTTGAAAGGCTACAGCATTATTTTGATCAGACGTGAAAAAGTCCCCAAATTATTGAAGGCTATAGATAGACATTCCATCTCAGATCACAGCAAGTAAAACTCTTTCCAATTTGTATAAATTTGCTCATATAAGATCACATGTCTGCTGATGATTCCAGGAATGACATTTTTAACATACTTACTCTCTATAAAATCATTCTATTTCAACACCACTATAAGGATGATTTTAATAAACAACAGAACATGCAAGACACATTCTCCTCAGGATGTCTGCAGTCACCAACTGGTTAAGGGTACACAGAAGGTAATGCCTTCTAGAGGCTAAATTCACATAATTAACTTCAAAGGACTTAGCAAGAGCAAGCATTTTCAGATAGAGAAGATGGGGTTTGTCTCTACTTACCTGAACCACTTACAGCTCTAGGCAAAACCACTCATTTTTATTCTTTCCCTAGCAGAGCTCTACCCAGCCCTGTCTGCTTAAGTCTTGCTTTTAATTACAGGTGGTATACAGTGGTCTGCTGAGCACTTCTTCCTTCAGAGAGACCTGGTACACATGTTTGTATTTTCCTTTAGGCTATGCTTTATATTCTGGTTTTGTTTGTTTTTTTTAAACAAAGGTAAGCAAAGGGGAAATGCAGCATCCCCAAATAAAGACTCAAGATAGGCTGTCTTGCTGACCTGTCCTTAAACATCACTGATGCACCAACTGATACTTGCAGCATGAAACAGAAAATGAAATTTGACTCCTGCCTCAGTTTCCAAACAGCAGAACTAACAGATGATTTACCAGTCTGGCTTGCTTCTATGCTAAATTCCTCTTTCCAGCTTCACTCAGCCTCTGGTATTCAATGATGAGAAAGCTACAGAAACTGAACTGGAAGAGCAGTGTCCAGGGTCAGTGTTAACTGATGCTCAGAACTGCAATTTATGGTCAGCTGATCAGTTTTTTTCTTTAGGAAATGAACTCATCCTGACCTGAAAGAACACACTGAGAGTAACACTATAAAAGTGGAACTGAACAAGCAATGACAAAGAAACAATTATGCAGCTATTATGGGTATCTGATCTTAAAATCTCTCAGGGAATACTGCATAGGGTGTCAGAAAGGACATGATTTAAGCAGGACACTTGGGACCAAATTTTACAGCCCTTTCCTGTGACTTCAAAGGCCACATACATCTTTGCATAGTCTTGAAATGGAATTGCTTTGTAACATCCAAAAATATCAGACAGAAACATTTGAAATACCTTTGCCAACATGTTTAGCTGTTCCTTCAGGGGAAAAAAAAAGGTATCTTGGAGACAGAGAAAGCAAATGAAATCAACATTAGATGATTAATTATTTTTGATTGCAACTGCTCTATTTACTGACTTCCAAAACTACCTATGCTGCCTGCCCTTTGCTAGCACTTATTCTTAGATGTTGTTATTGGTACTTGCCATGTTATGATTACAAAGCTCTGGCATAAACCTCAGGACCTCCTTCTGAGAGCAGAATATTCACATGCTCTTCTCTGACCTCATGTTCCTAATTATTCACTGTGCATGCCTATATGTAACTCACCACCAACTGAATCAACCCAAACACAAGCAGCAAACACTTGCAGCTAGTCTAGAGAACTCTGGGTGCTTTATGCTAATCCATCTTCAGTCTTTTGAATTTACCTTCCTTTCCAGGTTACTTTACAAACTGACTACAAAGCTTCTCTTGTTATACACCACGGGCAGACATACTGCATTTGATGCAAATGCCAAGAGGAGCACAGTCCAAGCAGTAAAATATGAGCTGATTCCCATCCACAGCTAACGTTCTCCAAAGGAGATTTCAGCAGCAAACACTGCCTGAACAGCTAAACGCTTCCTCCTGAACCCAATGGACACAGCTGGGATGCAGCTGTTCCTACCACAGCAGTGCAGGCAGCAGCTGCTGCCAGGGAAAAGGCATCAGCTCACACAAGAGAGGGACAACCCACCCAGAAGGTCTCACAGTCCAAATCTGGCCACCACAACTGCCAAAACTGGATCACCCCAGTTGGAAAATAAAGCGTACCTTCCTGGAAGGTTCAGTGAGAAGTTGCTTCCTGAAAACTGAGCAAGAATGTATCTTAAGAGTTTTATCTGTTATGCCATTGTTAACAGGGAGAACAACAAGGCCTGGGTCAAAGCCAGCTAACCCAAAGGCCTGCTCTTAAATACACAGTGGAAAACCACTCCACTTCAGAGCCTCCTGCAGAAATATGTACCAGAAATATCTGTTCTACCCCTTCCTCTGAACCAACCGTGCCAAGCAAGGTTTAATGGTAATCTTGTAGTAAGCACAGAAGCAAAATAGCAAGTCTTTGAAAATATCTGAAACACAGCTAGGAGCTGTGAATACTTTAGAACTAAATTAAGCTAAGTTTGGACCACATAATGACTTCAAGGAGCTGTTGTTTTTAAATAAATCACTTGTGGTGAAAAGAGGCGGAATGGCAGTTACAGTGACCACAACCGCCTTCTTATTTACAGGCTGGGTGCAACACGAGCTGCACTAGAGTACACTGCTCCTGCACATCTGTTTCTACTAACTTCACTTTGGAGCCACCTTCCAATCTCACAAGAATCACATCTTGGACCTCCCTTTCTTCTTCCACCCATCTACAAAAGCTCTGCTCACACATTTTTCAGTTTCGAAAGAGAAATGAGCAGGTTTCAGTCATAGCATAATTTCTATAGGTGTCTCATTACTGTGGCTCCTGCTCTCCACATCTGTGGTCTCACACCTTTGCAGAACTTAAGTAACTTTGAGCTGGTATGACACACAGGGTCAGAACCCACTTGTTTTCTTCCTTGGTTGTTAAGAGAAGCATGCAGATGATCAGAGTAGGGTCTCCAGCCTCCCCAGTTCAGTCAGAATGGTGTCTCCAGAGAAACCACTAAAAAAGGCCTGACTGTGCTGGTAAATCCCACAGCAGGTATTCATGTCCAGAGGATGATAAGGTCACCATCAAGGCATAAGTTTAACCTTTACCATGCTGTACCAGCTTGAAAAAGTAACAGGACTAAGAGTTCTGGCACACAGCCACTCACTGCTCCTATGTCTGGGGACCCAATTGTCCAGGAAATAAGAGTAAATTTGCTTTTTGACTTTATAGTATGGTGCACACACTGTTACACATTCAGGTAATATTAAAAATTCAACACAGACTGCCTTGGGTTTTTTAGGCTGAATTACTCAGGCTCCCTCCTCGATCTTATACTGCCATATAAAAAATGTATTTCTCCTAATATGGCTTCATTCAGGCAGGTCTCCCCCACAACTTTTTAGCCCTGCAAACACATGCATGAGACTTAGTAACTACATTTATGTAGGCAGGTTTAGATTATCAACTGCTTACAGTGGCTACCTTAAAGACCGATGCAATTTTTTCCAGATGTTACTTAAGGTCTGTTTACCATACATAACGTTCTATTTATTGTATATGCTGGCTTCTCTCTGCAGTTGTGTTAAAGAAGCAGATTTATGTTAAACATGTGATCTCTGTGTAGAGTGCACAGTCCCAGGTTTTAGGAACCATTCCAGTTAATAAGTCATAATGATTAAAAAACAAAATACAGCTCATTGCTACAAGCATCACAAGCACAACACATAGTAATTTCTTTAATAGCATAAAACAGACATTTTAAAATAAGAAATATTTGTATCAATGTGCTCTTCAAAGATACTCATAAAGAATACGATTCAGCACAGAATAGCCACCTCTTGAGGACTTGGATTGTGGCCATTTCAAATAACAATTCAAATTTTATTTGTGCTGCTGACACTAAACAAATAAAATTTTAAAAGGAGATGCAGTACAGACAATAAGTGAGGAATCCCCATGCACTGACTTGGAAACATCTCTTCCCAAATACATCCCAAAGAGCCAGGCAAGGCTTCCCCTTCCAGGCACACTCTGTTCAGTTTTCTCTCCTATTATTCTCACTGCTAAAGAAGCCACAGCTGTTTTGTATCAGGACACCCAGTGTTTGTGGGCCACCCCCAGGCAAGGACTTGGTGCAGAGCAGGCGCTGTGAGCTCATCCCAAGGCACATCACTCAGGCTGTGCCCTGCTGGGTACAGCACTGTCCTCAGTTTCCCTTGGTAGTGCTAGAGTGCCCTGCTCTCGTCACTGGATGGCATGTGAGTATTTCTTATCCTGAGGTGATTAGTTACTGAGGTGTTCTCTCAAAGGAGTGAAGGCACAGTCCTGCGGAACAGTGAGCCAGTTCCTATGACAACTTTCCACTGCAGCCTGGCTGGAGACCACTAATCCACTTTCCCCAGGCCAAGCAGCTTCTCCGTGGTAACGCTGCTTTGTGTAGGATTGTCACCAGTGCCCAAGCAATGGCAAATTCCACGGTACTGAACCACCCAGACTCCATCCACTGCACTCCCTCATTTAAAATTCCCGCAAAACGACGGGTTCGCAGAGTGCAACTGCGTGACCCCACTTCGGTTTCTTGCTCAATATTTTCAGGGAAGAGCTGTGGTCAGCCCTTCCTCCTGCACCTCCTTGCTGGTCGGTATCTACAATTCCTGCAGGATTCAAAGGTTGCAGACTCTCTCAGCTTGACCTGGAGCACCAGACCTGCTCTGCAGCCAGCCTGCGCAATGCCCAGATAACAGCTCAGGCTGCAACAGCTCGCCCACCCACCTATCACTTTTCAACAAGCATTATTTTATTAAGCTGAACTGCAAGTAAGTGTTATGATGTGATTAAACAAAGCTATCTGTTTTCTCAGTAAGCATCATCAAAACACTGTATTCTAAGAGTTTGCTTTCCTTTTAATTCCAATGCAAAAATAATATACTTGTATATTTTTGAAGGAAATAAAACACTCCTTTCAGTGTTCCCCAAAAAGCACAATACCACAATGTTTAGCAGTAAACACCACATTAAGCTTTGTTAAAAAAAAAAAAAATCCCCTGAAAGTTAAAAAAAAGTCTAGGATAAATATTTTAGTGATTTTAAGAAGGGTCTATTAGCTTTCTCTTCAGGTTATATTAGGAATCAAACATGACAAGGAGTGACAGTTCTAGGGGGATATTATTATCATCATCATGATGATGATTAAAAATTGCCTACAAACTGGAAATTTGCCTGGGAAAGTTTCACGCTGCGCCTGATTTTCGCTAGCGTATATCCCAGAATCATCATATAACACTACTGCTACCAGTGCAAATATACTAACAGGCTGCTAATTTCAAACCTCAGCTGAAAACATCTCTCCCATTCTTACAGCTTTTCTCCCCATTTCTCTCTGTAATTGTACTTAATTCAATGGAGCATTCTAAACACAGTTCGGTGGTGCATTTGCCATACAATTTGTTTGAATGAAGCTGTACAGAGTAAAGGTTGTATTGTGCTATATAATGAAACCACATCTATGCTTGAACAAACCCCGACTGCTGTTAATCAAACCAGCAGGTTCCTGAACGATCCTCTGGACTCTGGACTAATGGCAATAGATTATTTTAAATAGCAGTTCCACTCTAAAATATGTTTAGGTTGACACAGGCTGACATGGACAGTGACAGACTTCCTGAGCTAAGCTGATTGATTTGCATGTAAAACACTAGGGGTTTTGCTCAGTGCTGGAACTACAAATTCAGCACTTGAATCGAAGATCAAAATGCAGATCTGCATTTATTTTCTGGTTTTCAGTGAAACCACACAGGAAAGGACCTAAAAATCTTCATATTTGCAGTTCAATCACTAGTGACAAATGAGTATTTGGATCAATACATTTCAGCTGGTGACGATGTTACTCTAAACTGACACAGAGATGTTTCTAAGTGACTACTTAGCATTTTGCAATCTTCGATGTTCAAACAATAAATCTTACAGAGCTAAAAAACTATTTTACAACATGAGTGATTATGGCTTGGGAGGAATGTTCTCAAGACCACGTCAAAGAGGAGCCTTAGCATCCAGCTTGGCAGCATTTAGAAACACTAACAAGGGAATAAACTTGAGCGTTTCATAATCTCAGTGGTTCCAGGAATTTTCAAAACTGCCTGTGCTGCAAGAAGCAGTACTGTCGTATTAAGTATCTGTCGTATCTGGTCTATCAGAGAACCAGTGTAGGTTTGTTTCCATCATACATTTTGCAACATTATTTTTGGCATGCAAGAAGGGATTAAGAAAAAAAAAAGAGCAAGCAAAATGCGAGGAAAGCAATCTTGCACTGGTTTCTTTTATTTATTTATTTACTTAGTGCCTCTCTCCTGGCTTTGGGTTATCAGCTCCAGCCTGACAGAGCCGGGCTGCCAAGAGCAACTCAAACGGAACGGAGCGGGAGCGGTGACAGCGGACCCTCGCCCCGACCCAAGGCTGCCCGGGACGGCGCCGTTCCCTCCGCGCCCAGGGACGCAGCATCGCCGCCTCTCCCGGCCGGGCGGCGTCCGCCGCGGGGGGACCT